>BQMF02000275.1:0-598599 GCA_027922465.2 Turritopsis dohrnii
CTACACCACCTAATCCTGCAGAAATAGGTATTCCGATAATAGTAGCCCCTGTTGCAATTGAACCGATGCCAGAGCCAATGGTTATAGCGCTTGAGCTAGCATTTACTAGCATCGATCGTTCTATCGCCTTGTTGTATCTCTTGAGCTTGATACTAAACTTGTTCTTAAGTTTTATCAACTCTTCAAACTCAGAATTTATTACACTTGCGTTAAACTTTTCCTGCTCATTCAAATCCTCAGGAGCAGTGGGTAGTTTTGGATAAATTTTAAAACTCATATTTAGAGGGATGTTATAACATAATATAATAATAAATTATCCTCTAAATAAATAAAATGGCGGACATTGACATTGACCCCTTTGGAGAACATGGGATGACGACAGATGAAACAACCGATGAGACGTTTCCTCTCATACCGACCGGTGACCGTACGGGTGCACAGATACATACATCAGGTGACCGAGAAACATCATTTGGAGGTCACAGTCTGCATACTAGAGTTTTGAAAGAACTAGTTGAAGGGCTGTATGATAGATTATCCGAAAAATACCGGTCAAAACCTGAGACGTTGTATACCGATCAGTTTGAAATTAGAGATGGTGAATTATACTACAAAGACGGTAGCAAACCATTGACAAACAATGGAAGACTAAGGGCTACCGGTACTATAGCTGACATATTGGGTAAGAACAGGTTACGCAGTTTAGGGTATGATATACCTAAGAGCAAATTTTCAGCCAGACAGGCAGCTGTGCTTAATAAAATAGCAGAAGACCTTCCTTCGACATCTAAAATCACAACAGCAACCGATGTAGAGTTGGAAGATATGTCCGGTGATGTGGTGAACAGTACGGAAGATTTAATTTCAACGCTTAGACAACAATCGGTCGATCATGAAATGACTCAGACCGGCGATCTATTTGAATATCCTGTACGTGAGCTGTTAGGATTGGATAAAGCGCTGAGAAACATACGAGGAGGTCTTCAGGAAGAGGTTGCGAAAAAGGTTCGAATAGAACAGCATATCGATAAGGAGAAAAACAAGTTGGAAGAAATGGAAAATGATGCAACATACACGGACGAACAACGAAAAGAGGTCGAAGATCGAATGGATGGATTACGTGAAGAGTTGAAAGCTAGGAAAGAGAACATTGATATTCTCAAAGGTAAATTAAACAGTCAAGTTACGAGCATCAAAGAAACCATTGCTAAAGTCCTCGACAAAGATACCTCATTAGGTGAAAGGATACGAACACTATTCCGTGAACAAGGTATAACAATCGTTAGCATTCTGACGGCGTTTGGTATGGCTATAGGTGTTCTTGTGGAAGCTTTGTTACCATCTGGAGGTGGAAGCTCAGTAAGTCACTCACAAAATCCTGATGATAAAAAGGACGATGCAAAGGAATGGATAAAAAATAAACTAAAAGCGTTAGCATCACTTCTAGGTAGATTAGCGTCTAAAGCGGCAGAGGCTTTACCGGGAATAATTGGGTCTATCGTATCATGGATATTGAACAGAGCAAAAGAAGTTGTAGGTTGGTTGAGTCAAAATTTATGGGCTTTGATTGTAGGGGTTGGATGGATGATCTATACATACCTTGTCACTAGACGGTAACCATCTGAAAGTGTATATGTTACATGTATCGTGTAACATAATTTTTTTTGTTGATGGTCTTCATCTTTCAAAATACCACACAATTCCACCAATACCGAGCATACTCATAGCTATAAAAGTCAATTCCCTTTCATGTTGATCATGACTCGGTGTATAAAAGTCGCTCAATACAGGCTCTCGTGGTAGCGGTTCAAGATGATTACTAAACACTCTATTGTACTCTCTCATTGCATCATTTAGTTCTACGAATTTTGAATCAGCCTTCTTTTCGAGCAATAGTTGTTTATTGATGAAATCGATCCTTTCCTGTCGTTTTTGCTGCCATTCAATCTGTGCTTTTTGTAATTTTTCTATGGCCAAATCATGACGTTTTCTTTCCTTATCGATTCTGTCTTTGGATAAACTTGAAAACAGATAGCTTGATCCTGTGAAAGCCAAAGCGTTAGCCAAAGCTCCACCCAACATCATTGCGATAGAAGCCATATTTAGATATTGATATTTTCAGGCAAAATCTTTTGTTTGATTAAGTAGTCCTTTGTCACTTCACTAGCGGCGATAATGGCAACTAGTTTTCCCGTATCTTCCAAGTCGAACTTTTGAATAGAGGGAGGTGTCATTTTTAACACCTTTTTTCCTAGCATAGAGTAGCCGATAGCGAAAACGCAGACGACTGATGCATGATATAAATCGTTGATGATACTTTTCTTGTCCATGTTTGTTATATATACATTTTTTTTCTTTTTAGTCCATTTCATGTTTATTGATTTTCACTGGTATTTTAGATTTTTGTGGAAGGGGGGTGGATGGTGACCCACGGGGTAATATTTGATCTTTCTTTTTATACACAAAATAAGCAAATCCACCAACTAAACCGAGAGCTATTATTCCACCTACACCATAGGTGTAGTTCATAGGTTGTTCATTTGGTTTGTTGAGAGAGGCCTCAGGCTTCTCCATTTCTTTTTGAGGTGACACTTGTTTTAATTGTTCTCGTTTTTTACGGTTGTATTCCGCCAACTTCTTACCCGCTTCAACCTTTTTTGGGTTCTTCGTTGTCACTTGAATGGGAGTCTGTTCTTCTGACATTTTTATTATCTGCTGTATTTATATTATCATCGGATTTATTTAAATTCCTTTCATTGATATAATGCCTCCCGGTAATAAGTCCAACACTGAGTGGTGCTAATAATGAGCCGAATTTATAATATAAGTCACATGTAAATCTTTGAAGGGCAGAGTTTAAGAAGGGGTCAGTTTCCAGGTCATTGCTCAGCGCTTCTTGATTGTTTATTCCTAACGTTGCACAAGCCCCCATGGAATAAATACGTATCAGTGATTTCCCCAAGGATTTTACCATTTGACCTGATAGTTTAGCCTCGTAGATACTAAAAAGTTTTTCTACCTCTTCATCTTTGAGTTTGTTAATTTGCTCTTCCGTGTACATTTTCCCTAAGTATAGCTTGCTATTTCCAGTTAAGACACACTCGAGTAATTTTTGTCTTTTACCATCTGAAGGTGGAAATTCACCCGGAACATCATAACTCTGGTTGATTAAATTATCGATCGCTGTTTCCACCATTTTTATTAGAGAGAGGTATTTTTTTAACACAAAATAAAAGTAAAATAGCGAGATCAGCAGTATGCTTAATAACACGAAGTTGACATATTCTATCATTTTGTTGTGTTTGTTATAATTTTCTTATACCCTCTTATAATTTTATTGAAATTTGTTGTATAAGAGTTTGCTGTCCTCTTATAATTTTGTTGAAATTTGTTGTATAAGAGTTTGCTGTCCTCTTATAATTATGTAAGACAAAATAATTATAAGAGGATGATGATGTTTAATAATATATTCTAACATTGTTAAATAAATAAACATTGTTTACTTAAACAATTATGTTCGATGATGAATCCTCAGATGATGATATTATATTTTCCAATCAAGATACAAAAAAGGTTACTTTTAATGATAAAGTAATGGTCCATTATATCTATGCTTGTGAATCTCGTAGAAGTAACTGGATAGAGGCTGCTGTTGACAGAGTACGCTTTGAATCGAGGATTAAACATATTGGTAAAATTCTAGATCCTGTATTGAGACGTAAATTATTCTCTTACAGGAGTCTTATAGGAGTCTTACAGTAGCCTTATAGGAGTCTTATAGTTTTTGTTACAAGAGTCATGTAACAAATAACGTCAACCTGTTTAACAAATCGCATACGTTCTCGGATGTTCCATTCTCATGACTAGGCATGTGTGTTTCCCTCCTTTCAGTTTTTCCTTGACATCTTTCAATTCTTCTTGTGAATCAATCACATCATTCTCTTCATGAATAGTGGCTAGATCGTTTCTATCTTTTGGATACCACACATATAACATTTTAGCTTGTCGTCGTAAATTTTTAGGTATAGCTGTGTATGATTGTGTAAGTAACCATAGCGAATGATTTCGATGTCTACCACTAATTGCCAACTCGAGCAAAGGCTGTCTCTTTTTGTCTAATTTTTCATCAGCTATTATATCATCAATCAGAAATAAGGTTTTGTATCCAGCACAGAAAAAGTACATTTTCTTAATCCATTCATACAAAGATCCTTCCGGCTCAATTAAAATCACATAGCTGTCATTCCAGAACCACTTTCGATCTCTGTAAGTCTGATTCCACCTTAAGGTGGGACATATAATCACGATGAAATCAAAGTGATCAAAGTATTCATTTTCTAATAATTTTACAACACGATCCGTTTTACCGCACGATGTTGGTCCAACGAATAATGCTGTGTGAGGCTCTTTCATGTAAAGTGTATCCATTATACTAATATAATGTAGACATAAATTCTCCGTTTTGAATATTTAATTGAGCGTCCATTATTAGATATATATATGCGTTTAAGTTTCCTGCAGTTTCAGCGGTCTTTTCAATCTGTAAAGTGATGCCTTCACTCGCATTTTCAATCTTTCGACCGGTCCCATGCAAGGCATTCTCATCAATTGTTCTGAAATCTAACCATAGAGCATACTTGTTTGTTAAGTAATCAGAGACTTTTACATCATGTAATCCTAAGCGCTTTCGGTTTTCACCGACGCTATTATCTTTTGGTTTTCCTTCAGCAAAATACTTGCAAATCTCATTGTATTGTTCAAACGGTTGCATCCCTTGAGCAAAAAGTTGGTTAGGCTTACCCTCAACGATGACAGATACTTTTTTGATCTTTGGATTGTAGAATTTACAGGTTTCTCGTTTGTAGGATTTTTCTTCTTCAAATAGAACTAAAATACCCTTCAAAGATTTGGCAGGTGTGTTGAATGACCAATTCCACGTTGTGTCTGACTTGTTTACTCTAATTTGTCTGTGTCGCAAAATCCTATCATAGAGCAAAGCCATGTTTTGATATTCAGAAGCGATTTGTCTAGCCAACTTGGGTTGTGTCACAAGCTCATATTCAAGTGAGATGTTGGATATTTTGTATTTACCGTCTGGGTTTTTTCTTTGACCTGCGGCAGAAGCTTGAGGGTCAGAATAGATAACTCGGTTATAATCGTTAAATGTGATCTCGTAGCAAAGTCTATTCCCTAAACCCGCTTGATAATATGGAATAGTACTATCTAGCATCTCAAAGTCGAGTGGAATGACAAACTTGTTTTTATAGGTGTCAGCAATGGCTTTGTCCACTTTAACATCGTCCTTTTTATCAGAAGCACCAATCCTCAATTTCATACAATTCTCTGTACACCCATCGTCGATGATGATACCCTGTCTTATCGCGTTTGTCTTTTCAAACTTGGTTAACCATAAATCTCTGTAACACCCAAAAAGATCAAAGTCATCGATACTCAATATCTCGTTACCTTCGAACTTGACAGCCAACTTCTTAACGATAGCTCTTCCTATGTTACTGACCAATGTTCTTTCTGAGTCAGCTTTCGACTCGAGTTCAATATCAAAACTTAGATTCGTTGTTCCTGGGATAATGACATCATCACTTCCTAAATTTGGAAACCTAACCAATAATAGCTGATTTTGATCGATCTCACTCGGATTGTGTGTGACAATTACTTTTTGACGAGAACCTTTTACACCGTGGGCAGTTCTAAGTGAACGTTCTGGATTTAACCTCTTTCCATACTCCATTATTAATTATGATATATAATTAATTTTTTACTTTTTATCTCGGTTTAGCGGATGTGCAAAACAACTGTTCTTCCTAGGTCTTCTTTTAGCATATTGCCATGCTGATCTGTGATTTTCAACGTGAGAGACTGAAATACACCATTTTTTAATTTTTTGTACTGAGGGTTTTTAGGCTCAACATATGTGAAGTCACTATATTCAGCCTTGTGATGAGATAGTAAAATATCACTTAGCTTTCCATCCTCAAGATTTTGAGTGTTGTCGAGTTCAGAGAGATGCAAATTAATTTTGATTATTTTAGCGAGCTTATTTGTTCTGATTATTCGAGAGTCTTTGCTTAATGTGGTATGTTCTACATCACCCTTTAAAAAGGCACCTGCTAAAAAGGCATTCAATTCCCTGCTCGTGAATGTTCCTTGAAGTACCAACTTTTCAGCTTTCCCATCAGCAGACAGTTTCAGTGTTAGGTCTTTGGTTATTTCATACGTAACATTGTCTGCAAACATATCAACCAATGCAATTTCTTTTGAGCCATCCAAGTTTTGAATGGGGTAAGATAGATATATGGTCTTTTCTCCTTTTGCGATATTTACTGTGATATACATTTCTTGTATTAGAGAATAGAGGATTATATTTTTAAATAATGGAGAACATTTTTAAATATGCTCCCAATGCGCTTTATAAGCCAAATGGAGGACAATACCTTCAGATATTGAATTCTAAAGATTTATACAAACAAACAATTATTGTCTCTGAAAATGGTTCTTTTCCTGCGAGCTTTCCCAATATTTTTACTAATTATGAAATGGATGAAAATGATCAACGTATGAAAATTTGGCAGGAACAACCATTTAAATTATGGCAAACCCAACTCAATTTTGTCACTTGGTGTGCTTCAAGTGCTTGTGGGGTCAGTTCTGAACACCTGAAAGAAGGTCGCTCTACTCCTATGATACGAGCAGTATATCGTTTTCACGTCTATTATCACATTAGACGAATCATTAAGCGTCTGCAGACACCTCTACCTTTTGAAGATAGTTTCAACCAATACGATAATCCTTATAACAAAGAAGAGTTTTTAAAAATCTGTAGTGAATATGGTGTCGATTCTGATCCTAAAAAATACAAAGGGCAATATTTTTACAGCTCGTATCAAAAAAGACGTAGAGACTATCTTACACCAGGTTTGAGTTATTTCACCAATGATTCCATGACACGTTGGATTGTAGAGAAATCTCAAGGTTTCACCAAGCCGGGTTTATTCATGATTTCAGAGAGTGTTAGAGCATATGCTTATCTTGTTCTTAGTTCGCAAGCCTCTGCTCGTTCTTCTATTTTAGGTAATAATTCAAGTGCTTTGACAGCTCAAAGAGTTTTTATGAATAACTTTGAAGACATTGTTAACCGCAGAGTTGATATTCAAGATGACATTAAACGTTATCAAGATACTTTAAATTACGCTTCAAGCAAAGTTGATTATTCTGTTGGACAAGGTATTTACATGTTACCTAGTGACATGAATCTAAACATCAAGTCGGGAGTGTCTGGTTATAATAATAAAATTCTCATATCTAATGACAACTTGAGTCTCGGAAGAAACAAAATGATTAATGTTATGCAAGAGCATCATATTTCATCCAAAGTGACTAGCTCTCCAACAAAAAATAAAAGTTCACAAAAGGAAGTTCACAAAAGAGTAGTGAGTCAAACAGATTCACTCCCATCTCACGAAGAAGAGAAAATAGCTTTGGTTTTAGCGATTACCACGATGTTTAGTATATGGTATTATTATTATTATTGAAAACAAAACTCCCTTAGGAGAACCCCCTAGGGTTTTTGTTGTTGTTGTTGTTGTTGTTGTTGTGATACCCTAGAGGGTTTTTAATTCATTGTCTTCGATCTAACTGGCACTCCACCCTGGCTTCTCCAATCCACCAGCTCTGAGCTCTACCCCTAGATCTTAGACTATTTGTGTGACTACTTACGAACTCCGACTACTACGCACGCAATGGCCGTTCATGATCTGTTCGAGTATATTACATCTAGTCACATTGTTTTTCCCGACAACTTTTGGCACATTTTGTGGTGAATACCGGGAGCGGACGGCACCATCCAGTTCCAATCTAGCCGCTCCACTAGACCTTCCCTTTCCGGCAGACTCTGTCGCCTGTTCACCACATTTTCAAATTATTCCGCTCTTGGGTTTTATATCATTCATTTAGACCTTAGTGTCTGCTTGTGGTGTCCCTCGGAACGCTATAATTTTGTTTTTTATTTTGTTTACATAACAAAATGATTAATGTTATGCAAGCGTATCATATTTCACTCAAAGTGACTAGCTCTCCAACACAAACAAAAAAAATAAAAGTTCTTTGGTTTAGCGATTACTATGATGTTTAGTATATGGTATGTACTATTTCGCTGATCAGCGTATGTAGTTTGCAATTATAGCCGGCATTGCGGATACATGCTAACACTTCTAAGCCCTGGCGTTTGTTGAATTTCGATCGAAATGACGGTAACCTGAATGTCTCTATGGACCAGAGAAACCTGACAGTGATAAATCACCCAGACACAATGCTAACCATTCCGCGATATATTCAACACAACTGCGGGGAAGTGCGCACTCATGCAAGTTTTACAACCAGAACATGAGAGATCTACAACCGCCGAAGTATATATACTTCCTCTCAGACGAACTGCGTGGGGTTCGAACACACGACCTTGTTGTTACAAGTTAGCGTTCTTATCCACTAGACTACGCTGATCTGTATGTCATATGTATTATTAGCTCATTTATGTTATAAAAATGAAACTGCTACAAACTGCTTTTTACTACATTTTTATGAGATATTTAATTACAATTATGAGTAATTTGTTATGTAATCAAAATAACACGTTTCGTAACTCGTATCGCGTTACGAAAACAAAGATGATAGTAGGGAAATTCCTGAAAATCATATGATATAATTTCTGCGCTATAATCGGCACTTTCCTATCTCTAGTCTTTCTTTTTTCATCCTTCAGCTGATTTTGCAGAAATCCTTATGTCTGCAAGGGAATCTTGTTCTTTTTAATTTTGTCGTTTGTTATATTTTTTATAAGACAGAAAAACGTACTAAAAAAAGAACTCTGTGTGTCTGTTTTTATCATTTTGTACCTTGAAAGACGTTTTAAAGACGACTTGGAGACGTATTAAAGACGGCTTTTTGAATCTTGAAAGACATTTTAAAGACGACTTAGAGACGTTTTAAAGACGGCTTTTGGACTCGTCTTGAAGACGTTCCAAAGACGTCTTGAAACTCGTCTCAAAACGTTACACACTTCAACCGAGGAGAGGCGCATTAAAGACATCCTTTTAGTATCTTTAAAGACGTCTTGAAGACGATTTTATGTTTACTGGGTAGTACTGTCACACTACCGTCTGCAGCATTTAAGATTCACTGAATATGGAGAATTCAAATAAATGAAAGTCTTTTCAAGTTTTGGCAATTAGGGAGATTCGTAAACTCGACGAGCCTGTTACACGAAAAAAATCAATTACTTGTGAGAATTATTTTGAAACTGTTCTACTAAAACGGTACTTCAGAGATTTAAAGCCTTTTGTTGCATCAAAAGAAACATCATTACTTTGCACGCTTATTTCAAGTGTTGATGTGAATTTTCTAATGACTTTGTAGGGAAAAATTCACGAACAACTCTACTAAGTTGTATACAATTCCCTACAAATCTATAGAAAAATAGGTTCGTGTAAACGAAACATGATTTTTCCGAATCCCGCTAATGAATCTATATTACGAACATTCCCAGACATTGGTTTTCAAAAGGTCCTTTCTGCCAGGTATGCTGATTGAAATTATTATTTCGCATTAATTGAAACATTCGGCATCTTACAGTTAATTATTGCTATTACTTGCACTTCCCTTTCTGAAATAGAGTGTGAGTCTTAAAAATTGTTACGCAAATTGAGAATAAAACTGAGAAAACCCGTGAATAAGATAATTAGATAAGTAGGAATTGTTGCTCCTGAAGAATGATGAATATGTCATTCTTAAGTACGGATGTATCCAGAAGTGGCTATGAAGGGTTCGTGATATGCGACTAAAACGTGAAAACCTTGAGTCACCGTAATTATATGAAGGATGATAATTCTTCCATACTTTAAAGCGATGATGAAACAATAGGAAAGGTTGTTCACTATTTTCTGGAGAAACGTTCCACAAACTATGAAAGGTTGACAACGAGCGAGTACCGCTATGTTTATAATGTTCATTCAAGAGAAACAGATTTCTAGATGAGGTTTTGAAAATCTTTGGCGGGAGAGTGACGAACCGATAAACGCTGAAAGTGACGATGAATGAGAAATTGGCTAATTTATAATCAACGCAAGCTACAATCTTGAAGCTTTTAGTACATTTACTTGTACAGTGGTTTCTCGATATAACGAACTTCCAAGGGGAAACGAAAAAAGTTCGTTATATCGAGAGTTTGTTATATCGACAGGTGAGAAAAAATCGGAAAATTTGACCTAAATCGTTTAAATCTGGTAACAAACAGAAATGCTTTTTAAATTCGTATTTCCAGATAGGATTTTTTCAGTTCTGATTTTAAAAGCCCATGAAAGGACATCTGAATTAAGGAAGTTTGGGACAGTGAAAATGAAACGGCCAAGAAAAGCTGGGATTTTAGAGGTTGGAGCCTCCTTATGCAAGGTTTTCCTTAATACTTTACTTCAATTTTTCTTAAAATCATTCCAAATTCCAGCTTTTTAGTGTTTTAAAAACATTTTTTTTTTCAATCGAAAAATATTGGAGGGGCTTCTTCAGCGATTTTTCAGCGATTTGAGCAGCAGGTTTTCGAGTCTTTCCATTTAATATTTAAATTCGAAACGAATCGTTCCATTTGAATGAAATTCCATGAGTTTAATTTATTCTGGTTTTGAATCATAAAGTTCAATCTATACGATGCAAAATATCTTTTTGTTAAACGATCAGCTAACCACAGTGCGCATGAACGGCTCTGTCTTTGGCTCATAGTGAGCTTGGTTCCCACTAGAGCAAAAATGAGATAGAAATGAGATTTCGAAAATAAGACAGAAATGAGATAAGATTTGAGATGAGCTGTCGATCATTCACACTCTATCTCAAATTGATCTCAAAAGGACCAAGAGAAGCTACATATGGTATAATTTTGAGGAAGAAACTCTTAGTTATTTTGTTTTTACGACGAATGAGAAGAAAACGCTTGCTTAAACAGAAAGATCGGCAACGTACACGAATTTGGATTCGTGAAATAATTCAGAGAAGACGAAGACATGGAAAATTTCATCCTCAACACTTTCTGCCAAAACTTCATCTTTCAATGTAGAACTCCAAATTCTTTTTTTTTCTTCTGACATTTTCATTATCTCGTAATTCACACATAATACACAAGAAGACACATAAAAATCATCGATAGAATCAATGCACAATGTGATTTGAAAAAGAAGCACGTGGAAATGTAAAAAACGTTCGTCGGAAACTTTGAAGATGTTCTATCTCATTCGTTTGGAATCAAAAAATTTTGATTCCAAAGATGTGATAGAAATGAGATGAAAATGAGATAAAAATGAGATCAAATATTCTGAAAATGAGATAGACCATTCTCATTAGATTTGAAAATTATCTCATCTCATCCTATCTCATTTCCATCTCATTTCTATCTCATTTCTATCTCATTTTAGCTCTAGTGGGAACCAAACTATACTGCAAAATGACGAAAACAAGAAATATAAAAATATTGTTATATATTAGGCGTCGTAGAAGAAGAAAAATTCCTTTTTTTATTTGCTTAATGCATTGATGCTAGAATATGCCACAACTTACCGTTTAATATTGATAAAATCACGAAATCAGAGTTTTTGGAGGGAGGGTATGTCAAAATATTGGACAGATTGGTTGTCTAAGGTTAGGATGAACAAAAATGCGTTTAATTACATATGTGATCAAGTGAGGGAATATGTACGAAAACAAAATACTAATTATCCCCCATCACTTGCTCCATCTCATCATAGCGACGGGGCTTGTGGTGCAGTGCCCGTGTTATATACTTCTCAATCTTTATAATTCCTGTAGGCTGTTGTCAGCATGTGAATTCTAGTTTTGTAGCTATCCTCATTTCGATCTTCGTATCCATTTGCTTTCAAAAACATAGCTATTTTGCACCATATTGCTTTCTTTCTGGTGCATGACTTAAGCCTCTCCTGAACGTTTTCTTCTGCCAATTTTGTAACCAAAATTTTTCTTTCGTTTTCGTCCCAATGGCGTAATCTTTTCTTGTTGATAATGTTTTTCAAAGATTCAGCCATGTTTGTTTTAATAAAACACACTTAAAACTACCTCGCTATGTTGTTGGTCAGCGCCGCAAGGTAGCTGATCTTTCATTTCCCCGTGTCTGTCAGTGTGTGTATAATAAATATATTACAATACAAAAAGAGTTCTTTTCATTCGAATGAATAAGTAAATTATTTGTTTGAATGCGCCCTCCCTCCACCCTTTATTTTAACGTAGTGCATTTTGGGAGCGAAACGCTGATCAAACTTATCAACAAGAACCGAAATGTATACATTTATGGTTCCTCTAACAGTCGAATTAGTTTTACAGATGCAAATATATAACAACAGTATAAACTTATATTGAAGTGTATTGAATCAAGACATTACCAACCACGTATCCTAATTGGATGGGATAAAAATTTAGGAGGAAGAAAAAGTCAGGCAAGTTGCAAATTATGTTTTCTTTTTCTTCAAAACATTATGTATTAAAGATAACATGTTAGCTTACATACCTTAAGGGAATACTGAGTTATTTATTTTATTGTGTTCTTGTATATACTAGCTACACTTTAATTTTGTAGCTTGAAATTTTGAATGTTGTTGAAAGTTTCCATACTGCAAAACCAGATCAGAGAATACGGGTTTGAAATTGAAAAGTAATGTTACTTTTTATGATAATTATCCAAGAATCATATATTGTAAGAAATCCTGTTACTATGTACGGTTGTTTCTCCACAAAAATTTCTTGATATTTCAAGAAAAACACCGAATTCCCTCTTCAATTTTGGTCAAATCATACATGAGATGAAACTTTTCTTGGTAAATAAAGTTTCTTTTAAAAAAAGTGCAGTTTCTTATAAAAATAACCGAAGTTTGTTTTTTAAAAAATATCTATTATTTATGAATTACTGTCTAGGTAAGAGTAAGGCATAATAGAACATTGGTATAGTGCGTTTTCGTTTATATATACCTAACAATTTTTCGAGAGGTAAATGTTCGAACTCATCAAGTCAATTTTGTTTTTACTAGAAAATTAGGACGGCGACTACAAAAGAGTCATAGACAAGGATATTTTGATAACAAACTGATCAATTATTTATATTGATATTTGGTCCTTGGATGGTCAGATTTCAATTTCCACCTGATACCTATTTAATTAGGTCCTAGTTGTCATGTGACACGGTTGACGACACGTGTCATAGTTTTGGACATGCTGAAAAATAAAAAAAAAATGAAAGTGCAAAAAATCTTTACCATCCAAAGAGTATCAAAAATAGATCAAATCAAACGAAGTAAAAAATTAGAACCCATATCTGAAGTTGCTTACTTCTCTGAAGTCATCCATGACGTCAGTTGAAAGTAGAAAGTGAGGAACAATTGTTTTTATTCCGAAGAGAATTTTCTGATATGTATGAGCGGTTAAAACAGAAAAATTTAATTTTGTTTGAAAAATAAAATTTTGTTTGTTGTCTTTCATCGCCATCATCTTGGAAGGATTTTTGCGTATAAATTTTCTGAGTTGAAACTCTAATTATATATAAGTCTTAAGTATCCTAGGACTTCTTCCTTTTTACTGTCATTCACACCTTAATGCTTTGCAATATTTTGTGTGGGTTCGATTCCCCTCCTGATCCGCTAACTTTGCACTGCAATTGGAAAAGTATATTATATAGTTTGAATGATAGTTAAAATACATACACTGTAAGAAATTGGGGTTTCAGATATTCTGCCCTTTTCTTTAAACTGTCTGGAAAGATAACTGATGCACATGAATTATATAGCCAATTTAATGACGTAATTGCATAAAATTATGGATCATATAAATAAATTATATAAACAAAAATTTCCCATTTCTGTATGATCTGGTTTTGCGGTATGGAAACTTCCAACAACTGAACAAAAAGTTACCGAAAGACCTTAATGGCACAAATGTAAAATATTTTAGAAGTTAGTTAGAGAAATTGTTATATAATTACAGTAGCAATAACACACATCAGCTCATGAGAAGGCAAAGATGAAGAAAATATTAAAAAAACACAAACAAAAACAATTATACAATATACCTTATTCATACTCTTATAAATGCTGGAAAATTTCTTGCAGTAATTGCTGTATTTGTTTTTGTAATTTTGAGTTGCATAAGTTTGTCCCGCAAATCTATTTGAATTTTCATGAACTGAATTTTACCTTTTTCGGAATGAAAAGTTTATTTTACTGAGTTTTTTTGACCAATATTAACTAACCTGCAGTGTCTGATCATAGCGGTGGCCCAACTGTCTGAGGCAATCATAAATTGGTTCGGGCCACCAAAATTTTTGAAAACCAGTGTCGTGGTGGCCCGACTGGACA
The DNA here is from genome assembly GCA_027922465.2 of Turritopsis dohrnii. Taxonomy (NCBI): domain Eukaryota; kingdom Metazoa; phylum Cnidaria; class Hydrozoa; order Anthoathecata; family Oceaniidae; genus Turritopsis; species Turritopsis dohrnii. The sequence goes on from BQMF02000275.1 coordinate 14,412, forward strand.
GGCAGAAAAAGTATAAGTATAAATTGGAAATATGATTTTTGAGCTTTATATATAATGTTTGTCTTTGCAATTTCAGCTCATTTTTCTATTTTCTATCAGCGCATTTCTAAGCGTTTCCAAATGAAATTGTATAGTGTTATTGAATTTCGGGCAGTTAAAATTTCCTTCTGGTCACCAAAAAAACCAATGATGTCAATGGCCTGGCATAAAACCCAGATAAAATCTTAATATAAGACACTGACCTGCCACCATTAAATTGAGAAATTCAGTAACTATTTTCCCTTCAGGCATAACATTAGAGTTAAAATTATGATTCTGTAATCGAAGTTTCTGAATTTTGTTAAATGGAATAAATTAGAATTAGTTGGTGCATTGTGCAGTTATACATAACCTTTTACACTTTCATTTTTAGTAATCAGCAACTGCTTGGCATTGGATCTTCACGTATCAACAAGAACCAAAATGTATGTATACATTTATGGTTCCTCTAACAGTCGACACTTGGTAGAAACGAAAGTTCACTAGCGTGATTAACCGAACACATAGTTTCTGTAAGAACGTAAAGCTGGAACCTGGAACTTGTAAAACTGAAATTTGAAGCTTAAATAAAACCGAATAAAGTAACGAAGTTGTTGTAATTGTAATGCCCATATGAACATGATTAAAACTGGTTTGAATTTTGGTGTGAACGGGGTATTAATTATATCTGAATGACATAAAACATCCCTTCTTTTGGGAATACAAAATCAGTTTATGTTTATATTGATATTTTCAGATGTCACACAGTGACTATGAACGTAAATCATAAACTTTAAACATTTGATATGTCTTCTTAATTACAAACGTAATTCCCAATATTGCAAACACAAAAACCAAACAAAGATTTTGATCATTTAAAAAATATATATATACCTATTCTCTAAACTTGCCTAAGTCACCACGCACATATATTTATATATATATAACTGAAAGGAAAATTTTGGGCTGTTACATGATTTGCTGTGTATTGAGTTTACAGGCAATTGGAAGATGTTTGTATTTGCTATTGTAATTAGGAAAGCCATTTGTAATAAGGACATTGACAATATATATATGTAACTTAAAAACAAATCAAACATTAAAACATTAAAAAATTATCATAAAACATTAAAACATTACATTAAAACATCAGTAGACCCACACTTTTCATGTTGGAGATGAGGAGGAAACTAAGCTGAGCTTCAGTATCCACAGCTTAAAAAGAATAACAGCCCATACACGAAACAAACGAAGATGTTTTGTGTTTTCACTAAACAAACAAAGTATATCTACCTTTTTGACTCTTCTGTTTACAAAAAACCTTGAAATCTTCTTTAGAAAAGAATGATCACAGTTCAAAATAATTCGAAGTTTCTTCTATAGATTTTTTTTCATCTTAAAATATGAATATGCTCTTAAAAATTTAATATTGACCAAAGAAACTTGTAAATCTAAAAGGATTTCTTCGCTGGGTGAAATGCGTTGCACGGCGTTTTGGTTTCATGTAAAGGCACGCATGAGTTTTCAAAAAACCGCTAGGTTTGGACAGCAGAAAAAAAGAAAAAGAAAAGAAAAACAAAGCCGGTTGTAATAGCTTTCTTGCTTTCGCAGAAATCTAAAAAGAGTAAAAAAAGACATACAGCTACTGAAAAAAAGATTAAAACAAGAAGAAAACATGGCCGATCTCCAATAAATATTAACTTTGGAACTTCAGGAAATTTTGGCAGAGAAGGTGAAGTGCTATCTGTGACAAGGCACCGGCAGGGGACACAAGGAGAGAGACTGTGTGAGGAATGCTTGTGAGGAGGTAGCCAAGTCTCTAGATTAGATTCTCTTCTTTTTTCGACTGCTTTTCTTTATTTTGTCAATTCTACGTCTTCTTCTCCGAAGTATCATAAATAGTAGCATTTTTTTCTTAAAACGTTCTTCGTAATCCATATTTGTTCTCTTGGACCATAACACAGTGAGAACCCGTGTAAGTCATTTTGATGTACATGTAGCTCATTTAAAAATCGGCTATGTATATCATGCACACTGTAGTTGGACGATCCTTAGCTCATAGTGAGAACCAAGCTTAACTCGTGTGAGTGATCTGGAGGATCCTGATTTGCCATACATGTGCTTTCGTCTTTCGTTGCTCCATTCAACAAGCTATCTGTTCTTTCTTTATCGATCTCCATCATCCCAAGACTGTTCTGTTATAGACTCTATATCTGAAAGTGCCAACATATTTGTTTTTGGTGACTTCAATGTTCATCATGAAAAATTGCTCAAATTCTCAAATGGAATCTCTCACTCAGGAATTCATATTCTAAATTTTGCCCTATCTCAATCTCTTCACCAAATCATTGACTTCCCTACTCGCTTTCCTGATCGTGATGATCAATCTCCATCTCTACTTGATCTCTTTTTAACATCAAATCTTGATATCTGTAAAGCATCTAGTGAAGCTCCTCTTGGCAACTCTGACCACGGCGTAGTTTCTGTCTTAACATCTCTTAATTATGCAAAGCTGCTTCTGAATCTCCTTTTCATCGCATTCTCTTCAGTTATGAACGTGGTAAATGGGATAATTTTCGAGACTTTCTTCGCGATGTCCCCTGGGCCAATGTGTTTTCAAATCCAGCTGAAAAATGTGCAGAGGAAGTTACATCTTGGCTTACATCTGGTATTGAAGCATTTATCCCCAGTAGAAAATTTCGTGTTAAACCTCACTCCTCTCCCTGGTTCTCACCTGCTTGTGCTGCAGCAATTGCTCACAGAAATCTTTACTTTCATCAATATCAACGCGAGAAGTCTTCTCATAATAAGGTTCTTTTCAACCAAGCACGAAATCACTGCAAATCTGTCATTAATAATGCAAATTCTATATATCAACAAGAAACTCGTAATCGTATCTCTTCACAAAAAATTGGCTCTCGAGATTTTTGGCGCATCATTAAAAGTATCACCAACAATAAAAGGTCATCCATTTCTCCCTTTTTCAATGGTCCAGAGGTTTTATCATCATCTAAGGATAAAGCTGAACTCTTCTCTAATATTTTCAGTGCTAACTCTACTCTTGATGACTCTGGCCATGCTGTTCCGGAATTTCCCTTGAGGACTAATAAAGTACTGGATAGCTGCTTTATCACACCAGCTAAAATATCTTCCATCATTTCAAATCTTGATGCTGCTAAGGCTACTGGCCCTGATGGAATTCCTGTCATCCTGTTTCAAAAGTGTGCACCTGAATTATCTCCTGTACTTTCTCGTCTATATAACAAGTGCATAGCTGAATCTTGCTTTCCTTCATCTTGGAAGTTTGCCTCTGTAATTCCAGTCTTTAAAAATTATGGTGGTCGATCTAATCCACGAAATTACAGACCCATTAGTCTCCTACCAGTTATGAGTAAAGTTTTTTAGGCCCTTATCAATAATGCTTTTGTTAATCACCTTGAATCTAATAACATCTTCTCAGATTCTCAATATGGCTTTCGCTCCCAACGCTCAACTGCTGACCTCCTTACAGTGATAACTGATAGAATCTACACTGCATTAGATAAATCTGAGGAGGCAAGAGCTTTTGCTCTTGACATATTCAAGGCATTTGATAAAGTATGGCATACTGGTCTTTTGAAAAAGCTTGCTGCATATGGAGTTAAGGGTCTCCTTTATGAGATCATTCGTTCCTTCCTTGGTAATCGTGGGCTTAAGGTTGTTTTAGACGGGCAATCATCATCGACACATTCCGTCAAAGCAGGAGTTCCCCAAGGTTCTGTCCTTGGGCCAACCTTTTTTCTTCTTTTCATCAATGATCTGCCTGATGACATTATTTCCAAGCTTGCCATCTATGCTGATGATTCAACCACCTATTCCTGTATTCCAAAATCAGATTTGTTCAGCCAGGTAGAAATGGCAGGCGAAATTGAGTTTGATCTGCAATCTATAATTGAGTGGGGAGAGAAATGGCTGGTCACATTCAATTCCACAAAAACCAAACTTCTTTCTGTAAATCATACTAAAGATCCTTTTTTACCATCAGTTTCCATGAATGGCACCCAGTTGGAAGAAAACAACTCCTTTCGTCTCCTCGACATCACTTTTTCACAGGACCTCTCCTGGCGCTCCTTTATTGAGGCAATCGCTAAGTCAGCCTCGACGAAGGTGGGCTCCCTTCTTCGTGCAAGAGCATACCTCAGCGCTGATGCCATTCTTTACCTCTATAAATCTACTATTCGACCTTGTATTGAGTATTGTTGCCATATCTGGGGTGGTGCACCCTCTGATTCTATAAATCTTTTAGATCGTATCCAGAAAAGAATCTGTAATGCTGTAGGTGATGAACTTGCAAGTAAACTTGACACACTCTCCCATCGCAGATCTGTGGCGTCTCTTTGCCTCTTTTATAAATACTTTTACGGAAAATGTTCAACTGAGCTCTCTTCTCTCATCCCTGCATTAAAAACTTTCAAGCGAAACACAAGATATTCATCTAATTGCCATGATCACACTGTCAGCATCCCAAAATCATCAAAAACTTTTTACCAACGAAGTTTCATTCCTCGCTCCTCCACTCTCTGGAATTCTTTACCCCAGTTTGTTTTTCTTTCTCTTTATAATCTTCAACACTTTAAATGTAATGTCCATCGTCACCTTTCCTCGTTGTACCTAATACACATTAGTGGTTTTAAACCTTGTATTGAGCGACTAATTAAAAAAAAAAAAATTGCTTTGAGTTCGTTATATAGAGGTTTTTTGATTTTCAAAGACGAAAACCAAGAGTTCGCTATATCGGGGGTTCGTTTTATAAAAAGGATTTATAAGAGTTTCTTAAGGCAAAATCCAAGGGGAATGAACTTTGGTTCGTTATATCGAGATGTTCGCTATAACAAGGGTTCGTTATATTGAGAGTCCACTGTATTGTCATTTAACCATCAGCAGTTTTCATTTGCGCGCTAGCGATGAGATAAGCACAGTGCGCATGATAAGCTTTTTCCTTATCTCATAGTGTGAACGTGAAAGTACCTGCTTAACTTTTTCCTTAGCTCATCGTTATCTCAGTGTTAGCCGATTTTTTGAAATGAAAATGTTTTGATATTTTTTTTCGGCTAACGATGAGATAAGTATGATTTCTCATGAAATGAAAATATTGAAAATATTCTAAGAGGTCAATATATTCTACTACAGAACATCAATAGTACCTGTAGATTAAAATTAAAAATCGGCTAGCTTATCATGCGCACTGTGCTTATCTCATTGTTAGTGCGCAGTATGAACCACGCTTAACACCTACGTTCTTGCTGTTGCTGCCCGAAAAGAAAAATCAGAATTGCCGGTAAAGCTTGTGAGATGTCATGTATATAAAGAACATCATTAGTATCATTTATTTTTTTCATTATTTCGCTCTCAGCGCAATGACTATAAGTCGATGACTCCTTATATACTGATACAATAATTTTAAAGGGAGTAAAGCATTGAAACTACAGACACTCAAACGGAAGTGGAAACGACTGACTTGAAGGCTCCATCACTTAACCACCTCTGCACATTTTTGTTCATTTTTTCAATGATAATTTACACAATGAAATAGTTTTGTTCTATTTTGAAACCAATTGCATCATTGTGATAAGTGAACTTAAAACTAGAAGCCTCATGTCTTGAACAATTTCTGCATCCATCAAGCCTACAGAAAATATTGCTTTAGAGTAATTTTTAACATATCTGAATGACTTTGTCCATTTTCTTTTTTTTTTTTTTATACGTGAGAATAGGTCTATCACATTTCCCAAAAAATGACTTATGGTTCGAATGGAGAATAAAATGATATTTGATAGTAGTGAACAAAAATTGTTTGAAAAACTTGAAGACAATTGTATTGACATAAATACTATCAAATCTATTACAACCAAATGATTTAAAATTTGTCAAACTTGTTTAAAAAACTGAAGACTTCGTCTATTTATGATCAAATTTGCAAAAGCGAATGACAAATTTAACATCAGGACCTTCCAATTGTTCTTTGTGCAAACCTTCCTAAGTTTGACAGAAATATCAATTTGCTAACATATCTAAGTAAACATTACACATTACCAGAATGTGTAATGTGTAATAAGGAATTTTGTATATATATTTTACCCATGTATATGATTTGAAAAAATATAACTCAGTCTGTAAATACATGCATCGAGCACTCTGGTTTTATCGATTTACATGCACTTCAATATATTCACCTAATTATATACAGTGTGTTTCAAAAATGTGGCAACAAGAATTATAACCGCTTCATTTCAATAAATTCTGATCATTGGATGATAATTTTTATATTATTGAAAACCTTATTTTTCCTCTTTCCAATGATGTATTTTTTTTCAAAATTGGAAAAATAGAAAAAGAGAAAATCGAAAAAATAACTCCAGAAGAACTCATTATTTTCTTAACGATCAATTAAGACGTTGCACAAAAAGTATAATTTAGCACAACAAAGAGAATCATTTCAGAAGTTCAATATTAATAATTTTCTTTAAGTCACCGTTTACACCAAAGACGAGTTACAATTTTATCAAAATAAAAAATAAAGTTTTTGTTTTAAGAAAACTGAAGTTGAAAAATCGTTCATCTAAAGACAAAATCAAGTTTTTTCAGGGGTGAAAATTTTATAAGAAGCGTGAAAACAATATTACGTTGCTGCGCATTTGCAAAATCAACATTACATCATATTTTACTTACGAAATAAAATTAGGATTGTTTAACACAACATCAAAATAAACTAAAAAGTTCAATTTCCCTCGACATGTCGGCCATTCTCTAGAATACATTTTTGCGCTCTATGTCTCATGCCTTGCATGACGTTCAATAAAATTTGTCGGTTGCCTCGGAGAATGTTCATTTCAGTCACGATTCTTTGTCTTAAATCGTTCAAGTCAGCGATTGGTGAAATGTAGACTTTTTGCTTCAAGTAAAAAGTCACAGGGTGTAAGTTCAGGAGATCTCGCAGGCCACGGTACCTGATGATCCATTGCAATCACTCTCCGACCAAAAACATCCTGTAACCTTCTTCTTACAAGGCGCGTTCTATGAGGAGTTGCGCCATCTTGAACCCACCAAAGTCTGTTGTTTTTCAAGTCAGGGAGATTATAATTATTAGAGAGCTGAGGAAAAACTCGGTTATTGACAATCTCTACATAAGTTCTCCCATTCACATTTGCATTGAAGAAAAAAGGGCCCAAAAGAGTGCCATTCCCACAAACGTCTCCCCACAGATGCAGCTTTCGTCTATCACCACTGACTTCAAAATTTGCAGTTGCTGGTGGGTTACCTTTGGGAGCATAACAGCGTACATTTTGTGACGATACGTGGCCATTCATGCCAAATGCAGCCTCATCACCAACAATAACATTCGGTAGGAATCTTGGGTTGTGACATGAATTTTCGAACCATCTCGAAAAATCAAGTCTTCTTTGAAAATCGTTGTTCTTTAATTCATGTCGGTTATGAACACGATATGGATGGTATTCCAAATCAGATCTTATGATTCGGTGAACTATAAAGCTGGAAAGTGCAATTTGATTTCGTCTGCAACTCATCCTTTGGTTGTTATGAATTGCAACTTGAACTGCATTTATATTCTGGGGTGTTCTGCCAGTTCTTCTCCGTCCGCTATTTCCCTTGTGTCGATTTTCCAAAGTGCCATTCTGAAGAAACTTTCTGACATTTTTGTGGATTGTCGCTTTATTCGGAAGTGCACGCGGAGAGTATCTTCTTGCAAATTCAGTTAGAGTTTGGTTGGTGCTCTTGGTCTCTAGGAATACTGACACTAGACAAGTGCGCTGCTCCACAGTTAAATATTCAGGCATGATAAACACTTCTCAAAACTCATTTACTGTGCGTTAACTTGCCTCTCGTGTCTCTTCTGCTTTATTTTCAAGCAAGCAAATTTATGGAAAATCAAGCAATTAACTGCTTTAATTGGAAGTCTTAAATGTAAAGTAAACTTGATAAAAGATTTCGCACCTTTAAAACAATGAAGATACGGTCGTAAATTTTTGTTTTAATTGATCGTTAAGAAAATAATGAGTTTTTCTAGAGTTATTTTTTCGATTTTCTCCTCTTCTATTTTTCCAATTTCGAAAAAAAATACATCATTGGAAAGAAGAAACAATAAGGTTGTCAATGATATAAAAATTATCATCCAATGATCAGAATTTATTGATATATAAGCGATTATAATTCTTGTTGCCACTTTTTTGAAACACACTGTATAATGATACATAATGATACATATATTCTTCCTTCGCAGACATAAACTTCACGATCAACTTTAAAACAGACACGATAGAGAATATTCCCACTATCGACCCTGTTCAATTTCCTGAAACAAACCAACTGTCTGTATGTTCTTGGCTATTACTGCAAGACAAAGAAATTAATGGGGCCGGTGAAGGGATATTTCATTATGAGCAAAATATTGACATAACGGAAGATAATTTCCTGGCAATGTGGATATATAACCATAAAATTGAGGGAGTAATGAGGAAGAAAACAGCTTCCTGGCCAATTGAAGTAAATATAAACAATTGGACTCATATCTGCTGGACATGGGATTCATCAGGTTCCATGAAATTCTATCTCAACGGAAAATTTCATACCTTTTCTAAGAAAAATGATGAATCCTTTACAAGAGTATTTCCAGGGAGCGCAGGGAAACTGATTCTTGGTCAAGATAAGGATTTTCATGGCATCACGGAGCCTCAGGAAACATTTGGTGGAAAGATGAAAGGATTTTATATCTACAACAAGACATTTAATGCTTCGGAAGTTGAAAAGACGTATAAAGGCGAAACAATTGCTACTAACTTGATTGTAGGCTGGTGGGAATTCAAAAACAAAACCAAAGGCGCGGACATCGTTGAAGAGCCAGGTACAATGAAAGGTTTTCTCATTTGACTTGAGGTATTCTGTTTAAGGCATATCCTGCCTTGTTGAAACTTTTTCTTAAAATTGCAAAAATTTACCCCATACGAAATTCAATTTTCCAGTTGAACGAGAAAGATTAATTTACGCAAAATGGATTTAATCACCCATTTACGAAAGTAAATTCCAAAAAATGTTCCATTTTTTTACTCGGGAAACTTTCTCCACGTAAATATTAGATTTTACTGTCTAGTAACATTTCTCAGTTAAAGCTGTTGGGTAAGAGCTACGGTTAGTGTTACGAAACTAAGGATACTTTGATATGGGCATGTATATATAGTTTCATGATTATCTGAATCCCGGAAGACAAATTCTGCATGAATTCGTGTACATATATTGGCCAGAAAAATGATAAAATGATAAAATTAACAGCGGGAGAAATTTAGATGAAACTTAGATATCGCATATGTATTTTAAGAGAAACTTAAGATGCAACTGTATTTTTTAGGTGGAGTTCATGGGTGTTTCAAGGAGACCGAGGATACCAGAAATAACTCGAACGGTAATGGTAATAGTTCAAAATTAGTGATAATTCGTGTTGCTCGTGGCAATGTAAAATATCCATAAAATTATGAAATAATTCTAATTCTGTTGAATGATTTACACCTCTGATACATCTTGGAAAATTAAAAGCCCAGTTTAATTGGACTGGAAAGTAAAGAGAACACGAAAGTAGTGTAGTTGAATGTGAACACGCAGCGTTAGAACAAAGGTGTTTTACTCAGTTTGCTATGCAGGGATTAAATGGAGGAATCCATCGCTCTTTAAAAGTGTTGTTACAGGAGTAAGATTTGTAACTTCTATTGATAAATTGTGAATGGAATAAATTGAAATATGTTCAAAAGATTGTTTGGTGAAAATGTGAATAAGTAAGCCGATAGGCTCTTCAAGGAACCAGTTTATTTGTGACCAAAACCCAAAAGTACTAAGAAATACATTTTTGTATTGTATTGTAGCTTTATTTTTCGTTGGACATTAATCTAGTACACCGTAAATACATTAGATAAATACAATGACTAATACAAGCCAACGCTCATAAAAATTAAAATAAATAAAAACTGATAAAACTAATCTGCACATTTACGCACAATGACGTCATGAGCAGCATTTACACTGGCAGTAGAATGATTTAATACCAGCAATGTCTCTCTTGAAACATAACAAAGTCTCTGAATTTTTGAGCGGTGCTGGTAAATAATTCCATGCCAGTATAGCACGGAATAGAAAAGAATTCACCGTTGATTCAGATTTCCTCGGTAGCATCAGAAGGTTTCCTGCACGCATGGAATGGATAGTTTTTTTTTTCGGAAATAACTCCCATATTGTACGATAGTTTTTAGCACTCTAAGGCCTGGTTCAGACCTGGTTCAGACCTTTTATGCATTATGTATTATCTTTGCGATTATCAGATTTCTCTCTATCATTAAGCAAGGCCACATCTGATCTTTTCTTTTGTTCATTTGAGTACTTTGTCTGTGCGCTGCGTTTTGAAGAAAATGTGAAGTGCAAATCTATCAAGTCCGTATTTTATAGAGCATGGAACAATCTTTTGATTATAGATTTCTATTCATGAAACACTGGACCCTAGTTTAATGCGAAGAGATTCCTTTCTGAAACATATTTACTTCACCTTTTCCAAGACTTCCTACATGGAACGGAAAATACTGCGAGAAAAACTTACCCGATAGATACTTATGATGGTCGATTTAGCATAATTAATAGTTAAATACACAGACCGAACATTCTGGCATAACTATATTAGAACATTTTTTTTAGATACAAAATGCTTGAATTCACAAAACGGATGTGGTTGCTCCTGTGAATTCGTACGTGAAAATAATAATCATTGTAAAAATAAGTTTGTTTTCATTTAAAATTTGTATTTATTGTTGTATGTGCCTGACATTCTGTCAGTGAATTTTGTCCAAATTTTTTCCATTTCTTATATATAATTGTTGCTAATGGAAAATATCTGATCCAGAAAACAAGCGTTACGTTCACAAACGGTTAGCTCAATGAGTGATTGTTGTTACACCAGTAAATGTCGCAATCAACAGGATATGTCGCAATCAACAGTAAATGTCGCAACGCCAACAGTAAATGTCGCAAATCAACAGTAAATGTCGCAAACCCAACAGCATATGTCGCAGACCAAAAAAAATCATTTTGTTTCTTGAACGTTAAAATCAACAGTAAATGTCGCATATTTTGTTTTTCTTTTTTATCAATTCAAAACTTCTGTCAAGTATTATTTCGATAAGAGAACATTAATTAAAGTACCAGTTGATTATAAACAAAGAATATACCACCTGTAACTTCAAAACACATTCCGCATGCATGCAAAATGTTACACACAAAGCTCATGAATTGGCATAGTTCTCCAACACATTGAACAAAAAAGAGAGATTGAATAGAATTCTGAATTGGAGCACGTGTCCCCTATTATTCAAAGTGTTGAAACAAAGAAATATTTTTTGAACTATCAAGCTGTTGATTCAAGCTAGCTTGCAGAAGATTAAAAAAGCGTTCATCATGACTGTCAGCATAAAAATATTTTTTGATCGGGACGAATTTAAGAAAAACTATTCTTTTGGAACGATGAAGACTTTAACAGTATTGATAGTTTTTCTTGCTTGTTTGGGAGGCGCATCTGCTGTTAATGAAAGGAAGATAAATGCTCTCACCGAAGAAGAGTATGATATATTAGTACGTATAATGAACAACTGTTTTGAAACACCGATAGTTGATCGAACACCACTGGAAAAGTCTGTGATAAGAAAATACCAGCGATGGATTAAACAAGGTAAATTTTTAACAATGTTGTTTTAGCGCAAGTTTGGAAAACAAAGATAGTGAGAAGACTGACCGAATTTCGAATTTTTGTTCTATTTTGTTGGTTATCACCCTGAAGGTAATGGTGAACATTATGTTAGTATTCAGCGTACCGATTTTGATTTTCGGTGGAGAGTTGTAATAGTGGAGATAGTGACAAGACCATGATTGATAACTTGGATGGTGGCGAAATAGTAGATGATGACAACATGGAAGATGATGATGGAATTGTAGGGAGTTTGAACATGGATGACGAAGTTGTGGGGAGTGACAGCAGGGATAACTTGGATGGTGGCGAAATAGTAGATGATGATAACATGGACGATGATGATGAAATTGTAAGGAGTTTGAACATGGATGGCGAAGTTGTAGGGAATGGCAACAGGGGAAGTGGTGACGGCTACATCGCTGAAATTTACCTCGAAATGGTTAAAAATGATATTCCATCAAATATGAGAATGCTCGTTAAAGACCTAATTGAGCTTAGTGGTGGAAGGTGTAGCGGAATATCCTTAGAACTGAAGGATGTTTTATCAAACGCTGAAAACCGACCAAGAAGGTGTACAGGAAGGCTTGTGAGATGGGATACTGCTATGATAACATTGAAAGCGTTGACTTATGGGTGGTTTGCGATCATATCCATCACATGGCCTAAACAATGAAGCCTCCTAAAAGCTTGTTTATATTGCATACTTTTCTTACTTTTCTAATATGTTTTTCTTAGTTTTGTTAGCAACTGTAAAAAGGAACAAAAAAAACCCAGGAAAATTATTTTCTGAGCTTACCTCGACGGTTAGTCGTATGTTTGTTTTGATATTTTCTTTGATTCATTACACATTTGTCTTAACTAAAACAAATCGTCACAAAAGTAGTTTATGAAAAGCTATTTTGAGACTACAGTGAGTTTGTTTGTAATATGTATATCTGTATTGTGTATGAAGAAAAACTTTTCTATATAGCCTCTTTCTTATTTTCATTCTTTCCCTGAGTTACCAGGCTAGTGATATTTGTTGCAGAATATTAAAACATTTGTTTTTGGCCATTGCGACATTTGCTGTTGGTAGTTGCGACATTTACTGTTGACACTTGCGACATTGGTTTTCGGGCATTGCAACAGTTGTTAGAACGAGGAGAGACCTTTATCATTGATAAGTGGATGTGGTAAAGTAATTTCTGTCTTTGCGACATTTACTGTTGATCATCAATTTTGGTGCGACATTTGCTGTTGCGACATATGCTGTTGGGTTGCGACATTTACGGTTCATTTGCGACATTTACTGTTGACATTGCGACATTTACTGTTGATTGCGACATATCCTGTTGATTGCGACATTTACTGGTGTAACAATTGTAAGATAATTCCATCATGCAAGGGACAAACATCTTATTCGAAGTAATAGATGTTCGAATTAACCGAAATTGAATTTGGGAATAAAAAGTCGACATTCATTTATGTCATGTTATTAAATTTTTCTACTTGGAAGCAATGAAACCTGTTTTCGGGTTGAAGTAACGGTACTAAAGAGTAAATTTGACCGGTAAAGAAAGGACTTTGATTCCCTACATGCTTCATTTTTCTGCAAAACAAAACTATGATACTAAACCATAAGATAACAAATGTGGTAAAATTTAATGTAAAAATGTAGTATCTGCCTTTTTCATTCCTTTTGTAGCTGGCAAATGTATTTAAGGTCAAATTAGCGCGCGTGTCTTGGGCAAATAACCGAAAAAAACGTTCAGATTAGCAAAAAATTCGATCAATCAGAGTTAAAATTAAACTCAAGGGACATAAGAATGTGTTTGAAATACCGAAAGTTTGAATTCAGTAGTATTCGAATTAGTGAATGTGTGCTGTACTCAATTATGTTTTGGTAAAGTTTGGAAAATTTCAAGAGTGAAAATATTTTACGTGGGCGCTGATGTATGATTTCATATTCAATGGAATGCCATTACACAAATCTGCATGAACAAATGGGCGCATATTAAACCAGAAAAATGGTTTTGTTATAAAAAGTAAAGCATTAAAATTTGAATGTAGTGAAATTATTTCCCTTCTTGAGCTATGGCGTGTAATTAGACTTACAATGCATTTATCTTTCTAGGTGAATGTGTCAAAGAGATCGAAAATAGCGGAGATGGCTCGAATCATTTTAATGGTAATTTTCCTTCATTATCAACCGACAAGGCTACCCCTTGTGGTAGAGTGCTCGCTTCCTGTTCGGGAGGTCGCGGGTTCAATCCCCGACCGAGTCATGCCAGCGACTATAACAGTGTGAATCATTCCTCTCTGCTTAGCACTCAGCAAGAGAGTAGGAATGATGTCTAGGGTGGTTGTCTAGTTGAGCGGTTTCTGTCATTACAGCTTCCGTAGCCCAAATGGGGGCTTTAAATGCTCTAGGACCTCCTCCGCAGGACCCTCATTGATAACAGTACCTTAAGGAACTGAAGAGGCTATCCTGGGTAAACATTCGTAAATAAATAAATAAATCACATTATAACTATACACATGCAGGGGACCTGAGACTATAATTTTTATCCCCTTTACTGTGAATTTAACAAATTTGCCGAAAACAGGCCCCTGCTGTCGATAAAAAGAGTTTGCCTACTACTTCAGGCATGTCCTTGAATAAATTTATACTCCATGGAGATTGCTTCTTGCCAATGTGAAAGTAATCGTGAACTTATATTTGTTTTCCATACTACTAATTTTATCAAATTTATATAACAAATAATTGCTAAGTTGGTAGTTAATAAGTTTTCTCTCAGTTATTAATTCCACTGATAAACTTAGATGCACTTTCGTTTGTTCATGGCAATGTGAAACATCAATTTCATCAAGAATTATGGAATGAAAAAATATTTGAAATGTCCGAATTAAATCATGATTTAATTATGGGTGATCCAGTTCAAACGTAGTTAGTTAAATGTGATAACACAACATTGGGACGAAGATGTTTTGTTCCCTGGCCTTGAAGGATTGAAATTGAGAAATCTTACCCTCTTCAAAACATTCTTCCAAATGACTCAAGCGAGTAGGTGTCGTCGTACGAATAAGATTTCCATATAGAAATCATAAATCAACTTATTAAATTTTTTTCTAAGGCAGTATTTAAAACACTATATTTTTGTAAAACTATGAAAAAGTAAGTCCATGGCTCTATAAGCAATACTATACTTTTCGTCTCGGCCTCCAGGATATCTCGGTTTGCCAAACCGAGATATCTCGGGTGTCGAGCCAAAAAGGATACATGTAATATCAAATAACCGAGCCAGCCCGGTATCCGGGATGAGATTTGATTTCAACACATGCGCAGTGTAGTATATTTTCATTATAAACATGGCGTCTTCAGAAGCAAACACGAGTTAATCCAACAAAACTACAAAGTTTAAGTTTAGATGGACCAACGACATGGTCTCAGGCTGAGGATACGATGATTAGGAGAATTATGGTCAGGTGAAATGTAAGGTCTTAAATGTTCACACAGAAGATGAAAAGAATCTTCGTCCATTCTAAAGTTCTTGTTAAACCATTAAGTTGAAAACACAACATTCCAATTAACAGAATATACTTTTTGAGTAGAAACACATCGTTCACATCGCTATCCATTTCATGTAATACAGGGCTGGAGAATATTGGCGATACTTTTCAGCCCGGTACCCGGGATAAAAAGTGATCATGTAATCAGCCCCTAAGCTGTTTAACGTTGCTATTACAATGACCATCCATAACAGAGTTTGGTTACAAACTTGAAATACGTCATTACTCGCTTTTATGTAATTATCAGACCTATACGTTGAATAACGCCGGGAAAATCACGTGGCTTGCAATTGTTAACGTTTCAAGGTTGAAATGCTAGGGATTAAAACGCAAGCAGAAATGAAAGTCATTTTGTATAAAATTCATGATATTAACAGCTGTAAATCAGATTGCTTCATGAATTTTTAAGGGGTTAACTTGAATGCACATTTTAGAATGGCTTATACAGAGTTTAAAAGGAACTAATCAATAAAATCCGGTATTTTTTTGTTTTTTTCATAGATTTATAAATGTGACGTTCCAGGGGATTTTGATAACAAACGATAAAACGTTATATAGCTACATAACGATATTCTTTTTTGTAATAACGTTACTTTATGACGTTATATCGCTATAAAGTAACGCTACTGTAACGACAACGATAACGATATAACGTTACAACACAACGATAAAACGTTATACGGTTATGAAAACATTTTCTAGCAGTTCTTGCGAAAGTAATCACCATAAAATTTCTTTCAGACTTTTCAGTTTATAACACTTTGATATAAACTAAATGGAAGACTTCTCCATTTCCGAGGTAAACAATTAATTCGTATTCCGGTCAATTTAATATACAGTAGGTTGTTTTTCAAGAATTGCCTCCCTATACAGTTCCAACTCTTTCTCGGGTAACTGTGATGGTGTGTTTTGAATTTCAGGGAAGGATGTATCATCTTAAAAAATTGTTTATTTACAATGCTATCAAACAAAAAAGATAAAACCAAAACGTGATTTCAGCCAAAGCATCAGAGATTTCATATCGAATGTTTACATACAGAATGTTTACATACATGAACAGTCAGTATGTATTCGAATGTTTTTGAAAATTTAGATGCAATGCAATGCAAATAAAAGATCTCCCTAATGTTTTTGACATGATGCCAAATTTAAATAATTAAGAAATTTCCCATAAAGAGTATCTATGCGGCCCTGCAAGATCATAGCAAAAATATTTATGCTGTTGTGGTCTTCACAAAGGAAATTTCAGTTGAAAACTTTCCCCAAGTGAAAATACATCTTCTTGAAAATACAACGTTTTCCCCAAGGGATTGCAATAGCAATCCTGTCGAACAACTTAAAATAAAATTAAAGGGGATAGTTTTAAAGCGCAATGTTCTGGGTGTTTTCTGCCGTGTGTTTTTAAACAAGAGACGAATTTACTCGCAAACAATACCAACTTTAATAAACTCATTAGATTATTTATTCTTTGAAACATAAATGGCATAATTTTAAAGTGCAATTCCTGTTCTGTTGCCTGTCATGTGTTTTCTAATAAGCAGGAGACGAATTTATTTGGAAAGCAATGACATCGTTATAACTATAACGATAAAACGTTATTACGTTACTCATTAAAGATTATAACGTTATAAAAACGATATTATCGTTTCAGTGATAACGTTATAGCGTTACTTGAGTATCGTATTAACGTTGCAGAAGAACGATAAATATCGTTATTTCTTTTGTTTTTTTTAACCATGAAACGTTATTCGTATAACGTTTTATCGTTTGTTATCAAAATCCCCTGGACGGTCACAAATGTTCTATATATAACAGTCCATCTCTTCTTAATGGTAAGGGTAAAGGGTAAAGGTTTTTATAGCTTTGATTGATCCAAAGAATTGATAGTCTATCAACGAAACTTTTTTGAATCATGTATCATGCTCCTATTTAGATTTTACTGGTGACAGATGTTTCCTTTCAGTAGAATATACGAATGTTTATGGCTCACAGATTTTATTTTTTTCTTGGCACATTGATCCTGATGTTTCGGTCTTAAAAGATCTTAAAAAGTACTGTTGTTCTACAGATATGACTTTCCAATATCTCTGATGTTCTGTAGGAATGCTACTGGCTATCCTTGTACCTATTATTGTTGCTTGCGTTGGACTAGTATTTTTGACAGCATTTTTGTACAAAAAGATAAATAAGAAGAAACACAGACCTTCACGGCAACCATCTTCTGTGTTGTCACACAAGAGCAGGTAAGAGTTGATTTGATTTTGTCATAGCAATGTAGTAATATTCTCAAGCTATCAATGGCATTAAATTGTCGTTCGTGCTAATGAACAAACTATGCAAAAATTATTCAAGATAACGATAACAACTTATGCCTTTCATCGACACTGTTTTATCGCCACAACTTTGTGGACACAGGAAAGGTTATAGCGCACAGACAGCATTAGTAAATATAATTTAAAAGTTCAAGAAAACCTTAGACAGAGGGAATATATTAGGAGCGGCAACGACAGATTTATCTAAAGCCTTTGACACCATAAATTATGATATCTTGATAGGAAAGTTACATGCTTCTATATATTAATAGCCGATTCTCCGTCTGTCTGTTTGTTTGTTTGTTTGTCTGTAAGTCACGCAAAATGGTAGATTGAGTTGTGAGAGTGATTGTTATATTTTATTTTGTGCGACGTCAGTGTGAAACCATTGTATTGAGACCTTAATCGAATGCAACGTTTAGGGAAAATTATCTCCGTAACCAATAGGAATAACTGACGTTTTTGGGGGTCCCCGAAATTGGCCACGGGGTGGCGAAAATATTTGGGCAAAATTTTTGGGGACGGGCTCAAATGTCATCAAAACATTTGATCGACGATATCTCCGAAACGGTGCGTCATAGACATATGATCCTATACATTTTCTTGCTCAGAATTTCAAGCTCTACAAGATGATAACACTTTCCATTGACAATTTCTTAATTTCGTTTTTCGTGAACCCTTTGGGAGGTGACACAACGCAGGGTGAACTTGGGCGGCGAGCGACGCTGCCTTGGCGGCTAGTATGGTTTTAATATTGGTGCCCTAAATATAATCTTCAGTTACCTTAACAACCGTTGGCAAAGGATTAAAGTAAACACAGCTTTTAGTACTTGTTCAGAGCTTTTAAGGTGTTCATCAAGGTTCGGTTTTAGGACCAATCCTGTTTAATATATGTCTGAATGATTTATTTTTTATTCTCAACAGTTGTGATGTGTGCAATATATCAATATGTCGTATCATTGCAAATGCTAGTGATACCAACTTTAAACTTGTGCCTCAAACTTTGGATTTGTGTCTCAAACTTGAACATGATTGTGATCTCCTTATTGACCGGTTTGGCTATAATTACATGAAATTGAACACTGAAAAATGTCATCTCCTTTTAAATGTGGTTAATAAAATGGAAAAAAACATTTGTGACTCTCGAAGATGACTTAATTTGGGAAGAACAAAATGTAAAACTCCTTGGAATTACAATCAACAATCAATTTGAATTTGATAATCACGTTAGGACAATTTGTTCAGAAGCAGGACAAAAGTTAAGTGTTTTTACGCGTATGGCAAAGCAACTAACATTTCGGAAAAAAAGAATAATTCTAAAATCTTTTTATGTATCTCAATTTACAAACAGCCCCTTAATTTAGATGTTTCATTGCAGAACATCCAACAGCAGAATAAACCGACTCCGTGAGAGAGCTTTGAGATTAGTCTACAGTGATTATCAATCAACCTTTGATGAATTATTAGACAAACACAACTCATTCACTATTCATCGTAAAAATATCCAGAAACTAGCCGTAGAGATGTTCAAAGTTGTTAGAGGAATAGCTCATAAAGCGTTTACTGAATTGTTCGAAATAAATGATCAAAATAATTATAATTTTCGTGCACAATCTTATTTTAAACTTGTAAAAGTATAAAGTGAGTTAAAAGGTAAACAGTCAATTAGATATTTGGGTCCTCAAATCTAGAATATAATCCCCGATCATATGAAATTGGTAAAAACCTTAGAAAATTTTAAGAGAAAATTTTAATAAAATTGTGGAAACCAACAAAATACCCCTTGTAGACTCTGCAGAAAATTCATTACAAAATCAGGGTTTATTTAATGTGTCATGTTTATACACACGCAGTATCGTTGTTCCTATACATTCGGTGTAAATAGACTACCTTATCGGTAAAAGTGACGAATTTTTGTCTTGGTGACGAATATTTTTTACCGACGAAACTTTTTGCCGAAGAAATTTTTTACCGACGAACTTTTTTTGCTGACAAATCATTTTTACCGACGAATAATTTTTACCGATGAATTGGTATTTTCATATTGATAGTATTTTGCATTTTGTTGCTAGAAGACGCCTTAAGGCTTCTTACACTGATCATATTGTTTGATTCGTGTTAATAAGTATTGAAAAATAAAAAGAACTGTAACTGAGTTTGAAAGTCAGTCCAGCAAAATTGATTTGCAAATACATGAGGACATACCAGCAGTTCCAATCAATTCCAATAAATTGATGTAAATAATAGATCAGTATGTTATATACTTTTAAGTCTCCATATAGCCAACTAAGGGAAAACAGGAAATATTAACGGTTTATAATATGTTTTATATAGAGGCAATAAAAGTCAATAAAAAATGACGAATTTTTGTCTAGGTGACGAATATTTATTATCGACGAAATTTTTTGCTGACGAATTTTTCTACCGACGGATTTTTTACCGATAAGGTTATTTTTTTAGTATGTCGTAGTGTAACCGAATTAAAATAAAGTAATGAAAAAAAAACCAAAAAAAACGACAGTTAATTTAATGTAGGAGTTCTAAATGTTCGTTTAAACAATTTTTTAATAACAGTAACTTTAGTAGAATAGAGAGTTTATGCTAGTACATCAGCCGTCTGACAGTATAATGAAGTTCTTAAAAGAGGCGTTGATTCCTAAACACACCCTGCAATGACGCATGCCGTTAACAGGTAAAGAAATTATGTGTATTACTTATTTGATTTCCTTAAGCGAAATATAAGTACAGCGAAAGTTTTTTAGGATCGCACTTACTCACTTAAACTTCTTATATTTATATTTCTTTTTTTCCTTGATGTCATGATCATGATATGTTTTCGTATATTTCGTATAAAGAGTTTTTTTATGCCTTACCACACACTTACATAAAAAAGGATCTTTCCCTAAAGGAAAAACAAAAAGATATTGATATGCTTTGAAGATCAACTGCGGTGAAGATGAAGCTTCAGTAGAAGCAGTTTTAATTTTAGTTTTAATTTTTTTAAAAATCATGGCTGCACCTCATGCAAGTATATCTTTTTTGATTCATTTTTTGATGTGTTTATTAATAAAGCTTCGTTTACACCATAAGACTTCTTACTTCTAAGTTTACAGTGGCAGATTTTTTATCAGTAGTGTAACTAGGCTCAAAAACAGAGAGAAGTTCGAAAACACATAGGATTATGTAGAACGGGTTTATTATAAATTCCGCTCTGCATCGCAATGAACCTTCGAGTATGTATATAGAATGGGCGTTATTTATAGGGACGCTATTCTTAAAAACATAAGAAAAATCTTTCGAACCTCCGGTCATCTTGTTTCCTTTTATCATGCTTTTATACCATTCAGACTTTACTTTGAACCGAGTACCGCTTCTGACGAATGGGAAAGCATGGAAAAGTCCATCAATGTCATCAAAGAAATTGGATTTGGAGCTTTTGGAAAGGTTTATTTTGGCTCTATAGAGAGCACCGCGTTAAAAACATCTCCATATTTGAAGTACATAAACAACGAATCAATTGAGATCCAAAACCAACAATTTGCACTTAAATATTTAAAAGGTATTCAATTCATCATGTTTTATGTCAAATTTATTACAGTTATTGTAGGATTATTGCTATGAACGTTTGGATATCAGAGAATTTCATGAACAAAGGTCTTCATTTAATTCATTCATGTTTATAACATACTAAACCAATCAACCGATCATAAGTGAATATTTAGCATCAAAATTGACACGTTCTTAGATAGTGAATTGACAATTCACAATGTTGCCAGTTGGAAAATTCATTATAAGCTGTATGTTAAAGACTAAACTCCGCTGCGGGTGACCTAAAGTCAAGCACATCGCCGGAAAATAAAAATGAGAATAACTAAATAAAATAATGGAAAACATTTGTCGCAAGATAAATAGAAAATACAAATGTGGTTCCAGTGTCCATGAGAGTTTTGAAAATAATCTTTACGATATTAAAATTTCTTTTTAGATTTCGCCACCTCTGAAGAACTGCACAGCTTCAAAGCAGAGATGAATTTGATGAAACGCATTGGACATCATCGAAACATCATTAACTTAGTTGGCTGTTGTACCCTGGAAAGTCCAATGTGTTTAGTTTTGGAATATAATGTCAAATGGCGATATTTTAGGATATCTGACGCAGTGGAGAATAGTTAGTATTTGTCTTCCAAATGTTTATAAATTCATTGTATTGGTTTCAATAATATTTTTTAACAACATGAATGAAACAAAAGAAGAAATACAATGGACATGGACATTCATATGAATTTACATTTTATTGCTTTGATTTATAAATGCCGCGGAGTGAAACTTTATTTGAAATCTCTTTGAACTATTATTTATACACAGGATTGTTTGGTTGGTAATAAAGGAAATGAACTTAAGCAAAAAATTTCGCAGGAGGATTTACTAAAGTTTTCATGGCAGATTGCTATTGGCATGGTAAGTATACGAATTCAACAAGTATGAAAGGAATAGTTAATAGAATGAGCTATTCGATTCAAAGCTACTGGATGGGTTAAGCCTACAAATTTGCAGCATTAAGATTTTCACAAAAAAAACCATTTCTCTTGTTGTAGTGGTTAATATCTACTAGCAAATGAAATTCGTTTATACTCTATATACACATTATGGACCTGTTCATGAATAACGCAACGTCTCGTTCTCAAACTGAAAATTAAAACGAGGCGATGCTTGTAATGACGTAATTTATGAAAAGTTCTATTGTGTATATTTGAGTGTTAGCAATTCTTTACCGACATTAAAAGTTTAACTAGCCGCCAAGGCGTCGTCGCTCGTCGCCCATGTCCACCTGCTCTGTATCACTGTATCAATAAACGTCAAATTTCCTTATAAACGGCTCGTACAACTTGTGTTCAACCAGAAGCAGATTCGAAGTCACAACCTCTGGTAAAACCAATCTTTTATAAGTGTAACAATACACTCAAAACGTTGAGAGAGAAAACTTCAACTTTTTATTAGCTTTTGTTTTAAAAAAGTTACGCGCTCTAACAGATGTGCTATCAAACGTAAGGGGGAAATGGTTTCTCTTCTTAAAAAGATCACACGGGAGGAAAGAAAAAAAGGCACGTGCTAAATGAATAAAGTGAATAAAAAAAACGTTCGATCTGAAGCGCATAACAATTAAAAAAAGAAATTAAATTATTAAAAGAAAAGCAAAAAAATATTTTACCTATCGGTTTTTAAACATTTTGATTGCTCGAAAAAAAAGTTTACCCGTCTCAGACAGTCAGGCAAGGATACGTTAGGATACACTGACAAACATGCTGCCACGTTCTTCCACTCCTTCTTTTTGTCCAAACTGTTTAATCAGTTAGTTTCTTTGTATTTAGTTGATGTATTGTTTTCAAAGCCAACGTAGTCAACGTAGTCCTTGGAATATAAAACTAACAATAATAATAAAAACAAAACGTTATTCCTATTAGTTCACCAGCTAAAAAAAGTCACGTTCGATTGGGGTTGCAATGTATTTGCTTCGAACTCACGTCGCACACAAAAAAAGAAATAATTTCGCTCACAACTCAATCTACCATTTTGCGTGACTTACAAACAAACAAACAAACAAACAGAGAATCGGCTATTAATATATAGACCAGCCGCCAAGGCGGCGTCGCTCGCCGCCCATGTCCACCTGCTCTGTATCACTGTATCAATAAATGTCAAATTTCCTTATAAACGGCTCGTACAACTTGTGTTCAACCAGAAGCAAATTCGAAGTCACAACCTCTGGTAAAACCAATCTTTTATAAGTGTAACAATACACTCAAAACGTAGAGAGAGAAAACTTCAACTTTTTATTAGCTTTTGTTTTAAAAAAGTTACGCGCTCTAACATGGGTGCTATCAAACGTAAGGGGGAAATGGTTTCTCTTCTTAAAAAGATCACACGGGAGGAAAGAAAAAAAGGCACGTGCTAAATGAATAAAGTGAATAAAAAAAACGTTCGATCTGAAGCGCATAACAATTAAAAAAAGAAATTAAATTATTAAAAGAAAAGCAAAAAAATATTTTACCTATCGGTTTTTAAACATTTTGATTGCTCGAAAAAAAAGTTTACTCGTCTCAGACAGTCAGGCAAGGATACGTTAGGATACACTGACAAACATGCTGCCACGTTCTTCCACTCCTTCTTTTTGTCCAAACTGTTTAATCAGTTAGTTTCTTTGTATTTAGTTGATGTATTGTTTTCAAAGCCAACGTAGTCAACGTAGTCCTTGGAATATAAAACTAACAATAATAATAAAAACAAAACGTTATTCCTATTAGTTCACCAGCTAAAAAAAGTCACGTTCGATTGGGGTTGCAATGTATTTGCTTCGAACTCACGTCGCACACAAAAAAAGAAATAATTTCGCTCACAACTCAATCTACCATTTTGCGTGACTTACAAACAAACAAACAAACGGAGAATCGGCTATTAATATATAGATAACCTGATGAAAGTGGTCGAAGCCACGAGACTTCTATTTTTATTGTTGTTCCTTTGTTTAGGAGTATCTGAGTGAACAACATTTTGTACATCGCGACTTAGCTGCTCGCAATGTACTCGTTGCTGCTGATAAAACTGTAAAAATTGCAGATTTTGGGCTTTCCAGATTCCTTGATAACGACATGTTTTATGTCACAAAAACAGATCGCCGATTGCCCATACGATGGATGCCAGTGGAAGCCATCATCAACAACCAATTTACTGTCAAGAGTGATGTGTATGTAATGCAATATTTGCAGTTTTAATGAATAAATTATGTTCCATTTGTACTGCCAGTAAATGTTGCAAAATTGCCAATAAGTGTCGCAATTCAACAGTAAATGTCGCAAAATCGCCAGTAAGTGTCGCAACAGTAAGTGTCGCAAAGAAATTTAAAATCAACAGTAAATTTCGCAACTTTTTAACTTCGATTTCTAACCAATACCTTCTCCATCCTTGTTTTGAACTCGACACAAATAAAAATAAGACAGCTATAATTTTCTACATTTCGTTTCACATAGCAAGTTTCGCTAATACTACTAGTTACTCTATGCTATGCTCTAGATTTCCCAAAGCATGGAGGTATAAAACAGAAGGAGAACGAACTCTTATTTTTCTATTATTCAGATAATGACTATTCTATTCATTGCGGTATCACTTTGATGTCATCCGTGATGCGCTTTCGGCTGGTTGTCGGTGAAACGAATACTTTTTTAAAAATTAACGACAATTTAAAAACCAAATATCATCCATTATAACAACGGATCAACTTGCTGCATAGTGACAAGCAGATTATTAAACCTAAAGCTTCCTTGAGAAACAAATGAAAATCTATGTTTTTATACAGAGTTGAAGATATCGCGTAATTCATGTATAAGTTCCAATCTACATATCTTCTGACTTAAATGCGCCTCGATAGTGCCGCGGTACGTGCAAAAACTTAGGATTATTCTCTCTTCAAAAACTGAAGCTCAGCGAAACTGCTTGAGGGGATCACGAGATATATAGACCTAAAGTTGCAATGTTTTCGTTGCATATTTGTGACGTTTTTGCATAATTCTCCCAATTCCTACAGATTATGCATGCTAAGAACTTTACCCTAACGATCTTTAATCACATTGGAGAATTGATATGAACGAAATTTTCACGCAAGAACGCCAAAATTATAAAAATTATGCAAGATGATAGCAATTATATGTTATTACACACTGAGGACTTAAACAATGCAGCGCATCACGGATAGTACAATAGCAGATTTTGAGTTCGTTCTCCTTCTGTTTTATACCTCCATGCCCAAAGTGAGTCATGACCGATTGATTTAAGCAACACGTCTTTTCTTTTCATACCCTGCACATTATGATCAAAAATCACTTTGTGTAAGTTTGCGACATTTGCTGTTGATTTTAAAAAACATTACGACATTTATTGTTAAAAAAATTAAAACGAATGGAAATTCTAGTTGCGACACTTAATGTTGAATTGCGACACTTACTGGCAATTTTGCGACATTTACTGGGGTTTGCGACATTTACTGGCGATTGCGACATTTACTAGCAGTACACCATTTACTGTAATATAAAGATAACGATAGTTTATTAGAGTAGTTTGGCCTAACACATGCATGTTTAGAAATGCATTTATTGCGTTTTGCGGTAGTCCGCATGGACTGTAACACAATTAAAAGCCCTCGAGTACTTCGTGCATAGCAGTACTTCAATACTCTCTGCGGAAAGTTAAGTTGTTGAGCTTCAGCTTGAATTAATATCTCCACATTGAATTGTTATTCTACTCGACCACTTACGCTGAACTCATGAAATGAACTAGATCAAAGTTAGAAATCCAAATGATAAATGATAATGGGAGATCCATTTGCTATCGATGTATTATCATTGTGATGTATTACTTAAATGTGCAACATGTATTTTTGAAGTTCAATGATAATTGTGCAACATAATACGCGTGATTAATCAATAAACTATAAGGTGTAATACAAATCAGTGATATTTGAACTGTTTACTTCTTCTAGGTGGTCGTATGGTATTGTGTTATATTGTGTTATGAAATATTTACGATTGGTAAGTTCAGTTGGGTGAGGGCTTGAGATAAGTTGCGTTCTCAGAACAAAATACGATGGCTTAACATGACTATTTTTAAAAGTTTATGGACGTTTCAATCTTAGGGGGGACTCCGTACCTATGTATTGGTAACTATGAGTTAGTTCAACGCTTAAAGAAAGGATACAGAATGGAGAAACCGAGTAATGTCAATGATAACTTGTAAGTTCTAGTGATTCTCGGCATGAGTTCAAAGAAATCCTTTTAATGAAGAACATAATGTTTTACTTTGACAAGAATATGTAGAGCTAAAACAAATTACAAAGCAACATATTACGTTTAAAGATAATTTTTATTATAGATATGAAATAATGAAATCGTGTTGGCAATCAGATCCAACGCAAAGACCAACCTTTGGAGACCTTTGCAAGGTATTTGAAGCTTTGCTAGCCGACAACGCTGAGTATGTTATTTTTTCCATCGAAGAGAATGCCGATTGTTATTGGAACCCATCATTTCTTTCAGTTGAAGAGGAAGCAGCCGTTAATTCTGATATGAATTTCATTGAACATTCAAATACTTCCATATGTTCAGAAAAGATCTGAACAAATGGTTGCAGTATAAACATTTCCTCAGTCTGTGAAGCTTCTCGACTATATTATTCATAAAAATGGAAACCATTCATAAAATAGCTTGAAATGCTAAGTACAATTAAGTTCCGCTATTTTCACATTTTTACCTTTTGGTGGTTGTAAAAATATGAGTGAGATAATGTAGATCTAATATTAAATCGTTTAATATCAAGAGATCTGTTTTCCTTCAACAAAACTCTTCATATTTTTCATTAATTATGATTCCTAACATAATAGTTCTAAAATAATAGAAGCTGGTTTCTTCCAAAAAAATGCCACAGGAGGTTTTGAAGTTCATAACATAAAGGATCGTGATGGAAGATATCGCAAAAGGTATGTCAAAAATAAATTCTGGAAAGCCTACAGAAAAGACTGTTTTTGAAAACATACTATGAAAATATGTGTGAATTTCTGGGCATACACAGTTATAAACAAATTTGCATGCGGGAAGCAATTTTTGTTCACGTTTTCGTTGAGAAATGATATTCTGAACTGCTCAAAACTTTCCATAATTGCTGATAAGAACTAGCCGAATGATGTTAAAGGTAGTGGTGGGTGATGTTAGCTTTTTGAAACAAGCACAAACATCTATAGCCACAGCATAATATACACCCATCTGTCAGCAAGTACTATAGCTTGTGATGTCAAAGGCGGAATTCATTTGTGCAATTTTGGAATTAAGTTCAACGTTAAGTTATAAGGTTATACATAACTGTTAAAGGTAGTTGGGTGTTATTGGTAGTTGGGTGTGGTGATCAGTCAGCGGCATATAAAATCTTCGCCCTAAAATCAAACATAGATCCTTTCATTTGAGTCTCACCCCTAATTTTGTGAATGAATAATAATGAAAAAATAGATCGATCATATCTACTCATCAGTGTTCAACTACCCAACAGTTATTTGTAATCAGGAAAATAAACTTCAAAAATGTAATTAAAATAGATTTTGTACCACAACTGTCAACGCGTACAGTTTATTTTGGCCAGTAATATAAGCATCTGCTATCATTATTTGTGAGAACATTTATAAATGTTTTATTAATGTACAGCTTGGTATTGAACAGTTGGTAAAAATACGAAATTCTGTCGAATAGAATAGAATTTCTTTCTTTAAAGGACACTTCCGAAATATTTCTGTAACTGCATAATTTTTTTTATTGTTGTTTATTATAATTTTACTCGTAGAAATCGCTAATAAAAATATTCCTATTAAAAATGGTAGCTCTCTTCATCTCCGTTATTTTTGTCTCCTTCGGCGAGCGGCTCCAAATTCAATCACCCAAAATTGACACTATAAGTGTGTTTACGCCGATAACTTGAAAAAGATTAAACAGCTATTTAATGGAGTTTTGTCGTCATAATGCGTAACTTGGTTTTGTAACTGGAGAATTCCACAACTCAATAGCAACAACTGAAGAAGGTATCATTCCGAATATAATCGTAAATATATGAAGTTTGTTTATGTTCAAATATGAAATGTTTGTTGCTATGGGTGCTGATCTGTGTTTGTATTGGTATTTCACAATCACTTGATGCCTTTCAGAAATGCACTAGCAGTATAGCAGTATAAAGGTAATGATAGATTTCACTACGTATTGTTTTTGAAGAGAGTTTTAGCAAAGGGAACGATACTGAAACTGAAGTTGCATTGAACACGAATGGTAATGTGTTACATTGGTTGACATTTAATTTTGTTTTCAAAATGTTTTAGAAACTCTCACTCCGTCGTCATCGTTGCCCATTTATTATAAACTCTTACTTTTGCATCAAAACTCGTCCTTTTTCTAACCATGCATATGTTACCTTCTTTGCACATGTTTTAAAACAATTTTTACAAATCAATGTCAGATTATATGCTTTAGGTTCAGCAACTCGATCTTTCTGTAAGGCTTATGCATCATTTGATTCATATTCTTGATTCATCATGGCATTGTTTGCAGACATTTGTTTAATAGCGTTAATATTTGTTTCGTTTGATGGGATTTCCAGCTCATGCCCGTAAGTGAATTTTTGAAAATATTGTTGGTCAAACAGCATTATACTCCATGTACAGATTCTATATTGCAGTTTTTTACAGCATGATACAATATTAAGGAAAAATACATGTGAACTTTACTAACGGAGCAAAATAGCTAGTAAATGATAGTAAGAAGTGCCTAGAACATCGTTAATCTTCATCCTTTAAAAATATTATACTTCTCGTTTAACCATGTTAAATTACTGCAATGGTGTATAATGCTTTGATAGACTAAAAAAAACTTTAATGGTACCATTATTGAAAAATCCGGTATAGAGGCTGGTAATTTTTGAATTTGCGTTTAAATTGCTTTTACTATTTACTTACAGAAAATACCTTATATCAACTGAAGATATTCAAACTGCTTGGAAAGCATCACATTATGCGTATGATGAAGGATCTACTACTGGAAAAACTATCCCCGACACGAAGTTTAAAATAACGCATACTAACAATGACTTCTTCTATGAAGGTGGCGAGGGAGTGAAAGTAATTGTTGCTGAACACGAAAAAACAACTGTCATCGCCTACAGAGGATCGTTAACGTAGATATTTTTATGTGTATCTTGAAGTGCTTTTTAAATTTTATAATATGTTTTTATGTGCTTTAAGTGAGCTAGTGAAGCAAATGGTAAGGGAATCAGAATTTTTCTTCGAACTTTGCTGAAAACG
Organism: Turritopsis dohrnii; assembly: GCA_027922465.2. Classification (NCBI taxonomy): domain Eukaryota; kingdom Metazoa; phylum Cnidaria; class Hydrozoa; order Anthoathecata; family Oceaniidae; genus Turritopsis; species Turritopsis dohrnii. The sequence continues at coordinate 43,942 of BQMF02000275.1, forward strand.
AAATTGACCTTTAACTTTTTGATTATCATTATCCTAAATATGAAACATATAGAAATTATTGTGTGAAACTTTCGATGATAGCTACTTGAGTAGTTAAAGTAGTCAATCCACTTCCTCCATTTACTTCAACTGTGATACCGCTTGACGGTTTTTTAAATTATATGATGTTTTCTTGTCAGCTTAAAGCAAATTCGTGACCAAGTCGTGGCATTCTTGAAACAAACTTCTGGAGAGAAAGTGAAACTGTTTGGAGAAGAAGTAAAGGTGAATGCATACTTCTGGGACGGCTTCCAAATGCTGTACGATGAAATTAAAGATTATCTTAATGACAAGACAAGAAAGTACATCATTACAGGACATTCACTTGGTGGTTCCATGGCTTCCATTTTAGCTATTGTTGGCAAAGAAAAGGTGATTATATATAATTATAACTATAATTATATGAAATTAAATGATTTACGTTTTATATAAAATTAAATCAACGCATTAGCCATGATAGTAAATTTTGTTAGTCTGACAGATACCTTTTCATGAATTGCTTCACACCATCCAACGCTGTGTGTCCATGCATCATTTGCAAACTGAACAATACCATAGAAATACGAAACGAGAAAGAATCACAATAGTTTTAGATCTTTTGAAACAACCGCATCCTTTTCGCAGGTATCATAATTGTTTCACTGATATAATTTGCATATTTAATAAAGTTTCGATTGTTTCATACTAACAATAAATAGAGTTTCTCATTGGTTGTTTGAAATCAGGATTCAGTGAACCTAAAGTGGTTATTAAGATAACTGTTGTAGAAGTTGCATGTTGTGTTTTGGTTACAAAAATGGTGTCTTGCATGTTTCTCCGCTTTTTCATCAACTGAGTAAGTTTGAATTAATAAATTTTTAACTCGATTGCCTTCCACTTATCTGTGATTAACTTAACTTAACCATAAATAACTTGATATGGAAATTTTGTGATTTCTCGTTATTTGTCGATAAAATTCTCGTGAGATTAATTATATATTTTTTTGCGCGCCAAAAATACTTGTACCAAGGACGCAGTTCTAACCGATTGTTAGAAAAGAACAATAGAAAATTGAAAATTGAATAGAGCAGCTGAATGTTGTAATTCTTTCTCTTTTCGTAGTTCTATGACAATACCCAAAGAGAAGAAAACTTTTGTTTGTCTAAGATGCCATTATTTAAGTTTCCGGTCACAGCATTGATATTTTTGTCAAGGTTAAAGAGAGGGAAAGTGCTGTTTCATGCCTGAATAGTTTCCCAAACTGTGTATACTAAGTAGAACAGAAACGAACGATAGAAAAGATAATCCATTGAAACAATTCGTAAAAAATCAAGATGTCTATTAACTTACATTAACTTTCTCCTTCTAGCACAAGATCTGGTATAACACACAAAGTTCTCTAATAACATTTGGACAACCTCGAACTGGTGATAGAGATTATGCAAGAATACATGATGAAAAGATTAATTCTTTTCGTAAACTACGATTCACAAATGGCTTGGACCCGATCCCCCAATTGCCAATGCCGTTAGCTCCCCCAATGGAACACCATTCAAGGCAGGGCAAAATGTTTTAATCGTTTGATTCTGACCATTCTACAGGTAGTGAAAAAGGGTGACTTTGAAAAGTGTTGAGATCGGAGTTATTTTATCGGAATTTAATAGTAAAATTTGGAGTTTATCGGAATTTAAAAAAATCGTAATTTATCGTAATTATTCTTTGACTTTTAAAAGATGAATAAACCTTCTTTTCATACATATCACATAACGTTCATATACGTTCAAATTCTGACTGTAAGAATAAAATCTCATTATATTGTCTGTGTGCAAATTATGAATATCGAAGGAACTTCAAAAATCAACCAAACTTGACCCTTATTGTGCATGTTTGACCAAAACTTGTAACTCACAAATTGCGAGATTCATGATGTTAAAAGATTTACTTTTGACTATCCAAAAATTCCTAATAACTGTGAATAATATACAATTTATGGAACCACAAAATGATATTCAAAAATCTTATTGATTTAACTTAGTTTCTTGTGTTTTTGCTTTCATGTTTCCGTGATAGATATTTTTCATAATAGATTGAAATGGATTCCTTTCCTTTAGTCCACTTACACTAGATCTGACAGATTCTTAATTGACCAGTTGAAACTCTTTTACTTATTGGAAATGGAACTATAGTCATGGATTGACTAATTTCAAGTGCTTTATAAATAGCAAGCGCATATTTACTTATTTAGAGAAGTTTGGATGATGACACAAACTTGGTCAAGGAAAAAATATTGGAAGGTTTGTGGCAGTAAAGACACTGATGTTTGTAGTAAGCAGTTCCGCATGTTTCCTAATGTCAACGACCATTATCCAGATAGCTATGACTCGAGAATTCTAAATTTACCAAAAATTTATGAAGATAAAGACAAGAACAAATACAGTAAATGGATAGATGCTTTACGAAAGACTTGCTCTTAATACAGTTTTTTTTTTAACAAAATATTTGTGAATTAAGTAGTGATACAATATAATTTAAAGATAATGAACTATTACATTTACAGCTAAGTGTTACATTATGCTAATGTCAGATGACATAGAACACTTGAGAAATGGTCTGACAATAATAAATTATAAACGAACTGTTTTTTATTAAAAAACCGCTTAAGCAAAGTAAAAAAATGATTGGTTCTCTGGTGGAGATTATCGCACAAAGAAAACTGCTGAGACCCTTTTTGCTCGACCTTATAACTATTAATTTTTATCATGCTTTTGATCAGTGACTATTGACGTAGTGGCAGCAGTGGAGCATGATTGATGTCTAAATGCATGGATGCATGTAACCGAGGTGAAACTCGCTCTGGGATGAAATTTCAGCCCGGGTTCAAAATATTTTACGATACACGTCTTGTCTAAACCGGGGTGAAACTATTAGCATTAAAGTTAAATAAGTTAAATACTTACTATTCTATACATTGAGCACCACATATCTGTTTAAAGTGATAGGCCAAATAAGAAAAAAATGTATCTTGATAAGAAAATGGTCACACTATGGCAACTATGGCAACCTTAACCGTACTATCACTTAAAATTTATTCGATTGCGATAATAAAAATAGTACTGCAAAGCATAGAACTAAATGTACTGCTTAATGAAGCAGTTTTTGCAAGAAACACCACTATAGTGAGGTGGATATACGTCAAAAACCACCAAGATACTTCAAATTGTGAAAGAAACATGAAACTTGGTACAAACGTTTATCATCATATTTTGAATGATTTTTTTTTAACAGAGACACGCCCAAAAGTCACGTGATCGCTGACGTCAGCCTTTTTTCCATGGGAAACAAAATGTCACCAAATTGTAAAGTGTGATACACCGTTAGAAAGATAATTTCACACTGATTCTAAAACACATTATGGTCATGGTATAAAAAATCAACCGTTCAGAAGATATGAGCGATCAAAGTGTCTTTGATGACGTCATCAAAGTTTGCTTGAAAATTATTTTTTCAAAATAGGTATTGTTATGTATCATTTGAAAGATAATTCTTACCTGTTTTCAAAATAGAATTACACTGTTACTTGAAAATTGACTCAACAAAAGATATTATCAATTATGTCAAGGTATTCAGTTTACCATTAAATTTTAATTTATCCTAACTTTCTCCAATATTTATATATGTGACGGTTTGAGGGAAAATCATAACAGGTGATATTACTGATAAATTAATCAGTAATTTATCAGAAATTTATCAGTAATAATCAGTAATACTGATAAATAATCAGTAAGTCGTTCGATTTTTCAGTAATTTTTTCGATTTATCAGTAATTTGTTCGATTTATATCAGTAATTCGTTCGATGTATCAGTATTACTGATTATTTATCAGTATTTACCGATTATTTTATCAATAATTACTGATTCATCCAACGAATTACTGATAAATCGAACGAATTACTGATTAAATCTATTGTTTTCTTATCAGTAATTTTCTGATAAATTTATAAGAAATTATCACTTGTTATGATTTTCCCTCAAACCGTCACATATCTTCTTTCGAACGAACGAACGAATCTTTCAATCAATCGAATTTTGCGCTTGAAAATGGTATTTACGTAAATGATCTTGAGATATTCACAGTCTCTAGGGAAATCTATATTTAGTTGCAGTTTCAGAGATGCTGTTAAGGCCGGTTTTCAGTTCATTCGCTGTGGTCGCACAAATGAGCGATCTGATTTTTGATTGGCTGACGCAATGTCATTCGTCTGGTAGTTCAAATCATTTTAATACTGAGCGAATGAAAAAGCTGTTCGCTCAGTCGCACGACCGCAGCGATTGAACTGAAAACCGCCTTTAGTCATAAACTTAAATGTTTTGTTATGGATTTGAATCTTGTAAAGACGAAGTGAGGTCTCTTTTAGTTTATTTTCAATCGATTTTTATTCTTTATTTGATAACTAAAATTAAATGATAAATGAGTGATTTTCATCTGGTTACTCCAGAGTTGTTCAGATCTGAAACTAACTGGACGATTTGTTTTCTTTGTCAATGAGTAACTGATGAAAGCCTTATCGATCCAGTCAGAAAGCCAGGTATTTGACTTGAATATTTTAATAGCATTCCAACGGACGTCTATTTTAGTCCACGGTCATCAATAGACGTCCTTTCGACGTCTGAGTTTGTCTTTTATTTTTAATCTAAAACTTAAAATTAAAGTTTAAAACTGGATTGACAATTGTACTCAAATCACTTGCTACAAACATCATCCTGTACAGTTGACTCTAATATCTCGACTATACTCCAACTTCTCCCTATCTCGAACGAAAATCTCAGTCATTTGTGTACTCTCTATTCTATTTTTATTTTTTTATCTCGAACTTTCTCTATCTCGAACAAATTTGCTGGTCTCTATGAGCCAAAAGAAAATTGATAATGATGAACAGGGTTTAATGAAACCTCTAACTTTTGTTATTGGTTCAAACTGGTTGAGCTTGAGTCACTCCTTTTCTCTTTTATCAAAAGTTTGAGGGATGCCGATTTTAAATCATTTTTAAATTGTTTGAAAGGTATCACACAATGGATGTTTGCAATGGACCACATCTATTATTCTCGGTGGCCAGTATTGATTTAGAAATCTTGAAGAATTTGATATTTTAACTGGTGAAGCTTTTGAGAAGGGTTACTTTACAATCAAAAAAAGTAATCACGTTTTCTCCAACATCGCCATCGACCAGGCTCACGAACAAAATAACAAAATTATCTAGATCCACTGTGGCGCTATTGGTATCTTGGATAACCCTGATTCTTTACTGAGGTGGGCTGTGAGTGCATCAATAATATCTGAGCTCTGTCAGGTGGATCAACCGAGATCGTCAACTGATAAATTGTCCCATCATGAAGACACCAAATCCTTTGAAATTAGATTCCGAAAACATTTTGTTCCCTGTTTCATGTTTTCAATGATTTAACAAATCCATTCAAAGAGCATGAGAAAAACCTCGTTCAATTAGTATGAAAGGTGGTTGTAAATACAGAAACATCAAAGTCTGTCCATATCGCTCACAAAATTGGGAAGGAGCAGTTCACCCATTTCTTGAATAATCGCATTTTTAGTCAAGAAGAATCGTTTTATGATTTTTGAAGAAAAACAAATTTTAGATTTTCAAGCAGCCAAGTTCTTCTGTACCAGCAAAATCAAAGCAGGAAATTCAAGTTCTAACCCTTGATAGGAAACTTTATTCTCGTTTGTTCATCGCCTGTCAGTCAAGAAAAGGTGATCTTGAGAACTTTTTGTTTTTTTCATGTTTGAATGACTTATCCTAAATAGAAAAGGTCTATTTTTACAGAATCAGTACTAACAAGACTTCTTTTATTAAAAATTAAAACTTTTGTGACAGTTTGCTGTTAAATCCTAGTTTTTATCATACCCACTTGAGTGTTTGTACATCTACATTAAAAGAGTTTTACATCCGAGCTTGATGTGTTTTTAAATCAGCGTTAAATTATCTTTTTAAAAGAGTATATAGGACTTTGGATGTTGCAAACATTTTCCTCTAGTTAGATGGCGAAATCATAGACATTTGAACCGCTTGTACCTCCTGAACAATTACTTTTCATACTGTAACCTTAATGAGCATTGAAATCGGCATTAAATTGCCTTTCTAACAACATACAACACTTTGGAATTTCCGAGCATCAAAATTTTTCCTTGTTTTGATGACGTCATCAAAGACACTTTGATCGCTCATATCTTCTAAACGGTTGATTTTTTATTAGGTCGTTTCATACCGCGCAGGTCTGGGCACGAGTGTTTCGCTTGTAGGGACAAATGAAAAATAAATGGCGGCTTGAAGCGAAAATACATGTGCGAAAACTTCAAGATGGAAAATTCAAAATAAGATTGTATGGAATGGCTCAAGAATCGTGGATTACCTACGTCAGGTAATTTGAAAGAACTGCAAATGAAGTCAATCGTTTCAAACTCTATCCGTCGTTAGCTGAGAAGTTAAGATTAAAAACGGAGAAGAATTTTATTTTTGGTACCTATCTTGATCCTGCAAAAATCCCCCCTTTTTCTGGTCCATGGTTACCCAATGAAGAACATTATCCTTCAGTAACACCTTCAATTATCAAAAAATATATATCAATTAAGCGAGAAGGTAGTATAGGGCAACAACAAAAAGGATATGCTATGCTTGTCAGCAGAAAAATTGTTTCAGTTAAAACGCTCCATGAAAATAACAATACATATGTCAAAGCAATGATAAAAAAGTCTTATGGTGAGCAAACAAGACCAGCAACAATATTATTCAAAAATAACACCCCAACTAAAGCTTATTGTGAGTGTCCTGTTGGAACTAGTGGTTTATGCTGTCATATTATTTCTATTTTACTTTACTTGAAACACTATCAATCAACAAAAGAAAAAATTTTATCCTTGACCTGCACTCAACAACTACAAAAATGGCACCGAAGAACAACAAAAGGCTCTATTCCCATGATCCCTCTCAGAAATATTAAACTAAAATCAGCTTTACTCAAGAAAAAAGAAAGTGCAGCTGATGTTGATATTGTACCAGCTGATTCTGATAAATCAAAAAGTAAAAGAGATGTTTTGGACATAAAAAATAAAATAAAAGAAAAAATAAAATTAGTTAAAACACCCTTTGAAGAACATTGCTACAAAGTATTGTTGAAATCATCTGTTGGCAAGGGCACTTCTTTGATGGGTCATCTTAATTTCAGATATACTACTCTTGCAGCCAATGCTTTAGCTGACCATAATTACTGTTCAGAAAATCTTACTTTCGACATAAGTATTATTACACCAGATCCAAAGAAACTGGAGCTTATTAACAAAAATATAAGTCGCATCATTAAAACTAAACAAAATATTCCTACTCCTATTCCTAAAATAAATAATATTACAGAAATTAATGATATTGAACTTCAATTCTTATACGATGACATTCAGCGTCAAATAAATACCAATAAAACAATCCTACATATCAATCTTACCAATGTTCAAGCATCAAAACCTAATACTAATAATTACGTAGAAGTTCAACAAAATACAAACACTTGGCAACAACTACGAAAGAAAAAAGTGACGGGGAGTCGATTTTAGCATTTAAAATTGACCAATCTCTGACTCTACCAATAAAACGCTCAACATGAATTCGTGTACTAGCAATATCGAAATTTGCTGCAACGTCTGCTTCGGTAAATTGGTCAGAATTTTTTTAAGTAAAAACCCATTGTCAGGTTTAAGATTGAGTTCATTAAAAAGAGTGTCAAGGAATAGTAACCAACCAACAAAGATGCGATGTACTGTGCTTTTTCCAACTTTCAACATAAAAGCCATTACACCAAGATGTAAGGCATGGCGACAAATGGTTAAGACAGCTAAAAATTCAGTGGCTTTATCCAATCTTCTTTGGCCAGTATTGGTACAATCAGGATAAATAATAGTATGAAGATAAGGTTTAACAATTTCAATAAGTAAGTCAAATTGTTCAATAGATAACCCACAGAGAAACTTGAATGTTTCTGGGTTGCTTTTGACATTGAGATAAGAAAAGGATGCTTTTTGTAGAGATGAAATGGATTTTGTGAGATCATCATTAGCTTTGTTAATTTTATTTTTTGATAGTAGGAGATGTTTATTTTTTATTTTTAAGGCTTTATTTTCAGAAGACAGTTGAAGATTCTTTGCATTAACTTGTGCAAGTTCATTTTTTTAATTTTTCATTTTCTGCAGTTAGTTTCTTTATATTTGCGGATAGAAATCTTTTCGACATTAAATGTTTTCCAGTTGAATGAGGAGTAGTAGAAATTCTTTTCGTAGGTGATCTTCTTTTTGATGAAGTATGTTGAACCAATGTTGAAGAAGTGGAAGGAGTGGAAGAAGATGAAGAATAACGAATAGCTGTTTCTAGTTTACTTTTCAATTTTTTGACTTTTGATTTTTCAGCAGCGGTGGGATCTTTTATTTTCAATCTGTTCTTTGCTTTTTCGTATTTTTGACGGATAATAACGATTTGTGATGGTGGAACAGTTACTGTAGGCAAATCATGAATGCTTTGTTTTTCTTGCTCAACCCAATGTTGACAGCAAATATGACCACTTTTCCAATTAATTCCGTCTGTTTTTAAAATTTTTTTGTATGCTTTTTGGGAATTTTCGTCTCTTGGCAACCTATAAAACTTGAGAGGCTTTCCATCATCTCCTTTCGTTCGATGATTATTGTAACAAAATGATGACGAGCAAAACCACTTCACCATTTTGTTTATCGATCGTGTGTTCAGGAACAAATAACAAATTATCAATCTGTAATAAATAATTCTTCCAACAGTAAATAATTCTTCCAACAATATTACGTGGAAAACCAGAAACAAGTGTACATAAAACAGGTCAAACTGAAAGGTTAACTATGCTCAGAGCTACCATTTTTTTCATTTGTCCCTACAAGCAAAACATTAGTGCCTAGACCTGCGCGGTATGAAACGACGTAATACCATGACCATAATGTGTTTTAGAATCAGTGTGAAATTATCTTTTTAACGGTGTATCACACTTTACAATTTGGTGGACATTTTGTTTCCCATGGAAAAAAGGCTGACGTCAGCGATCACGTGACTTTTGGGCGTGTCTCTGTTAAAAAAATCATTCAAAATATGATGATAGACTTTTGTACCAAGTTTCATGTTTCTTTCACAATTTGAAGTATTTTTCGTATATCCACCTCACTACTATGACAAGATATGATCCTGTTTTGTTTGAGGTAAAAAATACATATATGTTTTGTTTTTTTTAGATACTAGTATCCCAGATAAATACTTTTACAGTGTCTAACTTCGAAAATGATGTTTCTGTGCGCGTACCCTGTGACAAAAATTAAACCATTCAATCGTTACTGGAAAGTGTACCCCTGTTGTAGGGCTGAAGAACTGACAATAAAAAAAATGCATGGTATCGTTTTGCTACGATCAACCGTTAGAAAAATATCATCAATCAAAGACTTCGATGACGTCATAGCCGCACCTCCCAAAAATATTCAGGCCCAAAAGATTTGTCCCCTCATCGCCTGTATCGCCGACACCAAAAAGCGTCAGCTATCCCTATTGGTTCCCGAGATATTTGCTCAAAATCGTCGCGTTAGGTTGGGGATGCAATGGAATGATTCCCCCGTGACGATAAAAAATCTGACGCCATACCACGTGCTTTTATACTAATCGTGAAAAACATGTCTCTCGCCTCTACGTGGTTTTACGCGCAATTAAGAAGAACTATGTATTATCATATCAAAAAACGTATACAAACTTGTATAACTAGGATCATTGCAACTGTTTTCTGCCCAATCACAATCTTGAATTTAGTGCATCCTGTTTTCGTGAGCTACAACATAGACGTCCGATTCAGCGATTTTATCAAATATCTGTTATCTGCTGTCTTTGAGCGATTACCTTGTATACGATTAACCATGATCTTAGCAATTCAAAATTGAATCTTGTTTTTCAGCCAGCCGCATATTACACTTTTATGTTGTTTCCCTTTGTCCACTAGGAGTTCTGCTAATCGGAAGAGAAACATACTGAGAAGAACTTGACCGTAATTTCTTTGTTTTTCTTTTGATAATTTTTCACCGGTAATTAAAATACAAAAATACAAAGTGCCAATGTACATATACAAAAGGCAAATCTATAAACAAAATTTAAACTCGAATAACTCAGTTTGCAACCAGAGTTTATGATTTAGATTCTTGAATCAGTGTTTCTGCGGAGATTTTTTTCAATTCTCCTATCGGAACATAGTTCGGTCTTGATCGTGAACCGCGGATACATACAATAGTGGTACTTATAAGGCTGAATATGATTTTCCGCTGCAGCCATGCTGCAGTGTCACTAAAGTTCAGGTTATGTTTGTCAGCAACAAGTTCAACTAACAGGCGGTAGAACCGTTTGGTTTCCTTACTCATTCCACCATTGGAAGAGAAGATTAGTGAAGAAGGGTGAACGTGCCTAGATATTTGTTTTGAACCTTCACGTTATATAGCTTCCTCTTGAGCTTTTCCATCAACTTAAATAAAGTTGGAAGCGATTGGTTTCGATAGCTCGGAGCGAAAAGATAACAAATGTCAAATGTCAACAAATTTCAACGTCAACAAATGCTCGTTGCATGCGTTGCCAAACGCCTCTTGCACTCACGTCGACCCTGCATGCACGTTTTCATCATCGTTGCTGTTGTGTAGCAATGATTCTTTCTGCACGTCTTTGTAGATTGTCGAGAGGATGTCAGCAGTAATGTTTCGAAGCTCATTATGCCTCAATGTGATGAAGCCGCCTACTTTGCTACATTCTGTTGGTATGAGGCGTGGTATCCATGCATACCGAATAAAAACAACAGCGAATCGGGTATAATAATCCCGCGTTAATCGTTTTGTGGACTGTGATTGGTCTGAATCTTTCTGTTTTATCGTCTTGGTTTATTACTTAAGAGCTTTAGTGCAGCCATCAATAATGTCTCAAACTCGAAGTTCAATACTTTTATCAGGTCCACAATACCCATTCCTTCGAGTTTAACTGGAAGCGAAAGTAGTGAACGTTCCAAATCGTTGCAGCTTTGACCGTCCCACAACGCAAGTATAAGTTTCTGTCTTAAAACATATTCAAGTAATTTTAGCTCTTCTTCGATTGAAGGGAAAGTCTGAATCATATAGTTGAATTTATGTTTGAAGCCAGAGACAAACGCGATGTAGTCTGCTTGTGGAAACTGCTTGGCTATTTCTAATAACAGATTCAACTGCTTTACCCGTTCTTTGCGTTGCACCTTCTTTGGGTGTTATTCCCACTTTGCTACCTGTTACAAACAGGCGCGCCTCTTGCTGATAACAGTTCTTTGGGTATGTTGAAATCAGTAGATATACAATTTAAAGGAATGAGACGGCAAGACAGAAAAGGTTCGAGCGATCCATCAGTGTGATAGTGCCTGTCGATGAAGAGTTTCCTGGTCATTGCAGCCACAGAATTGCATAAATTTTTATTCCGGTTTCCATATGATGCAAAGTGCGAAGGCCCAGTGGCCTCTTGTACATCTCTGGCAATTTTTCGAATTAAGTAACCGTCAATAGCCTCGCAAGCATATTCACCGAATTCTTGTGTGAGTTCTTCTAGGAGAAGATCTTTATATACTTCTTGGCTGCTGGGGTGTTTTTTATGGAGGCCTTGCTTAACTTTTACCGAAAGCATAAGTCCATTGAATCTTTTGGCGATGTGATTAATCGATTTAGTTTCAGTAAACAGTGGCAAGTTTGATTGAATGTATCTCGCCTCCCGCACAAGCTTTTCAATGTTTCCGATTTTCTAAAGGTCAAATCTTTTGCTTAAAAGTTCTGAATGTTATTTTATCTTTGAGGTTTTTGTCGGTTTCTGCAGTGGCAGTGATGGCATGGCCATTAGAGCTTTAAGCTACAGTTGGTGAAGAGGAGAATCGTTGGTCCATTCGTCTATCAATCGCGTTATTTCGTCGCTTTGCCTGATTGTACTATGAATAAATTTCTTTGCCAATGTACTGATTCTTTATGCCGCCTTAATAATTTGTGTTATTTCATTTATGAAAAAGTTTCCCAAAATGGCTGCGATTGCAGAGATTGCCAAAGCTGTCACCTCACTTGATGGATTATTTTTTGGAGCAGGTAGTTCAGTTGAATAATAATTCGATGGGTCGATGACAGTATTTTGCTTTTGTGAGAAGTCTTGATTGCGTTGCTTCTGGAGTGTCTTTGGGGTTTTGTGCTTCTCTTCTGTGCTTTCGCCCTCGTCTTCCGTACCTTAAAATAGTTTGTAGCCATACATAAATGTATCATCTTCTAGTTCTCAAGTTTTTCAAAGCCACTCATATATTAATTGTAAACTTTACATTAGTATGGTTGCGGTACATTCACATGTTGTCGTGAAGAGCAGGCGTACCTGCGAACAGTTCCAACAGGCTCCACACCAGCATAAGAACATACTAAATTCACTGCCTTATTGTCAAACCAACGTACAGCAGTAGTGTTTGTACTTTCATCTACGCAGTAATCATAACCACCTCTCCCTTTCTTTTTTAAATCTTTCTCAGCCATAAATGGGCACTTTTTCATCTTCGGCAATCTAACAGTACCAACAAAATATTGCGTTGTTTTTAGTTCCAGTATAAGTGGTAGACTGCTGAAAAAGTTATCAGCAAAGAAATTATGTCCCAGTAAAGGAGGAAGTCATTTTGAGAACCTTGGTATATATCAAAGTCATACAAATAGCCCCTCACACCACCTCTTCCCCATATTTTAAAGTCCCATTTATGAGGTTTGTTAGGCATATACTGCCGCATAATCGATTGTCCCTTGAAAGGAACCATAATCTCGCCAACTGCATGATATTCTTCTGGTGTTACTTGAAGAAAGTTGTTGCGTAAATTTGAAATCCATGGTCTTAGTTTCCACAACAGGTCCTGTTTTTTTTTTCATCTTCCGAAATACTAATGTTATCAACAAAGTGCACATTGTGAATAATGGTTTCAAAATGATTGCGAGACGTTACCGAGGAAACACTATCATATGACATGAATGTGTCCCAGTATGATCTCTGACTGGGCAATCGAACCAGCCCATACGAAAATATACACCAATTAATTTTTCCAGCGGATACAGCGTATGTCAACCTTGTCCGTCCGACGTACTTGATTTTTGTCAAAGTGAGTTTGACTTTTCTCTTCGGCTGTCTTGTTTCGTGCTTACTTTAATATCTAATTTCATACGGGAGTCAATATTTAATTCGATACGGTACATTAAACCACGCTCTAGCGCCGTCAAACCCTCTAACAATGGTTTGCATATTCAGTATTGCTCTTGAGACGTACTTTCAATTTCGATCTCAAGGGGGTGAGAAAATAAAATATTCCAGTTAAAACCAACAAAGAATGCAGTTATTTACCCCCTACGGGAAAAGTTAACGTATACCGAGCGTATGTCAAGATTTTATTTTCTGGGCGACCAGAATAGGTGCATTTTTTTTGGCGACCGTAAAATCAGTCATTAAGTGGGTCCAACCATGTCTGAAAAAACATAGAGGTATTGACTTTTTCAGAAAAAAACACTAGCGATACGAATACCTTTAATCCATTATTTTTTAGTAGAAGTTACCTTGGTTTGCATTACTTGGTTGTAATGTTGATAAAATGTTTTAAAAAAGTATTTTTAATCTTCGATCTCATTTCGATCTCATCTCGAAACATAACGAGCTTGCCTCCCTACGGAACTTTAGTCAGAAATGTTAGGGGTAAAGCCAACCCAGTCGTAAGATTCAAAACTAGTGCTTATTGACTGGAAAATAATAATAATAAAAACTGAAATTTACCCCCTGTCGAGCTCGTGTATGAACTAACATACTTCCCATTCTTTCTTTCTTCAGTCACGGAGTTGTTTGAACGTATTGGAAATTGCTGCAAAAAAGGGATTTGGAATCCTCACACTGTTGGCAAAGGTATTTGTCTAAAAAGATTAGTTTGAAAGACATCCTTTCTTCGGCACGTTTGCATCAGAAATTTGTTTCTGGTCAAATAACAAAACGAAACTTTTTGGCGGAGTCTTATTTTCCCAGTAATTTGAAGGAAGACAAAGGTCAAGCATGCATTGCCTTGTGGTTGGTTTTTATTGATTTTTAATTATATTTTGAATGTTTTTGTATCGAAAGTGAAATGAAAAGTTACTTTTTTTAAAGAAATTTAAATTAAGTGGCTTACATAAGTTTTAATAACATGTTTTCTCAGAAATCTGATCATGTTTATTTTGTGTTTTCTGTGAGAACTTACGTGACTTCCTTGCCTTTATTTTGAGAAAGTAAACATTAAAAATAGTGTATTTGTATGACATTGAATCAGTGAATGCAGCCTAAGTTATGTTGCTTTTCTCTTTTTCAATTCTTTAGGTGTCTGCAACTAATGGAAATTGTATCCATTGGATTGGTAGGTGATAATTCTTTAGCTACTTAATTAAAAGTTTTAACAACCGTTGAATTATTGGTACATGCCTCATTCTATGCTGAGCACCTTCTTTTTTAAAACTGTTGTCTCCTTAACCTTTATTTTACGTGTATTGGGAATGTGTCACACTCTTCTCTTGACACTGGTCTCACTCACAGGAGCTGACCTTGTTAAAAAAGAGGCTTGGAGTGGCTTTCTTTGTATTTTGGGCTAAGCAATGTGTTGTATATATATCGAAACGTAAGATGTTACTACCCCTCCACTGGACCTGAAACTAAAACTGGTTCATAATGAAGTTAAGTGTTATTCTTCAGTTTCAGACGTATCCATGCATTATTTTGTTTTTCCATGAGGGTGCTTCTGCAAACCGAACATTTAGGTGTAATCACTATGTTTCTCTCCTGTTTTTTGCGCATGCAACTGTACATAAACGTGGGACTGTTACTTCTAATTTTATCTGGCTTAAATGATTTTGTATCCTGCTTTGAAGATACGGGTGCAAATGAAAATAAATTATTTAACAGGGACTCCTGCATTCAGGTTACTATTTTGTTGGCTCTCATCACTTCATTCAATTTCATTTGTGATCTTGTTATTTCACAGTGCATTTTAAACAAGTTTTTGCCTGTCACAAGACCCTTACAAGCTTCAGACATTAATGTTTTTGAAGCTGTCAATCTCATTAATGCCTTAAGGTCTGAGATAAAGCACAGCAAGGATAATATTGATGCTCATGGGATTTGTCTTATTAGGAAGTCCATGTTGTTATTAATTTCTCCGTTTCGTTTCACTATTTCAGGCGTATGAGGCATCAAGAGTGATCAATATCAATTTATGAATTGACACGAAAAGTTTGAAAGGAAGGTAACCGCTCGTTCTATTAGTTACACAGACCCGAGTACCCGAGTACACGAAAAGTTATAGTCACCGAATATGTGGCATATTTGAAAAAACAGAACTGCTGAACCAAGATGGGAGTAACCGATGTCAATGTGAAGTATTGGGCATTTCCAGCCATGTTATAAACCAATACTATCAGGATATGGTTAATCATTTGTAGCAAAATTCAAGATAGATATTTACATTCACATTCAAGAAACTTTCATTCACATTCAACAAAATTATATGCACATTCAAGAAACTGTTATTTACGATCAAGAAATTTTTATTCACATTCAACGAAATTATATTCATATTCAACAAAATTATATTCACAACTTTTATTCATGTTCAAGAAAATTTTTATTCATTTTCAAGAAAAAAATTATATGCAAGGTGTAAAATTACTATTCAAGGAATTTCGGTAACTCAGATCTGGTCAGTAAATTATTGGTCACTAATGGAAACTGATTAGCGGCGCATGAACAGGCGAAAAACAGTTTTTTTTCAAAAAATACCAGATGTAAGGGGAATAAATGAGTGAATTATGGAAAATTTTGAGATGGGGTACATGACGGCAGTAAAAGCAAAACGAAATAAGTATCAAAATCCCAGAAAAGGTTCGTCAACAACATAAGGTTATATTCATTTTTTTGACAACAGTTGTTCCAGTGTAAAAGGGAATGTAATAAAATAAGATCAAATCCGACCAAGTGGGAGAGGTGGGTTTGGGGACTAGCCAATCGAAAACTACAGTTAGTAAACTTTTTTCTTTTCTTTTATTAGTAATGACAAAATTTTGTAAAACTTAGAATCCCTCATTTCTAAAAATACCCAACAAAATGTCCAGTAAAATGGGACTGATTGTATTTTTGAGGACTAATGCAAATCTGTAACTAAAATACGTGAAGTGAAATAAATTTCTTAACGGAGAAGAAAAGAAAATGTTTTCTCAAACGCTCTGAATTAAACCTTTAGCTTCAATAAAAATTTCAATGCCAAAGCTTTCTGAATCCCTCAAAAAATCAAGCTGCAATATGCGTTCCAAAACATCTTCTGGAAATGGATTCGATACGTCTTCAATGTCTACAGATGAAAGACAATCATCAGAAGGAGAAGGAGCTCTTGGTTCAAATCCGAACCAAGAAAGGTCATCTGATCCAGGAGTGGAGAAAACATCCGCAACTTGATGTTGTTTTCGATTTTGAACATCCATTATTCCATTCATCCAAATTTTTTGTGGCGACCAATTTCTTTCGGTTCTAATAGTTGTGGCTAATTTAACTATTTTGTTTAACGAATTCGAAGTCATTTCTAAGTATCAAGGAAAGTTTACTTTGAAATAACTCAACCAGAGTCCAATTTTACAATCCCTTTCATGATGACCATATCTTCTTCGAATTGATATTCTTCCAATTCATCATCCAGACATGGATGGAGCAGCCAAACATCTACTGCTTTTCCAGTTGGTGCTTTCTCTTTTCCTGACAACCTTGGTCTTCTCCTCGTGCAGCTGTTGTGACAGGACTGCTTGTTACAATAGCAGAATTTGGAAGATGCAGCAGCCTTGTGCTCTTCTAAACATGTTAGTTGCTGTGGCAACTGGACTGGATTGAGTTTGATGAGATAGTTTATTTATCTCCTCTTGAACAATGTTTCAGATATGTTAACCATCTTTTTTATTTCAATTTTAACAAAAAATAATTAAAGGAGGGTAAATGTTATACATCCAGAGTTATCACACCAACTCTCCACCTAAATATTTACGCTCCAGACATGAGCGCAAAGGTATTTTCCACATGTTATTCTGCCATTTTCATACCTCATGCGCTTATCTCAGTTTTTTGCTAATTTTGCAGACCAGATTTAGGATACGGAAGATCCTTGAATATAATTTTGTCTTGCATAAAAAAAAAACGCCGTGTGAATAAAAATTTCTTGGATGTGAATGCAAATGCCTAGCTTGAATCTTTCTACAAATGAACAACCATATCAGGACATATCACATTTATGTCTAGGTTTATTCACTTGAACATTTTTGGCAAAGTTTGGAAGATGCCTGTAATGTATGTATTGTTGGTTTGAATTCCTAGTGCTTCTTCCTGCTTCTGAAAAGCCTATTTTTTAAGAACTTATGTATATAAGAACGGGAAATATTGATCATGAAGTGTTTTGTTTTTCCTTCTCCCTCTCACATTCACATTCACAAAATCAAAGCTATTCACAAAAAGTAAAGAGTTTAAGAAAAATATAAAATAAATTGTATTCTTTACTGTTACTTTTGTTGAAGTCATGCCACTGAAAGACGTTTCCCCATTTGTAAAACTCAACAACAACAAACGCTAAAAGGTTGGATAAATCCTATTTCAAATTGAAGTGTCAGTGCTCGAAAACTGAATTTTACTTTTACTTTTTTTTTTTATTTATTTTAATTTTTTAAAATATGTGACTTCAGGTAATGTCTTTTTATCAATTCTGCATAATTATCAAAATTATTAGAATTATTTAGATCATAGCATTACGAAAAATAAGTTGGTGTTTTATGATTTGAAGAGAATAACATTAGTATTCATTGCTTTCTCGTGATCAGCTAAAGCAAACATGTAAAATCCTATTAAAGACTTTGAGATTGAGGTTGATATAAATGAAGAAAATTAGCTACATTGATGAAAGTACACTTGATTCTCGTAATGAACATGTATGTTTTGAAGTGGAAATTCCTGATAATATTTTTGTTTGAACTATCATAAATAATGTTATAAACTATTATAAACTGTTTGAACCTTGAACAATGTTCTACGGATAAGTTATAAGCTTTGTGATGAAACAGAGATCATCACTGCAGTGAATGATACCATCACTTCACTGCTTTGTCGTAAATGTGAAAAGATTCGTAAAAAAGTTGCCTTGGCATAGTTAATGAAATTCGACATACCTCCAAATTCTTGTATATTTTGACTGCCTAAAATTGGAGAAAGATACTTCAACTTCTATTTCTGAAAGGATTCCGTAAAAGTTTGCCAAAAATGTCTTTATAATCTGGTTTGGCAGAAACATAACTTTTTTTTAGAAAAATATTCTCACTCAACCTCTACACAACAGACGATTGTTTTTACAAACTTTATGTTACAGCTTTGCACGTGCGCTATTATTCGATATCGAAGATTTTGATAGGTAGATTTATTATTTCGGTGTGATAATTATTCGCCGACAATAAGAAAGTGTAAACAATGTTTATAACCACAATTAAGAGGACGCCAATTAGTTGCGGTCCCGATACTTACAGCACAGCATTCCATATCTCTTAGGAGTTCGTACTAGTGAAAGCAACTTGAAAACGCTTTTAGTTCGTAAGATAATGAAACAAACGTCCGAGTATGTAAAGCGAAAAATCGAAAATATGTTTTTCATTATAACATAAAAACGAAACAACGAATCCAGTTCCGATTTTCTGAAAAAAGTAGCTTTTAGAAGCTCTAATAAGGATAGCATGTTTGTTTTCACGAATAAACTTGTTAAGCATACTCGTTTTTGATTTAAAATTGTCGGTTTTTACCGCCATTTTACCGAGTAGTTAAAAAGTAATAAACATTGCAAAGGAGAATAATCCGCATTGTTTAAAAATTGAATAGAAATTTGAATACAGCTGAAGTTTGTTGTTATTCTATCTCTTTTCGTATTTCTATGGCTTCAGCAAGCAACATGTTAAGAAAAGTATTGACTTGATCAACCAAATCTTTTGCCCAAAACCAAACAGCAAATGTTGTATCATATTTGCTACAACAGGCATTTCTAATCAATAAAAAACACCGTGAGGACCACGGTTGATCCTGAAAATGTATGTAGCATATCTGCTATCCGTTCTTTGAAAACTTACATGTTATCTTTGTGGCTTTAAACCAGCACGTCTCATGTTATTCACGCTTGTAATTTTGTGATTGCAGGCATTGTATTGTAGTGTCCAGGATTAATGAGTATGCTTAAAGAGGCATTGTATTGCCAAAATAGTAAATATCTTGATCACGTGATGAAAACATAAAAGTCGAAACCACTATGGTGGAAAACAACTTAACGTTCTCTGTCAGGAAAGCGTCAAAGATTTTCCATCCAGAACCGTATTATTTTTGACGACTCAAATAACATGTCCGTACAAAAAATCATTTTACAATGTGTGTAAAAAACAAAGGCGATACATCCAAAGAAGTGTCAGAAAAATTTCTGTGCGGAGTGCATGAAAACATATCAGCAGATTCAACATGAATAAGATCTTAAAATTATTAGCAAAGTATTGAAGGAACTGTATATTTGTAATATGTTTCAGCTAAATGTTTGCTCTCAACATAACTTATGTTGACTATATTTCCTTTTTTTAATGTTTAATTTTTCAATCTATTAACAGCATTGCTAGTGTAACTCAACTTGTAGCAGAACAATTGCTAACAGATCTGGTTGCCTCTGCAAAACAAGAGAAGTGAAGAGGAATGTAAATGTGGGAATAAAAAAACGGGGTTGTTCTCAATAAATGTGTCAATCTAGCGTATACATCAATGTTTTATATAAATAATTTAACATGGTCAAATATTTATACATTATACATTGTTTCACTTGACACTATACTCCGACTTTAACAGGTACGTATATCCAAATAACTTGTCCAATATTTACAAACATGCGAATTTTTAAGGCAAATCTCTGATCTCTGAGCTACTGATTAACTTAATAATCTGTAAATTTTAGTTGTCTACATATGATCACTACCAATTATTGTTGTGTACATTTTATTGATTGCATTAGTAGCTGACATTGCACTTAAAGTTTATGTGCATGATAAATTATTCTCCACAGATCCACTAAAGCTTGGTTTCCATTAGAGCAAAAATGAGATAGAAATGAGATTTCAAAATTGAGACAGAAATGAGATCAGATTTGAGATAAACACGCTATATCTCAAATTGATCTCGAAAGCCCCAAGACAAGCTACACAAGTAAAAAAGGAAATATCGACATCAGTAGTAGCGCTATAAGTTGATGCCACTAATAATTGCCACATGGTTTTTCATGTGTCACTGTCAGGAATTTTTTAAATAGTTTCTTTTTAGTAAAAAAGAAGCAAATAGACGGTGATTCTTTCTTCCATAATCACTAGCAACCATCTTTCCACAATTTAACTAAACTTGCATTATAAAGCCACATTATAGGATTTACTTACTGATATAATAATTTAATAAAGAAAGTATCTTAATACTGGTAAACGTTGAATATCTCATGAAGATATCATCAGCAGAACTTATCTGTGTCATAACCCATATCTTTTAAGAAGCGTGATATAGTCAAGTTAAGTTATTTTCCTAAATAACAGTTTGGACATCAAGATCACGACGACCGTTGTTCGACAGCCCTATTTGTCAGCCCTATTCATCTGGCTCTTCTTATTTTTGGCCACACAATGCCTCTTTAATATAAGGTTGTAAGAGATGAAACTCATTATTGAAACCAATACATCAAAAAAGATATTGTAAGAGTATTCCACAATTTTTTCAAAGTCAATTTGAAAACTCTTAGCGCAAAATTAAGAATGTGCATGATTCACTCTTTAAAATTCGTTAAGAAATTGGATTTGCAGGTTTAATGCTATAATCCAAATTCTTTTTCAAAATCTGTTTTGAATTTTCACAAGATTTCTTAAAGGAGTGGTATCGTCATTTCAAATTTTATGACAAATTTTAGTTTAAAAAATGTATAGTTAACCTGCGTTAAAGCTTTTTTAAAAAACGTTTTACTTCTGAAGATATTGAGTTTTTAATTTTTTTATAAACCCCCCTCTTTTTTCTGATGAAAAGCGTGTGACGTCATTGAAGAAGTTTCATTTATTTTTACTTGTTATGTCAATGCAAAGGAGCGTATTAGTTTCTCATGTTTTCAAAAATCATGAGAGAGAATTCAAGTGAAGAGGAATCAGATGTTCTCAGCGAAGATGAAGAATGTAGCAATGAGTTTTATTCAAGGATTTCACAGAGAATTTTAGCGGTTTGAGCCATATAGTTTTGACCCAGTTGTTGTAAAGAACATGAAGAAGTCCGGATGATGATTTTGATGACGAAAATGCTTTACCGGAGAGAGTTGGCAACAAACAGTGATGCAAATGTGTTGCAAAGAAGTTTATGCGATCGAAGACGATAAATTTCAAAATAATTTTTTGTACAAATCAAAACGAAAAAAAAATACATGCAATATTGAGTTGATCATTGATCGTAGTAAAATTTATATATTGAAAGTTAACGTTTTTCCAATTTTCCGTTTTCCGTGCAGGAGTTCAAGAATCAATAGCTCATTCTATGAAAACAATAATGAAATAATCGGTGAAACGGAATAATATTCAAATGCCCAGTTCGAAGAGAAACACGAAAACAAAAATCGAAAAAACACTTGCACACAGAAAGTAAAAGTTCACCTATGTATAACGAAAAGTGTAGATAAAACATTAAAGTAAAACTCCTTATAACATGTTTACCATCAAATTTCTTCCAAAACATGATTCTTTAAAATATAAGTGACGTAAAGATGGAAGATTGGCCTCGCTTCAACTTTGAAATCCATATTTTCTTTAAATATGAATTTTAGGTAATCTAAACAAACTAATGTTCTGTCCTTTGGTTGAGTCACTGTCACATCCCACAGCAGCACAAATAACCATGTTTTTCATTAGATTTAAAAAAAATACTTAGTTATTGCTTGAATTTCAAAGAACACTCGCTCGATTTGAATGCAAAACATCGCATCAACACTGAATATAACTTCTTCAATGACGTCTCATAATTATTACTAATTTATTTAGCGTTTTAAGCCTATGTTTTAAAGTGGCATTTTATAGCGAAAAAAGACTTTTTTTTCAAATTAAATTTATTTTGTAGTATCTACATTAAAACAAGGGATATACGAAGAAAAAAATTTTTTTCAAATTTTCATGACACCACTCCTTTAAGAATCTTAAACCGGAGCACAGAATTAAAAGAAAGTGCCCCAATTGTACTACAAAGACTTTTATGTTTAATCAATGCGTAAATCACAAATAATTGTAGAAACTACCCAGCAAGATTGAAAATCCAGTGAAACGTTGTTTGGTTAAAAAGGAATGTTGACATAACTTTTAACAATAGCATTGAAAGACTACGGGAATGAGTCCTTTCATTCTTATACGTTCAATATTTTATGTATGGTGAATTTTTCTTGGGAACTCCGCTATGGCTAGGTGTATGCTTGAAGTGCTGACATTTTGGATTTGCTTTCATGGTGTGTTTTCTGTTTGTCCGTAAGTATATAATTTTTTGATTTCTTATTCTGCCTGCCAAACAAAAATACGTGAGCACTGATCCATAAGAAAGTCTTTTTAATCCAGGCAATATTTGATAACAACTGAGGACATCCAGACAGCAGTGAGAGCGGCAGAATATGTATATAAAGATGGTGCTACCACAGGAAAAACTATTCCGAAAACATCTTTTAAAATCAAACATACAAGCATTAAGTTTCTCTTCCTATATGGAACTGGCGTCAAAGTCATTGTTGCAGACCATGGAAAGACGAGAATCATTGCTTATAGAGGATCACAAAGGTATTTATGATTTCACCATATCTTAACATGTTAATCAGAAAATCGATACACAGTAGATATTTTGTCTGTTGAAACACTTCAGTCGAGATACAGTATTTAAACCTAAGCTCGAAAAAAAATCAATTTCTCAGTTACTTGATAATCCGTCTGTTTTTTCTAAAAGAACAAGCTTCAAATCCAAAAGTGCAACAGAGGAAGAAACCTCTTCGTTTGGTAATAAAAACTAGTGGCAGACAAATTTAAATAACACAGAGAAAAACTAGTCGATATTCACCCGTGAATGTAGCTTTTCCAATAACCCATTAACATAAAATATTTGCATTTATTTTCCAGTCAGATTCCGATGCCAATGTAGAGAAATGCGTGCTTCAATTTTATAAATCCTTCTAAAGTTATAAGCTTGACACATTATATTAAACTAGTATCCCGGGTAAAAACTTTTTACCGAACTTAACTTCGAAAACATTAGGTCAAATCCACCATTCCCGTGTACGTACCCCGTGACGAAAAAATAAATCATAGAATCGCTACTCAAAAACATCCCAGGCGGCGTCGCTCGCCACCCATGTTCAGTATGCGTTGTGTTGCGAAATTTAACTCGTGTAAAAGTTTCTACAGGCATTAATTTTTTAATTCATTTCTTACATTCAGAAGATTAAAAACAGAAACAAATAGCAACATGGCTCAGAATAATATATTTGTATGCAGAAGAAAAGTAAAAAAATTTTGTAAAAAAAAATGGCAATATATAACACAGAACCGTTTACCCAGACATACAAAACCAAACATTGAATAACATTACAAAATGTGAATTGAAAACAAATCGATACCTTCCAACTGTGTTTCTTTCGTGCGGAAGTGACATTATACAGCAACCATTAATGAATTTTTTGAAATGATACTTCCCAAAACCATCAACGTCATGATTAAAACCATGAGTTTCATTTCTTTATGCTTTTTTTATTATTACCTAAAAGAATAATATTTGAATTACAATACCGAAAACCTAATAATGCTATAAGAAACAACAATAAACAACAACAACAACAACAACAAAATGAAATTCAAGTACGCATTTATCCTAAAAACAATAACTAAGAACAAAAATTTACCCAGAAGATAAAGTCACAAATAAAATCATAATGCCAAAGTTATATACCCAGGCACGTAAACGATTACCATAACACAAAATAATGCATAAACATGATAAAATATAAACTTAAGAAAAATCCAACCAATAACGCTTATTTTTTGTAGGACAGTTTCATTGCACAGTCATAATTAATGATCTTCTTAAATACATAATCCATTCTTCTCTTAACTAACCCTCTCAACATTATAATTTAACCCATCATGTGCTTCATTTCTATTTTAACAGATGAAAATATTCAAAAAACATATACAAAAAACCTACTCGTAATATGACGAAATCAAAAGAAAAACAAAAGAAACTAAAAGAAACTTTGAAAACATATTTACCTTAAAAATAATAATTAAAAACACAAACGTAATGACAGAATTAGTATAGCTAAAGAATTTTTAACTTATGAAAACATTCACATATGTGGAGCCATTTTTTGTTTCCAGTTCAAAGCTCCTCTCTGGAAAATTCAAAACACAATAGTAAACATCCCTCTTATCCTTTATTTATCCACTAATATTAACTGTGTTTTAACTAAATAGATACTATTTTAACTTTACCTCTCAATAGCAATTCACATCATCATATCATGTTAGTAAACAATATTGATCATGATCTGTAGCCATTATCATCAAACACTTCTAAACTCTTTACTTTCTATATTTCATACCTGTAAACAAATTAATTACACTCGATTTACTTCCCAGCATACTTTCCTGAAATTCCACTACCATTTTTATACACTGAAAGGCATAAATAAAGAAAAAGACAGACAGTGGCGGCAAGCTCTCCTTTCATGTTGTTTTCTAAACTTCATAACTGTGGAGCCATTTTGAAATAAATAAATAAAAGAACAGCCAGTTCGTTACCAAAACAAATCAGTAACTGCTCGAGGGCATGCAACTTTTTGATCGTTTTAACTCTGTTTTTACTATCTCTTAACGTTGTATTTATTAAATGCGTTTGATTCATGTACTTACGTATATTACTTTGTATCTTTTCCAAACGTTTTGCCACCGAAAAAAGTAAAACCATTTTCACCAATCAATGTAAATAAACATCATCCTTTCTGCAGCCATTTTTAAACAACTTCACTTCAACTAAACTACTTCACTGCTGCACTCTCATAACTGTTTGATAACTATAAAAAGAAATACGTAAAATCAGCACACGTTTCTATCGCAAAAATAGACTTTCTTCCACTCGTTCTTCGTGTTTGGTTTTCCTCTGAAAAAACCTATTATATAAAAAACAAACATCTGTTCAAAAACTCACTTACTGATGTCCCACCTGTTCTTCTATTAATCTAAAATACAATAACAGTAAAAGTTTATAATAATATGTTTTATAATATTATAATAACAATATTTTCGCATGTTTTCGCATATTTTCGCATATTTTTCACCCTAACAAACCTGTGTTTCTTCGTGAAGTTCACAACGAAGAAATGAAAATCCGTTATTAACGACCGAAATTTTTGGAATATGTCAGCCAATCAAATGAGCGCATTTTAAGAGTTTTCCTTCATTAGCCAATGAAATCGATCAGCGTCGGGATTTCCCCATTTACTAATCGTAAAAAAACGCTCTCACTTCTGCGTGGCTTTACGACGAAAAGGGAAAAAATAAGAAGGATTTGACCGTGAGAAAAAAACCAAATATGTTACTCTCTAAAATAAAAGTGGTATGCACAATCGCGGATTATTATAATAAGACTAGTATCCCGGGTAAAAACTTTTTACCGAACATAACTTTGAAAACATTAGGTCAAATCCACCATTCCCGTGTACGTACCCCGTGACGAAAAAATAAATCATAGAATCGCAACTCAAAAACATCCCAGGCGAATTCGCTCGCCACCCATGTTCAGTATGCGTTATGTTGCAAAATTTAACTCGTGTAAAAGTTTCTACAGGCATTAATTTTTTAATTCATTTCTTACATTCAGAAAATTAAAAACAGAAACAAATAGCAACATGGCTCAGAATAATATATTTATACGCAGAAGAGAAGTAACTTTAATGTAAAAAAAATGGCAATATATAACACAGAACTGTTTACCCAGACATACGAAACCAAACATTACAAAATGTTAATTCAAAACAAATTGATACCTTCCAACTTTTTCTTTTGTTCCAAAGTTATTACTCGACTGCAACCATTAATGAATTTTTGAAATGATATGTAGTCTGTTCTTCCCAAAACTATCAACGTCATGATTAAAACCATGAGTTTCATTTCTTTATGCTTTTTTTATTATTACCTAAAAAATTAATACTTGAATTGTAATACCGAAAACCTAATCATGCTATAACAATATTGAAATAAAAAATAAAACAAAAAGAAAGAAAAAACAAAAGGAAAATTCAAGTACGCATTTATCCTAAAGATAACAATTAAAAACAAAATTTGGTCTATAAAGTCAACCGATACTGTGAGTCAATACGGGTTCACTCAACACTGGAGCTGAACAGAATAAAGACTTTTACCTGGCATACACAACCAAACATCAAATTAATAAAAATAATTGAAACAACAAAATGTCCTACTTTCACCAAAACCATAATTGAATACCCAGAAGATATTAAAAGCAATAAATAAAAACATAATGCTAAACTTATATACCTAGCAAGTATGTATGTAGCAATTAACATAACACAAAATAATGAATGCCGTAAACTGAAGAAAAATATACCCCAGCAATGCTTCTTTTTTGTAGTACAATCGCAATGAAATACATAATCCATTCTTCTCTTAAATAACCTTCTCAACATACCATGTGTTTCATTTATACATTTATAAATTTCGTTTATAAATAGCTACACTTTTTCTTTTCTGACCTAAAAGAAAAAGATTTCAGTAAAGAACAGCTACAATACTTACTACTACTGCAACCATATTTAAGCAAACCAAAACAAAAGGCATAAATGGCTGGCAGAAAGGCATGCAGACAAAGCATCAAACATCATCGTCAATAGATACAATTTGACAGCATAACACGTTCCCTACTTCCACAGCCATGAGAAAGGAAAACAGTCAAAGCTGTGGGACCATTTTTAATTGATCTGTAAATAAATAAATCAAATCAAATCTTCTTTGCTAACTATAAAAATAATAATAGCGCGCGTTACCAAAACAAATTACTCTCGTCTTCGTTTTTCATCCAGTAGCATATAAACTAAACGAAAGAACTCATATAATAAGATATCTATTCAAAGCTATAGTATTTAATCTTTCAAAACTAAATTAAAACCATTCCTTACTGTGTAAATAAACATCATTTTGTTCTGCATTTCTTCACTACACTTTCTTCTGTATAGCGATATTTGATAACTAAAACGTAAACAACATTTAAATACATTTAAATACAAATACATGTACCTAACTTGTTCTTTTATTAATCAAAGATAAAAGTTTTATATTAATACCTTTTGTTCGTTCGATCTTTCTGCAGCTAATTTTTAAAAACTTCACTGCACTTCTTCTGTATATCTAAATATGATTTTTCATGGTAAACAAACAACTAACTCACTTACACGTGCCACCCGTGTTCTTTTATTAATAAGAGTAAAAGTTTAGCAATAAACACGATAATAAAACGTTTTATAATAATAACAATACCTTCGTGCATACAAACCTGTGTTTCTTCGTCAGTTCTTTCGTCGATTTGCTGCCTAAAACAATCAAATTTAAATTAAAATATTCGTATACAAAAAGAACACGTCTTCTTCGCGAAGTTTCTTGCTCACGAAATGATCATTGACAAATTTCGAACGAAGAAGATTGCATTGCTCGCACTCCTCCAAAGAAGTTTTTCGGCTGATTTCCACTGCGCAAACCAAAAATAACAAAACGGAGGAGCATATACTAATCGCGGAAAATCAAAAAAAAAAGCTCTCGCTCTGCGTGGCTTTACGACGAAAAGGGAAAAAATAAGAAGGATTTGACCGTGAAAGAAAAACCAAATATATCACTCTCTAAAATAAAAGTGGGATGCACAAAGCGAATTAGTATAATAAGATATTACACAGTTTAATGTTACATTTCTATCACGGCCACCAGGGTTTTTTGTGTTTTCCGATACAGGAATTAAGAGGACGCCAATTTGTTTCGATTCCAATACTTCCAGCACGGCATTCTATATCCCTTAGGAGTTCGTACTAGTGAAAACAACTTGAAAAAGCTTTTAGTTCGTATGATAATGAAACAAACGTCCGGGTATGTTTAATGTTACATTTCTATCACGGCGACCAGGGTTTTTTGTGTTTTCCGATACAGGAATGAGAGCAATTTAACTCTTTTTATTTGCCAAAATTCAAATTCATAATTACAAAAAACAGGACTCGTTTGGAAAGCAAGTGTTTTACATTGTAGATACATGTATATACAGAAACATTTTAGAAATGCAAATACAAATACAAAACTGCAAATTAAGGCAAGGGACCACCACAATAGTAAATACCAGAGGTGGTGGTCACCTTGGAATAGTAAAAGTAACAATTCAAATAAACAAATAAGTACATAAACAAAAAATACCCAGCAGTCATTTCAACGTTGTATCAACGTTGTGTTGAAGTTGATGTCCAACGTTGAACAAACGTTGATTCACAGTTGAAAATGAAACAAAATCCGACGTCAGATTTTCAACGTTGAAACCACGTCAGATTACAACGTTATAGCAACGTTGAAACAACGTCGAATAACGTTGTTTCAACGTTGTTTCAACGTTGATAATGCTAAAATTCAGCTAAAAATAGCTTCGTTTCACTTTATTGTCTGAACTGGTAGCCGAGTAGATGATTCGTAATTTAATGTTGTTATTGACACAGATTTTCATCTTTAAAAAAGTGGATAGCGGCTAACCCAAGGAACTAACCGACACACAAAAAACAATCTTATTGTCACGCTGAAATTCTTTTGTCTTATTATAAGAACATATTCACAATAATACTTAATCAATATCTTTCCACATCATACAATAACTACCACTAAATAGATAAAATTTAATCACGTTGTAAGTCGTCGTCGTCGATATCATTTCCCGCGTCGTCTCCTTCATCATTTGCAGCCTTATCTGAGATGGATTCCCGTGTCTTTCGGCCTCCACCGTCCACTGGCGCATATTTCAGCTGGTCCATAATCACTAGACGAACCTTTGCTTTGGTAACTTTCTTGAAAGTATCCATTACAGCGGCTAAAATAAAAGTACTTTTAAGTGATGTAGTCCAATTCAGGTCATTCAGATCGACAATTATTTTAACCTTCTCTTATACTTTAAATCAAGTTAATGAATCTCACTTGTAATCGCATCATATCAATAAGTTTCTTCAAAGGATTCTTTTTTGACTGCCTTACGTTTTTGCCCATTTTTTTCTAAATTGTTCGACAGGATTTCGAACAATTTAGAAAAAAGAATTATAGCAGACGGTTTCTACTTGTGGTTGCTTTCGAACTAACTGGCTGAATTGTTAATCTCCCATTGAATATGAAAACCAGCTAAGTAAGTTTAAGTTTTTATGTAGAATTCGAAATATTTGTAGCAGAAATTGTTCTCCTCTAAAATTTTGGATCGAAAAATTTCGATTAAAAGTGACTGTAGTTGTTGTGTTGCGCAAAAAAAACTACTCAGTTGTATAATAGGAAATATAAGTCGCATTTCGGTGAGGGAAATCTTATAATTTGACCATGAATATCTTCAATTCATAATAGGTACAAAAAAGTTCTTTTGTGGTGTTAAACTCAATTCTCTCCTGCTTTGAGGACAAAATCTACCTGAGTATCAGATTGATGATAGTTATACAATGTAATTATTTAAAATGATATATTTTTCTTATGGTTATCTCTATGTACACACAATAATACAATTTCACAACTTTATAGGGAAATAGTTGCATATTTTTATGAATCCTGTTAAACATTTGATCTAAAATATACACAGTGACGACAACTAAAACACAAAAATTACTGTTGTGGAATTTTCTTTTTGTAAAAGTTTCTCTACTTCAGGTCTATTCTTCTCAAAATTACAGCAATTTCAAGGTATATTTCCAGTTTTTCTGATACTTTTTCATTAACATTGCAATATCTCTTGTTCTGAAAAACATTCTTAAGTGTATAAGAATCTTAGTGGAAGCAAATTCAAATTTCAAAAATTCTCTAAAATGTCAAATGTTTGTAATCAGATACCACCAACAAAACGTAGTTAATTATAATTAACTAGGATTCATCGATATGGAAAACATATACTTTATGTATTTGTTTTGTGTTTTCTTTTATAATGAAACACAGCAACCTGCTAAACACCGACAACGATAGCTCTCCTAGCATATTCAACATCAATTTTTAATTTGAAACAAAATTTACAAAAGATACAAACCACACATTCATGGCCTTGCCGCTTGGTGAATCTTTCTGAAGTGCGTGTGCAATTCGATTTCATTGGATTATTTCATAATTTGGCGGGAAAACAACCAAAAAACCGCGCGCACATCGAAAAGTACATCAACAACCAAAAACAAAATGAAGCAAAAAGTATGTCCTTATAGAAATATAGACAATGAAACTATGTGATAAAAACAGGAAATGCTTTTTTCAAAAAGAGATCAGCTTGCCTTGCCCTCTTCCACTCATCTTAGACACGAAATCTCTACCCTCTCGAAAGTCTTTCAGGGAGTAAAAAGACACAAGTCTTCGACCATGACTAAAACGAACGTTGATCTAACGTTGTTTGATCATCATCAGAAAACCGACATTACTTCAACGTTATTCTAATGTCATTTATCCAACGTTAAAATTCCAACTTTACTTCAACGTTATTCTAATGTCGTTTATCCAACATTGGAATTCCAACGTTGCTGCAACGTTGTTATAACGTTATCCAACGTTGCAACTTCCAACCAACGTTGATACAACGTTGAAATGCCTACTGGGTAAGCTCAAGGATAAACGTCTTTTAAAGTTTTTCATAGCAAACATTTTTTCATAAAAACCTTGGTCACTGTTTCATTGTGTATTCATGATAACATTACAATGAAACAAGGATATCCATCAGATGTACTCACTCAGAGCTTTCGTTATCTATACTTACTATCGTTGAATACTTTTATTCATTCTATAGAGTAGCTTCTGATGTGATCTCTGAAATAAACCACAGTAATATCAGTAACAAAAGATAAAAACACACCACGATCACAACACGAATTTTGTAATCTCACCTTGATTATTTTCAAAAATGTCAACTGTAATAAAAATGAAAACACTTTATTTCATTACAGAATGCTGTCCTTCAAGATCTGCAAACATTTTGTAAGCAACTCAAGTGAACTCGCACAATTATATTTGGTGTCTACATTGAGTATAATGTGATTAAGAGGGTGTTTAATGTGGGTCCCGGTTATGAAATTCTACATAAGTACCCTCTGAAGACAAAATTCTTTCGAACCACTTCTATCACATAGTTTCATGTCACGTGATCGGTGTTCGCAAGAGTCAGTATAGACAAGTAATTCTGGGGTCTCTTCCTAAAAGATGACGTCAACACTCTTCTTGTTTGTGATTTTAATGTTGTGACTACTTCTTCATTTTCAATCAGAGATTAACATGCAGTATTTCAGATCGATGTTTTGCTTTTACTCATTAATATATGTATTTTCAATCAGAATTTAACATGCAGTGTTTCAGATCAATTAACTTATTAAGATATGTATTGAAAAACTTTACATTCAACATTTTCACTGAAACTACGCTGAGTGGTTTCTTTAATGAAATTCTGTTATTTGGTAAGCAGAAAAAACATTCAAAATGAAGGTAAATTCAAGGGAAAAATAACAAGTATGAATACAGAAAATTTGGAACAAAACAACAATACACAACATAAATCTAAGTAGAATAAATACTTAATCTGTTTGTAAACCTCAACAACTTCAAAATTATTTACAGTACATTCTTTGTAATTCAAACATCAAAAGGCTGGCATTGATACACGTGAAACTTCCCTTCCATTATTATTATTAGAAATGATCTTAATGCTCAGTGTGGTAAAAGCACTGACTATGAAACGTTTAAAAGTTACCAACAGAAATGAAACCCATAAAACACCAATTTAAAGTCTCCCAATTCTTATATAAAGCAAGCGGAGTGCAATTTCTTTTGCCATGGCTAAGTTGTGGAGATAATAGACAAAATGGAAACAAAATCCGGATGCCTTTGGATGAAACACTTGTTTTACATGTTGTTGCGGGAGTTTTTAGTCCTTGGACTTCCATCCGTAATGGTTGGTTCTTCCGCCCGCCGACTTGCAACTATTAGTTGAGTTACCACCAGAGATACGCATAGCATTTCTCTAACTCAGTCCATGCCTCCTAATGGCTTAACACCCTGCTTTTAAAGCGCATCGGAGTGGTATGTATTGAAATACGACATGTCTGGGACTCGAACACGGTTCGTCTGTATCGTAATGTTATTTGAAGAATTTGTCATCCCTTAAAAAAGTTTTAAGACCTACAACAAGACCTACTACTGCATATTTAGTGGATTTTTAAAACCATATAGCAGGTACTTCAGGCGCAAGCAAACGTTTGAGAAAAGGATAATAAATAACCACTCAAAATTTGGATCTTTGCCAATATTATATAAGAAAACGTATGTCTGTTGATAGTTTTCATTTTTCTTTCTAGTAAAAAGCAATTAGTTGCTCAATTTATTACTTTTTTAACGAAGACCAAGGGCATATACGTGAATATGTTTGGAAAACGAGTATCCGTGAATGCGTACTTTTGGGAAGCTTTCCAAATCTTATATAACGAAATCAAAGCTTATCTTAATGACAAGACGAGAAAGTACATCATCACAGGACATTCACTTGGTGGTGCTATGGCATCTCTTTTAGCTATTGTTGGCAAAGAAAAGGTAGGTGTGATTATATAGTTATTGATATATAATATGAAATGCAATAATGTAAAATAGAAACCGAAAAAGGCTACAGATCAACCTAATATGAAAGGTGAAAATCTAGTTAATTCAAATAGACTTTCCCGAATTTCTGTTTAAACACCGTATTATAGCCTAGCATCTAAGTTTCGCCTCTTTTTAAAACTCTTAATTACTTCTAATTATTCCACTGAGGAACTGAAAGAACGAGTAACTATTACTTACTGAAAACATTATGAAATTAGAAAAACAATGAAATACATAGAAACGAGGATAAACTCGACATTTAAACAGAAATTCAGGAAAGGTGTGTTAATAACTTACGTATCTGATGGAGTGTTGTCTAACAAGTGTCGGTATAGTATTTTGATTTCTGCGAAAGCAAGAAATACATTAAAACCGGCTTTTTTTATTATTCGTGTCAAAGTTAGTTTAAAACACAGTAGCCATGTATGTATATACGCATGTATATAATTCTTTTGTTTGTATCTAATAGCTTCTGGTGCTTTTTAGTTACAGAGGGCGGATCTAGGGATAGGCAACTTAGGCAAATGCCTAACCCAAAGTCAGTTCAATAATGCTTTTCATACAATAATCATAACAGAACCCAAAATATCAAGAGATTCCCACCTATCCGATCCTCAATTGATTCTGCGGCGGAAGGAACGACACGCGCCATGATGTTGAAATTTAATGTTTTAGTTGAGTTTATAGCTATTCATCTCTGCCTGGAAATTAACTTCTCATAGTCACATTACAGACTCAGGAGAAGAAACTTTGCCTAAGGAGCCATGGGCTTACTACATACTTAAATGAATGATCTGTAAATCTCAACAAAACGAAATTGTACCTTCGAATTAGACCCAGATCAATATAAATTCGCTAGAAAAAGTCTTTGCAGCTTTTAATAGCAATAATGAAGTATTTAGGGAAGTATTATGATATCTTAAATTCACCTAATACATCTGTTGAAATCTATGAAAAACAACTTTTTTCGAGACATGGATTTTTAGCACCAGAATTCGTTGTCCATAAATATGACGAGAGGTTATTATTAGCTTAGCTATATATAAGTTTGTTTGTATCAACTGAACTGAAACCTATTTTTTATTGATTTACACTCTTTTTTTATAAGAACACTTTTATAAGAACAATGAGGCTCAAAAGATTTCTGTGTAAAGATAGCCTAAAAATAAGAACAAATAAGAGCAGTTGAGCCTCAACTCAAATTTCATGGTTCTTATAAAAAAAAGAGTGTATGTAAACATTTGGCTATCGGTTTCTGTTAACCAAAAATTCATGATACAAATATTATGAAATTGAGTTTGAATAACTTATGATACACTAATTAGATTTCTGCGAAAGCAAGAAATCTATTACAACCGGCTTTGTTTTTTTTTCTTTTTTCAAATCGCGCATACGCGAGGTGTTTGAAATACCAATCAATGGTCGTGTAGCCAAAAAATGTAAACTGCGTGCATAATTTTACACGAAATCAATACATTAAGCGAAAAATTCGTACCATGCACGTCTTCAAATTGCCAGCGCAGTAAACCCACTTAGATTTCAAAGTTTCTTGTATTTAAAAGAAATTAAAGATGAAATAGGTCGTAAAGAAGTTCCCAATATTTTGTGAACAGGGTAAAAGTGATAAGCTTTTACTATATTTTTCTTCTTGCTTTTGCTTTCTTTTATAAATGTCTGAGTGTTCATTTGTACACGTGTAGGTTGCATTGCTTTTTAAGCCCTCTTGGATTAGTACAGCTCAGCTCAATTTCCTTCTCAGTTCCAACATCAAGAATGTTTATCTAGCTATTTAAATGAGGTTGTATGTCACTATTTGTTAGCCCAACAGTATGAAATATATAGTTTTTATTTCCATTAACCTTTCTTTTGTGATATCAGTTTTTAACTTTTACTAATTACTACAAACAGCCTTTCTACTCACCATGCACCATGGCAACTACAAATTCAAAACATTGCACAATCTGCATTTAACACAAATTTCTGTTCTCAGTTTCATGGTGCAGATTTGTGTAAGTTTGGATCATGTATTGTTTGTGATCGTTAACTTTTTATGTTTAAAATGTAGGAATTTGAAAGACATAATATCAAATGTTTAAAGCATATGATTAACGTTGTGTCATAATCACTGTTATTACTGAAAGATCAGAATTAATATTATTTTCCGTCCCCAAAGAAATGATGTTCTAGGGCTTTCAGATGAATTTGGTCGTGTCGCCAAAAAATGTATATTTCGTGCATCAGTTCACATGAAATCATTACATGAAGCGAACGTGCAGTATCTTCAAAATGCCAGAGCAGTTAGATCCACTTAGATGTACTAACACCAAGTTAGCCGCACATTCGCAGCCACAAGTTTCTTTGATCAATGTTAAATGGATTTAAAAAAAAATTAAAGATCCAAAGGATCGTAAGGAATATTTTGTACATCAATATTTTGTAAACAGAGTGAAAAAGGAGAGCTTTTTTTTAAAATGTCTAAGAAGGCTTGTGTTTGTACACGTGGTGTGGGTTGTATTGCTTTTTGTAAGTTCTGGATTAGTACAGCTCAGCTCAATGTCCTCAACTCAAACATAAAAAATATCTGTATATTGCATCACTTTTATTTGACGTTTCTCTAGCTATTTAAATGGGTTTGTATGTCACTATTTGTTAGCCCAACAGTATAAAATATATAGTCTTTATTTCCATTAACCTTTCATTTGTGATATCAGTTTTTAACTTTTACTAATTACTACGATTAGCCTTCCTATTCACCATGCACCTTGCCAACTGCACATTCAAACACTAAGTACACAAAGTTTTACAATGCTCTGGATTGTACAGTGTGTTTCGTAATGTTGGAAATGGAAATTTTAAAGTTGTTTTTTTAAATGAATATACCAAATTTCAAAATAATTTTTACATCAATGGAAAGCCATTTTCAAGCTCTTTCGGCTAGTATACTTGTGTGAAAAATGAAAAAGTGGGTTTTGAAAAAATAAGGAAAATGTTATCGAAAAATGTTATTAAATTTTTAATGGTCGATTAACACGTAGTTTAATTACATCGTGCTTATTGTTTCAAAACACTGAATCCATTCAAATTTTTTGTTAATTTTATGTTTGCGCTGAGACCCCCAAATTGGTCTTTTAAAACATAAAAGTTTAACGTTTTTCGTGAACACACAGCTTACATTTGTTCATTGTTTTCCAAATTGCTGTCATTGTTTCAAAAAACTTTTTCTTTTCATTCACATCTTAATCGACCATTAAAAATTTAATTACATTCTTCCAAGACATTTTCCTTATTTTTTCAAAAGCCACATTTTCATTTTTAACGAAAGCATACTATCCGAAAGAACTTCAAAATGGCTTTCCAATGGTGCATATATATATAAGTTACGTGTATAAACATATAATTTTTGATGTTGATCTAAAAGTCTTCTGTAACGCGATTTGTAAATATGCAAAGCATTTCTTGTTTTCTTACTGTCTAATTTACATGAAACCAAAGCACTGTACATTGCATGTTCAGCGAAAGATTTACAAAAGTTTCTTTGGTCAATATTATATATATTTTCAGACATAAAACATATCTTCAGATAAAAAGGAAATTTAAAGAAGAAACTAATAACCCCTTGGACTGTGATCATCCTTTTCTAGCTAGAGTCAAAAAAGCTCTATTATACAATACAGATTTACGTTTGCTTCCGTGGCGCAGTTGGCAATGCACTTGTCTGATAACTGAAGGGTCGGTGGTTTGAGCCCACCTAGATCATGCAACATTTTCTGTCGAATTTCATAAATATCAAAACATATTTCATCTTTCATACTTCAACAGATTTTGCAGAAATCTTTCTGCACGTAAGGGAATCTTGTTCGTTATTATTTTTCTGAGTTATTATACACATTATTTTTATGGAAACATGCATATCCATCGGTTTATTGAGCACAAGTACCTGGTAACTATTTGTACCGTTCAGCATAATTTTATTATTTCAAAGCTTTTCGGCAAACTGTTGTTTTATTGAAGATGGGGTAAGCCAAAAAGCTGTTAAATAAAAGAATTATGTATTTATTTTATTATTAGTCAACATGGCTAATAATTTGAATTATATAAGCATAATTCATAATTCATGCGAAAAAATAGAAATGGTAAATGCTTATACTCCATACTGCAGTTTCTGCTGCAACCATTTTGTTGCAAAGTTTGTGGCAAAAATTTAAGATCAAGTTAATTGGAACTGCTCGAAAAGGATTCCCCGATGGACTGACATTTGCCATTCAGGACAATAGCCTGATTGGACGTTTCTCCAACCGGATATTAATTCGACGATCAATAACCCTAACCCTGACTCTTGCCCCCAGCCCAAATTCTATTCGTTGGATAAATGTCCGATTGGGCTACTGTCTGGATACATTCAAAAAGGGAGTGGGTGTCTAATACGATTTACAACATCACATTAAATGATATCATTTATAGGATGTTACAGTAGCCAGAAATGTTATGACTGAGTAGGAAAACTAAGTATAGATAGACTTCAAAAACAAGTCGTAGGAGATTGTAATCTGTCCTGATTATCTCTTAATTGAATTTGATAAATTTAAAGCTTTATCTTGCATATGGCAAGCCACAGAATGCCTTTATTCCATTGATACATGGCAAAAACATTGTCTTCTATTGAAGTGAAAAAATCTTTTTAGCATTCCTTAAGGGCATAGCGTACTCTTCAAAAGTCAAAATATTTTTTTTAAAATTTTTTTCGACAGATGTAATCATTAGGTTATTATTACACAAAATTTAAACTAATAGGGAAAAACATTGCTTTTGAGAAAGTTATGAGCATTTTTCGTTATTCAACATTTCTAAGTTATGACAACCTTTAATACAATTTGTTATATACTCAAAAAGCGTTAAATACGTATATTCCAAATGAGTTCAAATGCTTTTAAAAAAGATATAGAGAGGATCGCTTATCAAGTGAGAGTGATTTTCTCTAATATCACTACCTCGAGTTCTTTTGTCGACAATTTTGAACCACAAACATTTTTCTGCCAAATAAAAGGGAACTGAATTCACAAGTCTTTTTTCATTTATCTTGCACTGCATTTTACAAATCCCCGATGTGAACAAAGTTCACATAATAAGTAGCTAGTTAAGAAATGTTTTCAAATCAGCTGGTGATCTTTTCGTTCACGTTGTGGCAACTAATAATCGTCTGACTCTTTTCAAATCTGTTATGCTTTATCAGCTGACAATACAGAGCCATATTAATTGCTCCTAAACATGTCAATACATAAAAGATTTTATGACTACATAACAATAATAGATTGCAGCCATTCGAAACCGCGGTGTACAAAACTGAGGGAAAGATTGATTTAACATTTTAAAGCTTTTCTTTTATTGTTAATACTAATTCCTATAGCCATACTATATTCATTTAATGGACATTTGAGCTAAAGTGTACCTGAATGCCTATATAAGAAATTTAGTGCAGTTTTCCTCTACATACAAAAATTAAAAAATAATCCGTAACTATTCTATATTAATGTTAAAACTGATGAGAACTTGGAACCAAAAAAGAAAGGCGTTTTGCGTTTGAAGGTAAATAAAGACAATTAAAATTTTAAAATTGACTACAATGAGCATAAAGTAGGTTTAAAAAAAGCAAAAAGCATAAAGCATAAGCATTCGACCTGTTATTATTTAAGCAAACCCATGTGACTTTAAAGGCTATGCCTATGGTACTTATCGTACTCGAGATTGGCGCTTAAAATGTGCTCGCTTAAATGAATAAGTTGTGGTTGTTTTAATTCTTTTAACTCCTACTCAAGTTCTACTTACAATATTGAGTTTTGAACAGTTGAATCTTAAATGAAATAAAAAATGAAAATGAAAAAAAGAAAAGAAAAATAAAAAAAATAAAAAAATAAAAAAATGGAGAAAATAAATAAAAATAAAAATAAAATACTCACGTTCTACTTGAATTCTATTGAATTTTAAACAAAATAACTTTAGGAACTTGAATCAGATAAATATTAAGCTGATCTAATTTTTGATTTTTTCAGCATAACATTTGGCAAAACATACAAAGTTCCCTGATAACGTTTGGGCAGCCTCGAACTGGTGACACAGCCTACGCAGATATACATGATGAAAAGATAAACTCCTTTCGTAAATTGCGCTTCACAAATGACCTGGATCCAATTCCTCAATTGCCAGTGCCGTTTGCTCCTGAAATGAAGCATCATTCTAGGCAAGTGTTACTACTCAAGTTTTTTTTATCATTTCTTACTATTATTAATAATGACAGTTAATTTACAACTCTTCCATTCCCTTCACCCTTTGGAATCACCCTGAAGATTCTGCCCTGATTTTTCTGTAGCTTAAATGTATATTCTGCTCATAATTAGAGAGGTTTGGATGTCGAAACAAATTTTTTGGGGAGAACGATATTGGAAAGTGTGCGGCAGTAAAGATACTGGCGTTTGTAGTAAGCGGTTCCGTCTGTTTCCTAATGTCAATGACCATTCCGTGCGTCGTTACAAATCACGCATAGTAATCTTACCAAGTGTCTACGAGGACCAAAATGGCGATGAATACGGAAAATGGAAAGATGCTGTAAGAAACACTTGTTCTTGAACAGAAGGTTATGTTTAACTAATGGGGACTTAAGACATTTTGAGTTTGGGGTGGGGGGCTCAATCCTACGCCATTGAATCACGGAATATTTTTTATCTGATTTGAGATTTTAGATCTAGGGCATATAACGAACGGTTTTATCCTATATCAACTCAAACGCGACAGTAGGGCAATTTATTTATCTCATCCTATTATTGTGAAAATGGCTTATAATCATTCTTGTAGAGATGTTTTGTAGTTACGTCCAACAGCATTGTGTAATTTTCTATGGTATTTGTGTGCCTTCCAATGGTCATAGCCAGTTAATTGAAATATAATCGAATTTACCATGAAACCATGACATTAAAACAATAATGATCAATTAACTCTTGCATGAATGGGAATTAACAACTCGAGTAGCATGGGAAATCATAAAATGCTAAAATATTGTAATAAAGCTGCGTTTATACAAGGAAAACTTTACGTTTTTACAAGCCTAAAACTTGAAAGTTTCATTTCTAAAACTCTTTTACAAAGATTTAAAAACTTTGAGTCGTGGTTTTTGATGGTAGATTTCTACCCAGAAACTGTTGTCTAAAAGCGTGAATAACAGCTACATAACTTTTTGTCTCATGAAACTTTCTTACAACGAAAGTTCGCTGCAGCACTGTTAACAGCATGATTAAATGAATTTCATGAAAAGTTTGTTTTCTCGCTTATAAAGATTCTGGCAATGCGTTGGGAATATGAAATTATTATGTCATAATAAAAAGTTTAAGGTAAGTTTACACAATGAAAAAAGGTTTGCGCCTTTTGAAAAAATTTCGTGAAAAAATTAGCACAACACCACCAACAGCGGTTGTTTTATCGAAACAAAAGGTTAATTGCTCGTTAAAAGTCTGTTTTATTGATCATCACAAATATAACAACCGTATCGAAACAAAAAATACTTAATATTCGTTAAAATAAAAATTTTTATAAATAACAACTTATATTTTTGGAAAGCTCAAAAAATTCTCTTTCCTACGGTATAAAAACCGCTGCATTCGAGCAGTTATTTGTGTTTTAAAAAAGGTGCCCACTTTCTGGAGGACACATTGTATTTGATTATTTAATGAAGGGCCTTTGATAGCTATAATAGATGCTTCAAGATTTTTTCTTTGTCTAAAGTTCTTAGGAGCTGACAGTAACACTTCCTATTCAAATTTATGATTCTCATTGTTCCTGAGGTGTTTAGCGGGTTCAGAGTCCTTTCTGACAACTTCATGTTCTCTTCACCTTACAGACGAATTACGTACATTCTCACCAATATAATTTTCACCACAAACACACAAACCTTCGTAAATGACACAGGGTGGGTGTGGGTTTTTATCCTTTAGGGAAAACAAGCTCTTGACTTTTTTAGTGATCCATTTTATTGCAACGTCATACTTGTGTTTGGTAAATTCGTGAAATTTGTTCTTAAACCCCTTTAAAATCAGCTCATTTTCATTACAATAGGGTAATTCAAGCAGCAAAAGCTCCTTAGGTTGTTCGAAGAAGTCCTCGGGGATTATCATCTCATCTACATCGGTAGTTTTGTTTGATCTTTTTGTTTCGTAATCCCGGATAACACTATTAATGAATGTTTTTGGGTAGTCTGCTTCCAAAAACTTTGCACAAATACCCTTCTTTTCTTTTCCAAAGTTTGATGAAATCCGCTTTGCTCTGCTGAGATCACCGTTAATAGCATTCCGTTTGTATCACATGATGACCAATGTGACGTGAGTTTTGTATCTTTTCTATAAACTACGGTAATGATTTCATTGTTCTTATGAATGAGGTTCATGTCAAGGAACTTCACTGGATTGATTTCACAGGTAAGTTTGATGTTTCTATGGTAACTATTCAAAGATTCAAACAATGGATCTGGTTTGTCAGATTTACGCTTGGTGAAGATGTCGTCTACAAATCGTTTGTAGAAAGGTGTTTCTCTTGGTAGTACAATTGCATCTCTCTCCATTTTTGTCATGTAAATGTTAGAAAACGTTACTGATAGAGGTCCTCCCATTGTGCAGCCATCTGTTTGTTTTTTAATACTTTGAGCTCACCATGGTTAGTTCTATCATAGGTCAGAGGCGTAGCCAGACGTCAGTCAAAGTTTGTGGAAGAGAGTTAAGTCATTTAGGGTAGAAAAGGAAAGCGTGCAAGTAACCTAATCGATACTTAAGACTGAAAAGAAATATCATAATGTTGAACTCCTCCACTTTCTCTGACTGACCCTAACTACGCCTCTGTAGGTTTCAATTTATGTTTATCATAAATTTCGTCTAGAAGATACTCAATAATCTCTTCAATGGGGATGTTGGTAAACAGAGATTCTACATTGTATGAGATGTACACCTCATCAGGCTGTAAAGGAGGTTGTTTTTTGATCAGCTTCGGAAATTCTTGTGTAT
The DNA here is from genome assembly GCA_027922465.2 of Turritopsis dohrnii. NCBI lineage: Eukaryota > Metazoa > Cnidaria > Hydrozoa > Anthoathecata > Oceaniidae > Turritopsis > Turritopsis dohrnii. Next base: position 86,095 of record BQMF02000275.1, read on the forward strand.
TGCAGATTACATATGGATTTTCACTAAAAAGTGGTTTCAGGTATTCTGCTATTACTTGAGCTGCTGGTGTCACATGAGAATTTTAACTTGTAAATATGAAATTAGACCGTTTTTAATGTTTTCATTGTTTTGTACTTGATGTAAAAATGTGAAGCTAATTTGGTGATTTTACGAAACAGTGACTTGTATAAATAGTTTGTTTTATACGGAAATTGTTTCAAATTATGTTTTTACTGAAGATGGCGTAAGCCGAAAAGCTTTTAAACAAATTGTGTTCGTTATTCTTTTTATTCAAACCGGCTTTGTTTTTAGATTTCTGCGAAAGCAAAAAAGCTATTACAACCGGCTTTCGTTTTTTTTTCTTCATCTGTTTTTTCTTACTGTCCAAACCTAGCGATTTTTTTTATCTCGAAATTCATTGGTTCATACAACCGCCGTCTCAATGTTCATTGGTGCATAAAGCGCCACTATTACGAAAAGGTGCTAACTAACTTCAATAGCGCTAGTTTATTGGTTTGAATTTCCGCCATGTGATCATCCAAGTATTTTTCGACTTAACATTTGCACGCCGTTCGTATAATGGTAGACTACCAGCGTGAGCGAAGAAAACTTAGATTTCCAAAGGATTGATCAATGTGGAATAGATTTCAAAGAAGAATTACACTTCCAAAACCGAAAGTAAATGGTAGAAATTTATAATTATCTATCAATGATTCTACTGTGTTCATTCTTTTTTAAAAACAAGTTCTCAAAGTTTTATCAAAAAAAAGTTTGTGAAAAAAGGAACGAATTCTTTTGTTTTTTGGAAAATGTCTGGGATTCTTTAGCTTTTCTTAATACAAAAGGTTGTTTTTTCATGTGCGGGCCGTAATGCTTTTTAGCTCTGGATACGCACAGCTCAGCTCAGTTTCCTCTTCAGCTCTAAAAGCCAAGGATGTCTGTCTACTCTCTCCTGCATCATATCATTTGATGTTTGATGTTTCTTCAGCTATTTTAGCATGTTTACTTGTATAGTTTTTGGCTGTATTATCAATGTCTGTAATTAGGAATGAGGACTTCCATTTACGATAACAAATAGGAAACTTATCTTGACTGTACGTTTTTTCTGCTTTCAGTTATGTTTGCTAATTTTAGTAAGTTTGAATCACATATTTTCATAATCCAAATCTATGTTTACCATTGGGAAGTCTTTTCGTAATTAGGAAGATTGACCGTATATATTGAAAGACCTACACAATCACTGTGATATCTGTAAGCATCTACATAAATTCAATGTTATTTTGTTCATGAAGTTTATTGGCAGTTGATGTAAGATTTTGTGTCAGTTATGCTTTCCAATAATGCTTTCCTATAATGCGTAATTAAAAATTTAATGTTTTTTAAATTTCTGTATAAATCTTTATAATCTTTTCATTAAATTTAGTTCAGGTAATGCATATTTATAAATTAGAAAGGTGGCAATGACATATTAATGAAACTGAAGCACAAATTTCTGTTTTCAGTTATGTATGTTGATTTTGTATGTATTTCTTGATATATTTTGCATGATAAAAATCTATGTTTTCCTCTTTTTGCTTGTGATTTAGGAATTCTGTTAGTAAGATTGACTAGACATATATATTGAATTCATAAATTCATAACATTTAGATGGGATTACATGCATACTCATTGTATTATCCTTAATATCATTACGTACCAACAAAATCAAGTTTATTGGTGTTTATTAGTACGAAGTTTTTATAGTGACAAGTATATATGCTTTTCCTGATTTTTGGGGGAGTTCATGATCATAAATTTAATAAACATATATTGTGGTAATGATTCAATCTTCTTTAAATTTCAAGAATGTCATAGTCTTTCTTTTTTCACACTTAAGCTGATTTTGCAGAAATCTTTCTGCCCGTAAGGTCATCTTGTTCTTCTTTTCTTCTTTTTTCTTACTCTCCAAACCTAGTGGCTTTTTGAAAATTCATGCGTGCGGTTACATGAAACCAAAGCACCGTGTCATGCATGTCAGCGGAAAGAAGCCCTTTTAGATTTACACAAGTGGATTTTTAAGATAAAAAACGAAAATATATAGAAGAAACTTATAATTATCTTGAACTGTGATCGTTCTTTTCTAACTAAATTAAAGCAGCCTTAAAAGGCCGCAAGTCAGCGGCAAATATGCAAAGTATACAAATAGAACTAAACAATTTAATCAATCATTTAGCAGACACAATGGCTAAAGTCAGGAGGTTCTGGTACAATTTTATGGAATAGTAATTTCTTGTGTGAATCCAGTTAGTTCAAACACCTGTAAATCTGTACCTGAATACAGTTAAACAGTTTCATAGTAGCTACCAGAGCAAAAAAAAAAAGAGAAAAAAAAGTGCCTCAACATAAGAAACCCAATATTTTACAATATATATATATATTATAATATTCCCCAATTTAAAGTCAGAACAAAAATTAAGGTTTCATTAAAAATTACCATAGTACATACCATAATTCATTTTATTGTCTCATTTATATTTAAAATTAGGATTGTAGCTGGGTCGCTATCAATAGTAAATGTTTTTTTTATGTTGACAGAAAGACTCTTTCAGAATTTTTGAGACAAATAAATTGAATGTATTTTTTGATCTTTAAGCAATAATAAACAATTACAAAATATCAATACTGACTCCTCTGTAGCCACTTGCCTTAAGTCGTTCTCGTCAGGAATAAACAGATTCTTTTCTGTCACATGAATTCTAGCTGTTATACATATAAAAGATACGAAATGCACCCACTTCTGATATTACTCAAAAGCCCTTCAAAAAATCTGTATAAACAATTAAATAGTCAAAAGGTGTCAATGTATTTTGAGAAATTATGCCAAACTTGTGTTATACTGATGGCGTAAGCCGAAAAAGTTTTAATTAATAAAATTATGTATTTTATCGCTATCGAACATGGCAAATAGTTCGAATTATCTTCATTTCTTAATTCATATTACTCATATTAAATGAAAGATTCCCACTGCTGAGACATCACCTCACTACAATCCTCACTTTCAATTTAAAACAGTTCATTTATCTTTAAATTACGAAAAAGACTTAATTTAGTATGTTTAGCTACTTCAAAATATAAATGGAAAGAACAAAAGAATCTGGAATAAATAAAAAAGTAAACAATAATATCAGGTTTCCTAGAAGAGAAACTGCTGTGCATTAACACCAGGGTAGAAATCCTTCAACTACCTATAATATTTCATCTTAGACAACCCAAAACAGTATCTTAATTCCAATTCAAAATTATACCCTCCTTCTTCTTTAAACAACTCACGTTATAAATATACGTGAAACACCGAAACTTCCCTGCCATTTTTATTATTTGTGCGCTAATCTTACACAGAGAAAAAATTACATAGTTCCAAGTCTAGTCTTAAACAATGGAAAATCTTTTGTGTCTTACGACAGCTGTATGCTATTTTATCTAGCCCGTGATCATCGAAATTTTGGAGAAAAAAAACAACAAAAAACGTCAATTTTAATACTCAGCGTGCTAAAGCCGCTGACTAACAAAATTCTCAACGTTTTGTAAAGAGAAGAGTCAAAAAGGTAGATATTTGTTTGTTTTTAGTGGAAACATGTCTTGAGATGTCTTGAAAAGCCTGAAAACATCTTTGTTTGTTTCGTATATAGGTTGTTATGCTTTTTAAGCTCTGGATACTTAAGCTCTGCTAAGTTCCAACATCAAAAATGTTTGTCTAATCTCTGCACCACTTACTTTTAATGTTTGATGTTTTAATGTTTTTAATATTTTATATCAGTTTTTAAGTTATACACTGTCGATAATGTCCCTTATTACGAACGGCTTTCCTAATCAGCGAATTAAAATATCTTCCAACTGTCTGTAAATTTCAGAACACTGCACATCATGAAACACAATGCAAAACTTTCCTTTCAGTTATATAATTTATGTGTGTGTTGCTCGAGCATACGTATAAGTATAAGCATATGTACGCATAAGTATACTTTCAAAATCTTTGTTTACTTCTTGTGTTTTCAATATTGAAAGATCCATTCATAATTAAGAAGATTGACGGTACATATCAAATGTTTAAAGAGTACGATTTACATACGAAATCACTGTGATATCTGAAAAGATCAATAAAAGCTTAATATTTCGTTCCCCCAAACTAAAGGATGTTTATGTCATCACACAGTGTCAATTACACTTTCGCAATGCCTTGGGGTGCCTATGAAATCAGAAATGCAATGCTGTGTTGTAAAAATACTTTAACCTTATTTTTAAATTTCTTAACCCTTTCCCTCCTGTTGGTAAGCACGGCATACCATAAATATTCCGATTTTTTCCTGTTGGTGAGCACGGCTTACCATATAAACATTGCGATTTAAACCCCAATCGATTGGGTATTATGGCAATTGCTTCTAGTCGATTAGAAACTATGAAAAAATGATGATCTAGCACAAAAAACCGTTTTGAAAAAGCTTTTATCAATCAGTCACAATGAACTTAGAAAGATGGCGAATAAAAAATACCGAAATATGAGTGACATACTGGAATTTGTTCTTGACGAAGACAGTGATTTAGATGTAGATTTAGGTGGATCTGATTCAGAGGATAATATTTCGGACTGGGATAACCAAGATGATACTCCTATTGTGTTTGTGCCAGATGAGGCTGAGGCTGGAGTTCAAATCATGGAAGAAGGATCTCATCAATCATAGCCAGGAATCGTTGTCACCATCAGTGCCATCATCACCGCCAGCATCTCCGTTACTACCTGATGTGCAATCAGATATTGAAAATATGGAAGAATCTTCTAGTAGTGATGATGAACCACTAGCAAGGTTAGTACAAGACGGTGACATTGCTAACTGCCTTGATACGGACCTCCAACAACAAGCACCAACAGATCGTCAAGAATTTACACCTGACCGTTCTAATGTTACTACTGACAATAATATCACCGCAACTAATACTTGTGTACGTGGTGCTGCACGAGGTCATCGTGGACATGGTCGTAGCCGAAGACGTACTGCCAGTATTCGTGCTAGAGGCGCTGTTGCATGAGCACGTAATGTTGTAGCCCAAGCCCTTGGACGAGGTCGAGGACGTGGCCGGGGACGCGGACTGGGACCAAGGTCGTGGACGTGGTGGTGCTGCTGCTGTCAATGCTAGAGACCCACTTTCAAACTGGGAAAAGACAAACGCAGGAGAGATACAGCCCCTGAAAGACTTTGTATTTTCTGAAAATGAAGGTCTTATTCCACGAATGGGAAACAACGTGTCATGTATAGACTTTTTAAATCTTTATTTTACGGAGCAATTTTGAGACCTCCTTGTCACCGAGACCAACCGATTTGCTGACCAGTACTTTGCAAGTATTGATAATACTTCAACATACACAAGCCAGTGGTTTTCTGTGACAAAAGATGAAATGAAAGTACTCATCGGTTTAGTAATACTGATGGGGAGTAGTGCATAAACCAACAATACACATGTACTGGTCCACTGATGTTCTCTATAATACACCGATCTTTTCCCAGGTTATGACCAGAGAAAGGTTTTACCTAATCCTAAAATTTCTTCATTTCAATGACAATGAGGATCCAGCATACGATAAAGACGACGATAACCATGATAGATTACATAAAGTACGACCACTCATAAACCTGTTCCGTAATCTTTCGAAATCAGTGTACCGACCCGGAAAACATCTCAGTGTCGATGAGTCATTGGTCCTCTTCAAAGGCCGTTTAAAATTTAAGCAATACATCAAGACAAAAAGGGCTAGATTTGGGATAAAACTTTATGAGCTGCTCCTGGTGCTGTGAATCAGCGTCCCACAAAAAGATACAAGGTTTGCTATGTGCGAAATGTGCGCAATAATAATGGTAATGCATGTAAGACAATATATGTATGTAAATTGTGTCCATCTGAGCCAGGACTACATCCACATCCATGCTTTGAAATTTACCACACTATGTTAGACTATGCTGAAATTTGAATATGGTTATTTATGACATTTTTATGTTTTGCTTCATGTGTGTTCTTCAACTTGTTCACCCAGAAAGAGTATTATTTACTTATTTGCGGCTTTTGTTTCACTTTTACCGGTCAACCAATAAAAGGCCATTACTTTATTCACATTAGAAATGACAAGGTGAGCTATAAGCCGTAATTAGGCATGACTCATCAAGGTCTTCATTATCTAATTTTTTAAGTGCTATCAAGTTGCCATATAATAGGAGCCCAATTTTCGCGTGCGCAGTCCAAGCGTTTAAGTAGCATCATTACAAATTAAGTTTGTGGTAAATTTCATAAGTGTATACATAGATACCGCCAAAACAAAGTGGCAGCTGAAATTGAAAGAGGGTTAGTATGTTGGTTTGTTCAACCCTGATTTGAATAGGCAGGTCAAATATATTAACAAAACTGTCATTGTAAAACTGTTTGTGCTGATTTATGTTCTTATTGTTGTTGTTTTTTTATTTTAAGTGTTTTTTCCTGTCTTCCGTGCCTTGTTTGAATGGTATTTTTCTTCATCTTCGTCTTCTTTTGAGCCTTTAGCCTTTGTATCACAACTTTTTACAGAAGTACGGCTGTAACTAATTAACTTTATGTATATTTATTCTTACGACTCAGCTTGTAATTAAGGTGGATTCCCTATAATCAAATTGAGTTTTCAAAGAAGATTTTTTAAAAAAATGATTTCTTCCAAAATAGGCAAATAATACATCTTTCTTGTCTAAAATTTATCGTAGTTTCTGATTCTGAACTTTTTTCCCCTTAAAAGTTAATAAATTTTGAGGAATATAACATTTGATGACACCTACTAGTAAAAAATTATTTTGTTTTTATTTTTTGGACATTTTTTACGTTGTTTGTTTACTCCCCCCTCTTTAAAATTAAAAACGGTCATTTTATGGACTTTTTTTGTCCTAAGTTCTGTGATCTGTAATTTATACCTTTTCGTATAGTTTTTGGCTATACTTTGAAGTACCAATCCAGAATTTGATTTATAAACTGAACTGATTGAAAAGTGAATACTGAAAACTGGATTTTTTTATATGGAGAAGGAGGAAGGAAGAACTAGAGATAAAGGTGATGCAGGACGTTGTACAAAACAAAGTAGTAAGAAAAGGTACAGCAAGAAAAGAAGAAACCCAAATAAAGGAAGAAAACTCACTAAAAAAAGTCATAACAACGCCACTAACACTAGCTACTACTGATCAGCCACTTGCCACTGAAGAAAGTAGTGTGATCAATGATCCAATTCAACAAAGTCAAACAGCTTCTGTAGCAAAAATTATTGATGTTGATGAATCTCATCTGAATGATCCTTCTTCATCAGGATTTAGACTGATTGACTTAACAATCTTGAACAATATTTTATCACTGTTGGCGTGTCCGAGCTGTTTTAACACATCCCTTGAATTGACAGATGTCGTTGAAAAGAAAAGGGGACTTTCTAGTTTTTTAAAAATTCATTTTTGTTCCTGCTCATTTACTCAGGAATTTCATACATCCAATGAGGTTTCTACAAGCAATGATGTTAAAGGCAGAGGAATGAAAACAATGGAAGTCAATGTGAGAGCTACCTACGATTTTCGTAGTATTGGTGTAGGACACTCACTTATATCTAAATTATGCGGTTATTTGAACATGTCACCACCAATGACTTCCGGTAGCTATGACAATATGGCAAACAGAATTAAACAAACATCAAAAACTGTTGCTGAAAAGAGTATGTCTGATGCTGTAGCCTTTTTACGTGGAAATAATGAAAGCGCTGAGGTTAGTGTTTCGGTTGATGGTACTTGGCAGCGAAAAGGTTTTCATCTACGCTTGGTGTTACCACTGCTATCTCTGTTGATACAGGGAAAGTTCGTGATGTGGCTATTCTTTCCAAATCATGCAAGGGTTGTACTAGTATGGAAAGAGTATCAAAATCTGATCCAGTGCGGTACAATGCATGGAAGCTGTCACACAAGTGTAACTTGAATTACACTGGATCCTCACCGGCAATGGAATCTACCGGAGCTGTTAACATTTTTGAAAGATCTGTTGAGAAACATGGACTTTTTTATACTTCTTTCTATGGAGATGGGGATAGCAAGGAATTTTCTCTTGTTGAGAACATTTATACGGGTAAAACCTTTACAAAATTTGAGTGTGTTGGTCATTAACAAAAACGTGTTGGCTGTTGTTTACGCAAATTAAAGAAAAACACCAAAGGTTTAGGAGGTAGAGGAAGATTAACTGATGCCAAAATAGACAATATTTCAGAAATATTTTGGTATTGCTCTCAGGCAAAATGTTGGAAACCTAGACGCAATGAGGAAAGCTTGTCTTGGGTCAATGTACCTTGTTGCTGGATATCGTGTCCGAAAGCTAGTGTATCTTGGTGCTAGTACCAGCTTGACCAACTAAACAACACCACGTTATATAAATCTAAAGGTGAACTGCCTTTGGATGTTCGAAAAGCAATTTTGCCAGTGTACACTGATTTCTGTAAAGAGTCAATGTTGAAGAAATGTCTGCATGGGAAGACACAAAATGCCTTCGAGTCATTGAACGGTACAATTTGGAACCGTGTTCCTAAATCTATACATGTTAGGCTTAGTACATTGTGTTTTGCAACATATGATGCTATCAGCCATTTCAATTATGGACAGAAGGCTGCTTTGGATACAATGGAAGCACTAAATGTCGAACCAGGGGTACATATGAAGAAATTGTGTGGTGCGGTAAATTTGGGGAGGAAGCGGTTATCAGTCTACAAAGCAATGTCACCGCAAAAAAAGCGTCGTAAAATTCTCAGACATAATAAAAAGAAAAAAAAAAATGACTTAAATATTCAAAAAGAAGGTACTTCTTATGGTTATGGTATATGTGAATAATGTATAGACACATTTGATTTAGTTTTGATTAATTTATTTTGATATTTTCATATTGCGATTTTTAACTAATTTTTAGCATTTTTTATGATTCGCTCTTTTTGGTCGGGCTGTCATTTCACAACCGCTTATCCGTTCTTCTTGAAATTTTTCACAATCATTCATCTTTTTTTATGTATGACCGTAAACTAAAACAAAGGTGTTTACAATATTTTAACTTGTTTTACAGAGGCATTAGTTGTTATTTTTTTTCAAGAATTTTAACGCGCTTTAATAAAACTAATAATGGCGGTTGGTGAAAATTTTTTGTATCAATAATAGTTTCAGTTCATAGAGTACGTCAAGCACTGTATGAAATTTTGAGTGATTTTTGTTTACGGTTCAAAAATTATAGACCGACCCGGATAGGCATTTTATAATAGCTAAGCAGTCATATTTAAGCCGCCATTATTAATTTGTTTTCAAAAAACTATTTGTTTCACCTTTTTTCAATGTCATCTATTCAACTGTTACAAATAAATCATCTGAAACTATTTTCTTCTTAAAAAGTGCTTAATTACCAGGAATCCATCTTAATTAATAAAAGTGATTTTAGAAAATTGGAAAAACTTAATATCGAGCTAAACAAAGCTGAACTGGATATCAATTTTTTAAGAATTTGTAAAAATTTAAACGTATTTCCACGGTTTGTATGTTTCAACATACCAACCAACCATACAGATGATGCCATGTACATAAAAAAGAAATTACTGCGGAGTGCTATCAGTAAATTGCTATCAGATTGGGGTTGCAATGAATTATTTGCTTGGAACTCACGTCGCACACACAAAAAAAAATAATTTCCCTCACAACTTAATCTACCATTTTGCGTAACAGACAAACGGAGAATCGGCTATTAATATATAGAATAGCCGCCAAGGCGGCGTCGCTCGCCGCCCATGTCCACCTGCTCTGTATCACTGTATCAATAAATGTCAAATTTCCTTATAAGGAAAAAAAGAAAAAACCACGATGGATCGGGAACTATTTGCACTGACTGCCACGTTTAAAGCACGTTTATCGTCAATCGACTGATATATATTGATATTGACCATCCGTCAATATCACTCCGAAATATGATTGATTTAAAAAAGCCTTATTTATAATAAGCCTTAGAAACTACAATTACAAACTACCTTTTATTTTTTGACTGAATGATGATTGAGCAAAGTGTTTTTGCATGGTGATTTCTATAGTATTTTTCGCTCAAATTACAAAGTCTGCTAACTTTCACTGACAAAAAAACCCTTAAAAACTGCAAGACATAATCCTTAAGAACTACAATTTAGAAAGCCTTGTATTTCAACCACCATCAAAAAGAGTGATTTTCTTTTTGAAGTGTCATTTAATTCAAGTCGCAAGGGTATTTTTCAAATTTTTTTACTTAAAGAAAATGTTTCTTTATATCTCATATATTAATAACTGTCTTGTAGTAGTTCTTTCCGACAGTAACAGTTCTAGGTTTGATTTCAAAATACTCAAATTTTTGCAAGAAAAACAAATTCAGTAATTTGTTATCCCACCAGACACTGCTGGAGTAACACAACTCCTAGACCAAAGCACAAACGAAAAACTACATCAAGAGTATGAAAAAAAAAAGTTAAAAAATGGTAACGCTGTTTGAAAAAATATACAAAGAACGGCTTATAAATATCTCGGCAGAAATTTGGGATATTTGGGGGAATATTTATGGGCAAGATGTGGTCATCAATGCAGAGGAAAGAGTCGAAATTGCTAAAACTTGGATATCTGTAAAATGCAGCAAAAAAAACGCAGCCAGATGCATGAAGGAAAATCAGCCTTAAACAAAATCTGCAAGGCCAACAACAAGATCTTCGACAACAGAAAGGACTTAAAGAGGAATCTTTGTCAGAAATCGTAAAGCAGAAATGTAAATACGATTCGAGAGAGTATAGGAAGATTATGTATAATCAGAAAAATGATGTAGAAGGGCTTGAAAGAGGCCTTCAACTTGTAGAAATACCAGGCATTTAAACCCTAAAAAAAAGTTAAGTCTAAAGACATAGACAAAAAAGTCACCAAAATAACAAATGTGCACGGGTCTATAGACGCCCAAAACGTTTTATCGAAAAGTTTGAAAGAGAAACGGCAGAAAAAGAAAAGAACAAGTTACTCAAACTTGAACAAAAAGATAACGATAAAGAACTTTTTTACTCTTGTAAGTCAAAATGCGTATGCGAAGATGAATGTGGGGCAAAACTGAAGTGGATTGCTTCACTAAATTAATATAGTCCTCTTTCTATTTGGTCAACATCAGACACCTTAGTTTGCGTTAGGAAAGACGTTATGTTGAGTTAAAAATTTATTGCGTATTTTGGCTACCTTATCGGCCCTTTTTACGCCGGCCCTAAATGGTGTTATTTTTTCGGGAGTGGCGTTATAAGGGCCGTTTTTTAAACATTTTAGTAAAAGCGGCGTTATTTTTAAATCTTTATTTTTACCCAATAAACGGTGTGTACATGGATAAAAATAAAGCAAACAGATCGAATCGGGCAGGTAACAGTTGGCCATATTCCAAGGTAACTGTCAAGATTCATCCTCTATTTCCTTCATCAAGCAGGTTCAGTTACTGGCACACTGGCGAGCATCACGCCAAGAACGTCACCTATCCCCGAAGGCGGACAAGAAGTGCCGATATTGATGCACTTTACCCACGCAAACAATGCCGTTGAAATAAAAATGGATGACTTGGCGACAAAGCAACCAAATAATATTAAAAAAAACTTTCACCATAGAAGAGTTAGTCGAAGGAACATTTTCAGATGCCATGCCGGAAAAAGGAAGTCAAGAACAAGAACAGTCGGAAGAGCCGGATTTTTTCATTGAAGCCGAATCCGATGGCGAAGGTACCGACGAGGGTGCTGAAAATGTTATTGTAATCGATTAGATACGTAAAAATTAGAGACAAATTGCTAATTTGAATTCTTTTCTTCCTGGACAACAACAGCTGGCGTAAATAGCGGCCCTAAATGACGTTAGGCCAAATTTGGGGGTGGCGTAATAAGGGCCAGCGTTGGAAAAGGGCCGGCGTAATAAGGGCCGATAAGGTATCAAGCCTTAAATACTACAATTAAAATACTAGTATTTATCTTGCTCAACTTTCAACAAGTTAATTGTTGATTTCTTTGTTATATTTGTTTTTATAGAATTAGTTCAAGATACCAATTTTTAATCCTAAAAATACAGACTTAACGCGATTATTTTCTCTTCTCTGTTCTTTTTTAGTACTACGAAAGCAATATTTTAAAAATATTTTTAATATCATGAAGTGATTAGCATATTGCAATTAAGATTTTTTAAAATTTGCCTGTTTATTTGTTAAAACAATTCCGTGACAATGATATAAAGTGATATTTGCGTTCATTGTTCGTTGTTCACTCGTGCGCAGACACTTTCACATTTGCAAAAGAAATTAATAAGGTTAGCATTTCTGGTTCTTTTCTTGTATCTTATGATGTAACAAGTCTGTTTATTAATGTCCAACTTGACGAAACCATTGATATAGCTATTAATTTGCTTTTGAATAACAATCCTAATCTTAGAATTTCTAAAACTGATCTTTAAAAACTTTTTGTATTCCTGCGTAAGCAAGGAATACTTTGAAACCGTTCGTGTTTTTGTATTCCTGCGTAAGCAAGGAATACTTTGAAACCGTTCGTGTTTTTTGTATTCCTGCGTAAGCAAGGAATACTTTGAAACCGTTCGCGTTTTTTTTTTTTTTTTTTTTTTTTTCACTGTCCAAACCTAGACCAATTTTTGTCTCTTAACTTTTATGATGCTCTCGGGAATGTAATTGAATGAATTCGAAGTTATTACTATTTACGCCACAGATTTTCCCTTCAAAACTTAATGTGACAAAGTTTTCATTACTTAATTACTTTTTGAAGATGCTTTAGGGAATATAACTATGAATAAAAAACTTTTTGAAAAAATCTCTAAATGATGAAAACAGTGCAGTTTCTAGAAATAACAAATATTACTTCTTTCACATTCACCTTTTAAAGCACAGATTATTCTTAACACGATAACCTTTTAATTAGTTAATTGCTTCTTGAAGATGATTTAGGGAGTACAACTTCGAATGGAAATCTTTTTAAAAAAATCTCGAAATTGATGCAAGACTGAAATTTTATATGAAACAACAGAGTTTAATAGTTATCGTAGCTAAAAGGTAAAATGTAAAATACTGCAAACATCATTCCGCATTATGCACATGGTTTTAAAGCGTGAACTAACACTCATTTCTTTCTGAAAAGGCTCCAGAAAGTCTTACAGTCATCCGCAGGAATACTTCTGCCCGGTAGGGCATCTTGTTTTTGTTTTTTTTTTTCACTGTCCAAACCTAGACCAATTTTTGTCGATGGGAAATAGCCACTCAAATCATTAATGTTCCCAACTTACATTCTTTTTATGATTTAACAGTCTAAACTCACACTATATTCATTGTATACAAGTACTTTGCTTGAAAAGACTCTAAAAGTGTAAAATATAAGCTCTAGTGAAAGGAATAACTAACATATGGCTAAATCGCAGATGCCAGGTAGAAATGTTGTTTCATGTGAGTCTTATGCAACGTTCTTAAGTTTTCCGTAGTTGTTTTAAAAATGGAAGCGAAGAAGTTGAATATATGGATATAGAAGAGGTTGTAGTACGGCTGTAAAACTTAAAAGAATCAAGAACATTTATGATCCAAGCTGATAATCTACGTGAAACTAATATTCTCAGTAGTCATTCTTGATAAATAAGCAGTTCTTGATGCTTCAAAACAGATATGAACGACTACCAATAGGGTATGTTTATATCGATTTAATGCGTAAGGTATCTATTAGTCTTTCTAAATATAATACAATTTTTTAATTCATGTTCCTAGGCAAGCTACCCTGTTTTTGTAAATCTCTGGAATCATCAAGCACAGCTCATCTTCCTCATCAACTTCTACCTATTTTATTTATCATTTGATGACCACTTTTTTAATTGACTAGTCGAATTTAAAATATTGTATGATTCTAAAATTTGTATACTATCAAGCTGACGATAAAACGGAAACACAGATATTTTTATTATTTTGCATGGCCAAGTAAAAGTTTTTATTATGAAGTTCAGGTACAAACAACATAAAGATTTTCAAACTGTATAGCTTTAACAGGAGTATTTTGAAACATCCACGGAAGAGTGTTCTGTAATGGATTTTTAAACTGACGGTGTTCCTTTTTAAGCTTGATCTCCGGCAAACTTTTTCAAAGTCTCTTAACTTTTATGATGCTCTCGGGAATGTAATTAAATGAATTCGAAGTTATTACTTCTTAAGCACAGACTTTTCTTGACGCGACAAACTTTTTATTACTTAATTACTTCTTGAAGATTCTTTAGGGAATACAACTTTGAATTAAAATCTTTTTTAAAAAATCTCTAAATTGAAGCAAGACTGAAGTTTTATATGAGACAACAAAGTTTAATTGTTATCGTTGTTAAAAGGTAAAATGTAAAATACTGCAAACATCATTCTGCATTATGCATATCGTTTTAAAGCGTGAACTAACAATCATTTCTTTCTGAAAAGCCCCCAGAAAGTCTTCCAGTCATCTGCAGGAATACTTCTGCCCGGTAGGGCATCTTGTTCTATTTGCTACGGCTAAAACACATTTCCTATTCAACGGTAATTATTATGATCAAATAGATGGCGCAGCAATGGGTTCTGCACTCGCTCCAATTCTTGCAAACATTTTCATGGGTTTTCACGAAAAAACATGGATTTCTGAGTATTCTAATAAACCTTTACTTTATAGGCTCTATTTTGATGATATTTTTGCTGTTTTTAGAAGCAGGACTGAAGCAATAGATTTTTATAATTACATTAATTCTAAACATCCTAACATAAAATTCACCATGCAAACCAAAATGAGTGGAAAAATACGTTTTTTAGGTGTTTTTATTGATACCTCAACACATTCGTTAAAAACCTCGGTATATCGTAAAAAACTATTACTGGAATTATCACTAACTACTTAAACTTTACTTCTTTCTCATACAGTGTGTCTCAGAATGTTTTATCCACACAATTTCAATGCGTTTTTTTCAAGAATTATTCATGAAAATATTACGAAATCTATATCACGAGAAAGCCCTTTTCCAGCATTTTCGATTGACATCAAATTTTGAAGAAAATAATTATTCTTGGGAAAGTTATTGAAGAAAAACACACAGATTTGGATCATTAATTTCTTAAAAATCAATTAACAGTTCATTAATGACATTTTAGCAAATTCTAATGACAGAAATTATGTTTATACAGTGTACCCCAAAGAATTTCGGTCTGAAATTTTAACAGCTCATAACTTTTCACACATATATCAGATTTCAGCAATTTTTACACCATTCGATTGTTCTCCTAAACCTTTTAGTTTGGAAACAATTGAGGATTTTAACATGAAAAAATCAAATTATCTTCTCAATGGTTAATTAACACATCTTTCAATAACAGCTACCAAAGGTCATTATCAAAAACAATATCAAAGTCAAGTGACTGTAAAACACAAGAGTCATTAAAAACATAACTTTAAGCCGTCTCAACATGTGCCTGTTTCTCTTGACACAGCGATTTGCTGTTGCTGTCATAAAGAGTGGCGAATAAAATTTTGATTTTGTCTGAGATTATTTGCTGCGTCAACAATTTTACTTCTCAACTCTGATAGACTCTGGATCTCTGTGGAGAAAATTTTTTGTAGCAACTAAAGATTGCTCATATGATGTCAAAAAATTTTGTAGAACCGTTTCACAATATTTAACTTTGTGATGAGATTATAATTTTAGTGTGTTCAATAACACCACGACATGTTCTTAATAAACAAAAGAATAATCGCACGTGAAATCTTACTTTCATTAACCATTAAGGAGTTAATGACCGTGACAGTTTAAAGAAATCCTTTTAACTACAAAGGTGTTGGACTAAATTATTTAAGATATAGGTTTTTAAAATCCTTGAAAGAAGTGTGAAAAGTTATAGCTTGTTAAAATCTCAGACCGAAATTCTCTGGGACACACTGTACTCATCTGATTGTGTTTGTGAAGATGTTACATTGTTACAAGCGCTAATTGATCTTTAACAAGTTGATAATCTGAAACCATGATATTTGCCTCAATAACTTTCGGAAGAATTATCATTTTGCTTCAATATTTATATTTTGTGAAAGAACTTGAAAAGAGCTTTCATATGGTACATAAATCGCAAAAATTTGAGAAATAATCTTTGAAAAAAACACATTGAAAGTTTGTGGATAAAACATTCTGAGACACACTGTATATTCTTACGACTCAGCTTGCAATTAATTTATACTGATGATGACAGAAGAAATGTCGAAACATGTCTATTAAAAAATTCGTCTTATTTTTAAAAATTATTAAGTGTATACATGTTTTCATTGTATACACTATGCATGCGTAAATGCTGTACAATCTTGATTTGCTGTTTTGAACTAAACAGTCCCATTACCTGCAATCCTACTGTACTACAAAAAAACAACAGTACCACCGCTATAAATATGAAATTTTTGTTTCGTATATATTGTGATGTGTATAGAGAACGCATATAGACCTTTCCTGGAATAGTAATACATGACGGTAGTTGTGTGCATATAAGTTAAAGGAGGATATTTTATTAGACAAATGAACTGCACTGTGAAAGTTTGCTGGCAAATTCGTCTAGGGAAAATCCTCTTTAAAATGTCAACATTAAATTTGCGTCAATTTTGTAAGTAAAAGGATTTCCTGCATTGGAGGATGTTGGATCGTGACGGATGATCTTATGTAAAATAGATGTGGCTCTGCTTTTACTTCAAAAGGTTTGGATAGTTGGTATATTTTATGTTAGTGCGTCCACAGTGTGACCACATTGCATTACAAAATAAAATCTCATGGTGAAAATCTATAATAACCACCTTGCTTAGTCTTGTTATCAAAAAGTAACCAGTTTTACTCTAATAATTATTGCAGCTTCACCTACTCGGAAGGAGCTCGCATACTTAGCTTCTCGTTGGTGCAAATTTCTAATTAATATTTAAATGACATTATTGACGAAAACTTCCTTCTCTCATAGTATATGTTATAGGGAATTGACCTATACTTATAGTAAGAACTTCTTTTCACTCAAAAGCATTACATAACGCAATAACGGAAAATAATAGCCTGACTTCATAGACCTATAAGAGGTTACTTGGTTAAAACCTTCGAACGTTTTACCTAAGTATGGCTCATTCGGCTTGCACGCAGTACTACATATGTGCGAACTTGGGTTCTATTATAATGGCCATTTTATAGCACTGGAGAAATTATCTAATGAAGACCCTGATGAGTTATGCCTAATTATGGCTTATTATATTCATGTTAGCATTTTTAACTGCGCATGCGCAATTTTCGTTTTCACTATATGGACACTCCGCAAATCTTGAAAGCTGCTTGATGAGGACGTTCATGTGTTTTGCCTAATTATGACTAATTTTGCTTGTATTAACAGGCTTTTAATGCGCATGTACAATACAGGCATATTACACAGCTACCTGATAGCACTGGAAAAAAAAAACTTGGCGACGACTTTAATGTGTTTTTCCAAATTATGGCTTCTCTCAATCTTCCAGATGTTATATTTCGTTATACTATATTTCGTTAGGTGAGAATTATTTTCAATTTTTTTAAAACGAGAAAATTAAGTTTTAAATTTCATAACCTCACTGAATCTTTAAGAAATCAACAAGATAAGACTGCCGTTTGAAGAACAATCGGGGCTCATTTTTTCCAAAAATGGAAATAGAACAAAATAATTCTCATCTAACGATATGTGAGTCCTGTTAAACACAATAATAAATTACCAAATTGAAAATAAATACAATGTAAAATTGCTTTATTTATATGAAAATTAAAAAATTAATCGCGTCTATTCAATTTTTCTCAGTCGACAGAAGTAGAATTTCAAATTCAGCATGACACTGGCAAATTACGTAGAAAGTTTTCGATCTTTATGTTTTCCTTTGGTCTAAAATAATCAGAGAAATTTTCACACTGCCACAGACGTTTTGCTTTGTTTGCATGAAACAGACTGAAATAAGGCTGGGCAGGTGTTGTTGTGTTTGTTCATTTTGCATTTAAATGACTTATACAGCCACGGGCAAGGACGTCGCTTAGTTTTCTTTTCCATGGATATGGTTACTTCGATTTATTTGGTAAATTTGGGACTCATATTGTTTTGTAGACTGTAGACCAATCAGTATCTCGTCACTGCTGCAAAGTGTATCAATATTGTTTTTGAAATAATGTCTGGATGATACTGACACAAATATTTTTTGATTGAGTTTTCGTAAGCATGCAATCATGATATGGTCATGCGTTTTCTCTTCAAAATTAGTCTATTTTCAAAGACTGCAGAACATCATTAAAATCATTAATGAAGGCTCTTGACAGATATTGTGTTCCCACTCAGGCGATATATGCTGCATGTAAGAAACTATGGGAATTTTTGAAAAATATCTCAATCCATGATATTTTCATTCAATAGTATCTTGTCTTCCCAATTCATCTGTTTTATCTGTCATTGTAAACACGTCGTCCTTTCCCATCAGTACAATTCCATGTTATTAATTTATAACCGTCGATTGAATACAAATCTTGAGATTCGGCATCAGATAAATGAGTCTTCATACAATGTAATATCAATGTTATGATATTATCAAGAACTACATACAAATTCTGAATATTCGACTGTAAATTATGGATATTTTGTTATACAAACGATAGTCCTGTCTTTTGAAAAATCTTATGCAGTTCTTTGATTATGTGACAATCTGTACTTAAGCAACTTTTCCAATATTTCCAGATAAAAGTACCAATCACAAAACACAAGAAGTACAACCTTCGACGCCACCATATTCCCAGCGGGCACAAGACGTCTTTGAGACGTCTCATTTTAATCGTAAAATGGTCGTTTGCTTTCCAGATCATTTTGCGACGTCGTAGGGACGTCTGAAACGGGACGTCACAATTGGGATCCTTTTACGACGTTTTTGGGACGTCTTTATACGGATTGAATAACGACCTTCGAAACAATTATAAACTTAAGATCATTTTGGGACGTCGTAGGGACGTCTGAAACGGGACGTCGCAATTGGGATCCTTTTACGACGTTTTTGGGACGTCTTTATACGGATTGAATAACGACCTTCGAAACAATTATAAACTTTCAAAAGCAATCAGTCTGTATGGAATAATTTATTGTAAATGTTTTTAAACGTCTTGACAACAAGCAGCGGTGGCATAACGGTTACGAGTTCGGCTGGCACACCAGAGGTTCCAGGTTCGGGTCCGCCTGTGGCCTATTACAGTTTTTGAAAGAGTAAATTTCATAATCCTGCGACGTCGTTACGATGTCATTGGGATGTCATCGAGACGTCTCAATGAAGATGTAATTGGGACGTCTTTTGAGATTCCCACTTCGCGACCATTTTGCGACGTCTTAGGGACGTCTTGAAAAGACGTCTTTACGACGTCTTTGTGCCCGCTGGGTTATTTTTACACGTTTTGTTTCAGCTTTAGCCTGACAACAATTTACATCTCAGGCTAGAGCGCCACCCGTAAGATAGAGAAATACATAGACAGATACGCAGCCGAAATTAATAAGATTATCCATTCCATGGAAATCTTAATGATACCATAAAAAGTTAAGATTTGTTTTCGTAAAAACTAGACTAAACAAGAAGCCACTTGGCTTGAAGACTTCAGGACGTAACACAACGATACATATTTAGTCTCAAAAATACAACGTTGCCGAATTGCCAAATTATGTTCAAATCTAATAAAATGACTGGCAAATTCAAAATCAGCAACTTCTAATTGTGCGTTGTAGAAATTTTTATGAATATTGTAGAACTTTCTAAGTTTGATCCAAATTTGGCCCGAATTACCTATTTCTGGTCAAATCTGACAAAATGACTGAAAAATTCGTAATCAGCACCTTTCAAATGTGATCGGCGCAAAATTTTTTGAAATTTGAAGAACTTTCTAAATTTGGTCCAAATTTGACCTAAATTGGCCAATTTTAGTCAAACCTGGCAACATCATTGTCAAATTTGAAATCAGCACCTTTCAAATGTAATCCGTGTAAATTTTTGTGAAAATTGAAGAACTTTCGAAATTTGGTCCAAATTTGGCCTAAATTGGCCAGTTTTAATCAAACCTGGCAATATCGCTGTCAAATTTGAAATCAGCACCTTTCATTTGTATTCGAGCAAAATTTCATGAAAATTGAAGGACTTTCGAAATTGGTCCAAATTTGGCCTAAATTGCCCAATTTTAGTTAAACCTGACAAAATCATTGTCAAATTTGAAATTAGCACCTTTCATTTGTATTCGAGCAAAATTTCATGAAAATTGAAGAACTTTCGAAATTTGGTCCAAATTTGGCCTAAAATGGCCAATTTTAGTTAAACCTGACAAAATCATTGTCAACTTTGAAGTTAGCACCTTTCAATTGTAATCCGTGCAAAATTTCATGAAAATTGAAGAACTTACGAAATTTGGTTCAAATTTGGCCTAAATTGCCCAATTTTATTCAAACCTGACAAAATCATTGTCAAATTCGAAATCAGCACCTTTCAAATGTGATCCGTGCAAATTTTTGTGAAAATTGAAGAACTTTTGAAATTTGGTCCAAATTTGGCCTAAATTGCCCAATTTTATTCAAACCTGACAAAATCATTGTCAAATTCGAAATCAGCATCTTTCAATTGTGATCCGTGCAAAATTTCATGAAAATTAAAGAACTTTCGAAATTTGGTCCAAATTTGGACTAAATTGGCCAATTTTAGTCAAACCTGGCAATATCATTGTCAAATTCGAATTCAGCACCTTTCACTTGTGCTCTGTGCAAATGAAAATTGGTCAACTGGAAGTCCTAATTTGACCAAATTTGCGAATTCGGCAACGATGTCATGTAAACGCTGCACGAAAACGTTCATAACTTGGAGTAGTAGTAGTAGTAGTAGTAGGAGGAGAAACACGGGTATTTTAAATACTTTACTCCACCACGGGTGTCCTAAAGTCAATTACACAATGTATCTAAAGCCCTACTAAATACCAGCTACCGTACGATATCATATGTCTTAATCCGTGCATTAACAATTCGTGTACAACAGTCTATTTTTGCATTCCAAACACCTGGCGTATATGCAATTTGAACAAAAATACATTAGCGGGATTTGGAAAAGAGTTTTGAAAATCTGCCTTATTTGCTCTATATATTAATGGGATTTCAAGAATTTTGTCATCCCTAAAAACAGTTATGTTACATAGTTACTGCTGCATTATTTATGAAACCTTACAACCTTTTAGCAGGTACTTCAGGCACAAAAAAGGATTGACAAAAAACCATTAAAAAGCAATTGAGCGTTGACATTATATAATAAAAAACTTGCCGTGCAAATAAAATCTGTATGTCAACAATTTTTATCGTTATTTCTGTTACAATCCAGTTAATCACATTCATCAACTCATCACGTTTCTGTCGAAAACCACTGGCACAAATTTAAATATGTTTGGAAAACGAGTATCAGTGAATTCGTATTTTTGGGAAGATTTCCAAACTTTATATAGCGATGTCAAAGCTTATCTTAGTGACAAGACGAGAAAAGACATTATGAGAGGACAATCACTTGGTGGTGCTGTACAATTTATTTTAGCTATTGTTGGCAAAGAAAAGATTTTAATAATAGCGTACCTCTTCGAAGAGGCACCCTTTCATGGGGCTAATTCTGCAACATAAGTATCAAAAGGGGTTCGCCACCAAAAATAAAAATGCTACAACAAAGGAAAGATGTATTGCTTAAGTGTTACCGTGAATACATATTTTGTATAAAAAGATAGATTTTTGATCAAGGAAATATGTAAAAGCCAAAAGAAAGAAATAAAATAAAGTAAAATAGAAGATAGAGTTTTGCACCCACAAAACGTTTTGGTTGAAAATCTGTTATTTTTTGTTATGTTTCAAATAGCGAGGGAACTTGCAAGAACGTTCTCTTTGAGCCAAACAGAAATAAAAAGGTTTCGACAGCAAATTATCAATGATCGCAATTTGGTAAGTTAACTAAAACACAGCTAGCAGATGCTGACTTAATTACATGGAAAGTGAAAATTAGAAAACTAGAAGTGAATAGTTTTAGAAATGTCTAAATGGATAAAACTGTTGGAAAAGAATAAGAAACATAAGTACGATGGCACAAAAAATGAAAAGTAGGAAATGTTTGGAAAGTAAACGACTTGTAAAAGCAAATGAAAAGAAATGTTGCTTTTTGAATGGTAAAACTTAAAAGTTGACATTTTTTTAGATTGAGTGATGCATTCAATTAGCACAAGCACCAATTCACTCGTCTTTATCTATAAGATGTCTTATACCGTCTATAAAATACATCAATGCCAAATCAGCAGATTTCTTGGCGCCAGAGCCAAGTTGACTATCATGAGAAAGTTTCTGATTTTCTTAAAATTTAATCAGTTTCCATAAAGATGAATTCAAGACTGTTGAGAGAGGTGAAGTCAAAGAAATCATTGACATAGATGATGGATCTGTTTGGTCATTTTTTCCGAGGAGAACAAAAATGTTTCAATTCCCGATTCTGCAATTTTAATTTTTATTTCTGGCATTGAGGAAGCGTGAGTGGGAGAGAAGGAATAATAGGAGAACAGAAAAATTAAGCAGTAATTTTTATAACCTGCAAGTTTACAACTTGAAATACGAATTCTCTACATACACCTTTGTCATAATAGAGCAACGTGACTTAAAATTGTAGTCTTTTCAACATTTGTATAAGCCCTCTTCACATATACTCGTCAGTTTTTTGTCATTCTCTGTCATTTTTTGTTCAATTATAAGATGCGTGTAAAGTTTTTTCTCGGTAGCTGCAACCACTATGTACTTGATTGTGCTAATTCCTTCTTCTTGTACTTGCAATTTACTTCCTGCAATTTCCCAGTACATCTTATTTCCTTTTTTGTTACTAAGTGCATGTTGATGTTTTAAGTGGACGTATTGACCAACCTTTTCATTAGACCTGGTCCAGCGAACTTTTGCTTTAATCAAACGCCATCTCATGTCATCATCTTCTTTTCCCCAACCCCAATATCTGTTTGACCAGCCGTTAACAGCTAAAATAGAAGATCAAGTTAGATATTTTTAAGGTCTCTATGTCTAGTGACAATCTTCAGTTTTTCATATCAATACAATTGTGATTTCTCTTAATTTTGTTGAACACATTGCTGTAGTTTACTAATGAGGAAAATATCCTTTAAAAGGAAAGTATCCAAACTATTTAAAAATATTGAAGAACATTTATGAAATTGGTCATAAATGCTACCATTTATAACCAATTTCGTAAATTCAATCATTTGAAGAACCTCAAAAAGGAAAAATAAACCTTCAATATCTTTAGGTGACATAGCAATAGCTCCACCAAAAAACCAGCCAGGGATTGTTTTGTTGTTTAATACGAAACCTTCACCAAGAACTCTGCTAACCAAGTGTCGTGGACTGTTTCTACAATCATATATGTTTCTGTCATTGCTAGGTACAAAGTCAGCGTCATGAAATATAAAGCAGTCAAAATTATCATATTTCTGTGACTCCTTTACACCAACGTTAAATAATCTAGCTTTGTTAAAGGGAAATTTTTCCGACTGTTCAACAACGAAAACACGGTAATCTAATTGCTGACGCCTCAACATCGGATGAAGATACCGCAAAAGAATTCGAATGTTGGGCCATCGACCTCTATTTGGAATGATGATTGCCACCTTTGAAAGCGCTTTGCAATTCTCCGATTTCCAAGCTCCACCCA
This sequence comes from Turritopsis dohrnii, assembly GCA_027922465.2. Classification (NCBI taxonomy): domain Eukaryota; kingdom Metazoa; phylum Cnidaria; class Hydrozoa; order Anthoathecata; family Oceaniidae; genus Turritopsis; species Turritopsis dohrnii. Next base: position 109,919 of record BQMF02000275.1, read on the forward strand.
TCTTCAAAAATGAAGCCTCCTTCTCGATATTTTCTTCGGTAACATTTTGAACGACTACATCAGTGTAACCAACTATAAAAACAATTTCATACTCTTATGCTATTCCCAGACTTTTTTGCGTAGACCAGGTTTTTTCTTTTCATTCCGTGTTTCCCTTCAGACAAACACGAAATTTTGAATAAAAGAAACTAAACTGAAGCGTTGATCATATTAAAATGGCTACTATAGTTTTGCAATGTTTTCGTAACTAAACCTTAACTCTATAATGTTTTATCCGCAAAAAGTTAATTTCTAAGTTATATCAACTTTTACAATTTTTTCTTTAATTTTTATTCAGTAATTACTGCAAACTGGTTAGGCCTCCCCTATTCTCATCCGGCGCAAAGCAAGGATTTAAACCCATCGCTTCAAACCCTGCATACACCACCTACACCCGCATTTTGTGGTGTTTCAACTGCTTCTTTTCCTGTTACTCTATTTTATACAGCTAAAAACAGTGTCCATCCCTGACGGAATAGCAATTCTCATTGGTACGAACTATTGGGCCAACTTGACAACATTACAGCTGTCAAAAAAGTGTCACATCCAACCTCAACTAAAACCTAGCCAATTTTATGTTTTTTATGTTGCTCATATCTATATATTAATAGCCGATTCTCTGTCTGTCTGTTTGTTTGTTTGTAAGTCACGCAAAATGGTAGATTGAGTTATGAGCGAAATTATTTCTTTTTTTGTGTGCGACGTGAGTTCGAAACAAATGCATTGCAACACCAATCAAACGTGACTTTTTTTTTAGGAGTAACGTTTTGTTTTTATTTTTATTGTTAGTTTTATATTCCACGTTGACTTGGCTTTGAAAACAATACATCAACTAAATACAAAGAAACTAACAGATTAAACATTTTGGACAAAAAGCAGCAGTGGCAGAACGTGGCAGCATGTTCGGTTTGCCAGTGTATCCTAAGGCTTGCCTGACTGTCTGAGACGGGTGAACTTTTTTTCGAGCAATCAAAATGTTTAAAAACCGATAGGTAAAAAAAAGAGAATCATGAAACAAAATATATATATTTTTTTTTTGCTTTTGTCGTAATAGTTGTCTTAATTTCTTTTAATCGATTTCTTTTAATCTATTTTAATCTGATCGAACGTTTTTTATTCAATTCATTCATTTAGCACGTGCATTTTTTTTCTCCTCCCGTGTGATCTTTTTAAAAAGAAAAACCATTTTTTCACCTACTTCTGACAGCACCCATGTTAGAGCGCGTTAAACAAAAGCTAATAATAAGTTGAAAAGTTTTTTCTTCCTGCGTTTTGAGTGTATTGTTAAACTGATATTTGATTGGTTTAAAATCGTAAATAAAAACCATGTGAAGTTCACGTTCGGAATGCATTGTGTAAAGCAAGAAAGTCTACTAACATTTTAAATGCGACCGCGACAATGAACGGCTGAGTTAAGAACATGCAAGATTTGAAACACCAGGAACGTATTTCTCTTCACGTGCAAACGAGCTTTATTAAGCGATAAAGCCAGCAGCAAAGGAAGTCTTATCGCTGGTTTTAAGTGCAATAATTTGGAGCAGGTGGTGATACAACGCAGGCTGAACATGGGCGGCGAGCGACGCAGCCTTGGCGGCTAGTCTATATATTAATAGCCGATTCTCTGTCTGTCTGTTTGTTTGTCTGTCACGCAAAATGGTAGATTGAGTTGTGAGCGAAATTATTTCTTTTTTTGTGTGCGACGTGAGTTCGAAGCAAATACATTGCAACCCCAATCGAACGTGACTTTTTTTGGCTGATGAACTAATAGGAATAACGTTTTGTTTTTATCATTATTGTTAGTTTTATATTCCACGTTGACTTGGCTTTGAAAACAGTACATCAACTAAATACAAAGAAACTAACTGATTAAACATTTTGGACAAAAAGCAGCAGTGGCAGAACGTGGCATCATGTGCGATTTGCCACTATCTCTTGCCTGACTGTCTGAGACGGGTGAACTTTTTTTTTGAGCAATCAAAATGTTTAAAAACCGATAGGTAAAGAAAGAGTATTATATCAAAACAAAATGTGTTTTTTTTTTTGCTTTTCTTTTAACAAATTAATTTCTTCTTTTAATTGTTAAGCGTTCTCTGATCGAACGTTTTTTATTCTATTTATTCAATTAGCACGTGCCTTTTTTCTCTCCTCCGTCGTGATGTTTTTAAGAAGAGAAACTATTTCTTCCTTACGTTTGATAGCACCCATGTTAGAGTGGGTAACTTTTTTAAAACAAAAGCTAATAAAAAGTTGAAGTTTTCTCTCTCTACATTTTGAGTGTATTGTTACACTGATAAAAGATTGGTTTTATCAGAGGTTGTGACTTCGAATATGCTTCTGGTTGAACACAAGTTGTACGAGCCGTTTATAAGGAAATTTGACGTTTATTGATACAGTGATACAGAGCATGTGAACATCGGCGGCGAGCGACGCCGCCTTGGCGGCTAGTCTATATATTAATAGCCGATTCTCTGTTTGTCTGTTACGCAAAATGGTAGATTGAGGTGTGAGCGAAATTATTTATTTTTTTGTGTGCGACGTGAGTTCGAAGCAAATACATTGCAACCCCAATCGAACGTGACTTTTTTTGGCTGATGAACTAATAGGAATAACGTTTCGTTTTTATTATTTTGTTAGTTTTATATTCCACGTTGACTTGGCTTTGAAAACAATACATCAACTAAATACAAAGAAACTAACTGATAAATCATTTTGGACAAAAAGCAGCCATGGCAGAACGTGGTAGCATGTTCGGTTTGCCAGTGTATCCTAACGTATCCTTGCCTGACTGTCTGGGACGGGTGAACTTTTTTTTCGAGCAATCAAAATGTTTAAAAACCTATAGGTAAAAAAAGAGTATCATAAAACAAAATACTTTTTTTGGCTTTTGTCATAATAGTTGTTTTAATCGATTTCTTTTAATCTATTTTATATCAGATCGAACGTTTTTTTATTCACTTTATTCATTTAGCACGTGCCTTTTTTTCTCTCCTTCCGTGTGATCTTTTTAAAAAGAGAAACCATTTCCCCCTTACGTTTGATAGCACCCATGTTAGAGCGCGTAACTTTTTTAAAACAAAAGTTAATAAAAAGTTGAAGTTTTTATACGTTTTGAGTGTATTGTTACACAGAGGTTGTGACTTCGAATCTGCTTCTGGTTGAACACAAGTTGTACGAGCCGTTTATAAGGAAATTTGACGTTTATTGATACAGTGATACAGAGCAGGTGGACATGGGCGGCGAGCGACGCCGCCTTGGCGGCTAGTTTTGTTAATTTTCTGATCTAGAATTCCGTTCTAACAACTTATTGTTAAATGTTTCTGTCATGATGTCTCATTAATAATATTTAAAGCGTCTGATACATCAATCACCTCCAGATTTTCCGAAAAACATGCTAGAAACTTCATTTTCATGAATGTAATTCGTAAGTAAGTAACAGAGAATCACTAATCCTTTGGCTTCCGTCCGTAATGGTTGGTTTTTCTGCCCGCCGACTTGGCGCTAGTAGTTGACTTACTGCCAGAAATACGTATGGCATTGCCTTAACTTGTCTGAAGGGCAGCTTGCAGTCAGTCGATGGTTTCTAATGGGCTGATACGCTGCTTTTGAAGCGCATCGGAAGGAAGTATTGAGATGCGACATGACCGGACTCCAACACGGATCGCAGCGGTCATACACAAAGGTACTAACCATTACACCATCGCTGTGCAATTAATGAAAGATTGGTTTATCAATTCACAAGATATCATAACTTTTCAACTGCTAGATTCAAGCAATTTAAAAACAACTCTCTGAGACTTTTGTGATAAAGTTGTGAATGAGTAAGACTGGGTTTGGCCAGCACTCTGCAACAAAAAGATTGTTTTGCCTCTCCTGGAACATTTGATCGGATATATAAAAAACTTTATGTAAATAGAAAAATAAAAGTAGAAAACATTATTTAGTAAACGAATAAATCACGTTTTTTTGCATCATTTCCATTCGATGAACGTCAGATGAAAGCAAGTCACTAATAATGCCATAGTTGTCATTTTCCAGAATGAATCTTTCATTGTTCAGATTTGGTTTATTCTTAATCTTAATGAAGTAAAATATTAAATACTATATTTGTAATTAATTTTTCTTTTTTCGAACCTAACATGGATAATCGTCCCACTGAAGTGAAGGTGATTATCATAAGTACTCTGTCTGTCAACTATCAACTATGTGTGTCAACTACTTTCGAATCATCAAAAGAACAAAATATGCAGATTCAAGATACCACACAGATCGATGTAAAGCTAAAAACCGAGAAATCACCAATCAAGAAGATGTTTCTATAGAACTAAAAAAAGAAGAGATATGTGTTTTGTCTCTTAATAAAGAAACAAACTCCAAATGTAACACGTTACAGTGAAAATATTTAGGTCAGAAATTTTTCATATAAGTTAATAAAAAGGGAGAGAAGATTAATTTGGCAACAAAGAGTGCGACAAAAAAGATTTCTGTAGAATGATTTTTGTGAATAGCCCATTTTTGAAAAAAAAAAATAAATAAATAATTTTAAAAATTATCAAAACCACATTTTTGTATTTTGCCCTTATTCACATTAAAATAAGCATTACTCCTTGAACTTTTAACGTTTTGTGCTTCGAGCCGATTCTCTGTCTGTTTGTTTGTTTGTTTGTTTGTTTGTTTTTTTGCTTGTTTGTTTGTTTGTTTGTTTGTTTGTTTGTTTGTTTGTTTGTTTGTTTGTAAGTCACGCAAAATTGTAGATTGAGTTGTGAGCGAAATTATTTCTTTTTTTGTGTGCGACGTGAGTTCGAAGCAAATACATTGCAACCCCAATCGAACGTGACTTTTTTGGCTGATGAACTAATAGGAATAACGTTTTGTTTTTATTATTATTGCTATTTTTATATTCCATGTTGACTTGGCTTTGAAAACAATACATCAACTAAATACAAAGAAACTAACTGATTAAACATTTTGGACAACAAGCAGCAGTGGCAGAACGTGGTAGCATGTTCGGTTTGCCAGTGTATCCTAACGTATCCTTGCCTGACTGTCTGAGACGGGTGAACTTTTTTTCGAGTAATCAAAATGTTTAAAAACCAATAGGTAAAAAAAGAGTATCATGAAACAAAATATTTTTTTGCTTTTGTCTTAATAGTTGTCTTAATTTCTTTTAATCGATTTCTTTTAATCTATTTTAATCTGATCGAACGTTTTTTATTCACTTCATTCATTTAGCATGTGCAGTTTTTTCTCCTTCCGTGTGATCTTTTTAAGAGAAACCATTTTTTCACCTATTTCTGACAGCACCCATGTTAGAGCGCGTAAAGCAAAAGCTAATAATAAGTTGAAAAGTTTTTTCTCTCTACGTTTTGAGTGTACAGTGTGATTCAAAAATAAGGCTACCCAAAAAATTATTCACTGTAGCGTTTGACATGATTCTTAATATAAGAAAAGTTTTATACCAAAAGAAAGAGAAAGAGAAGGGCTATCCTATGACATTAAAATGATATTAGAATGTTAAATATTTCAGAAGTTATAAGGAATTTTATCCGACATTTTACTAGTCTGATTTTTTATGATCAATTAACACTTCGATATAATAGTAATTAAGTCGTAAAAGTTAAAAAGCACTAATGAAAACTCTCTTTTGTTTCTCTACACTCCCTTGACGTGCTGTCCATTTTGCTGAATACACGACACAGCTCTTCTCCTCATTTCCTTGATGGAATTAGTTACAAAGTCTGGATTTTGTCTCAGATTATTGACCTCATTCGTAATTCTACGCCTCAGTTCAGCTACGTTTGGGGGCGGAGTTGAGTAAGCCTTACCCTTTAAGTAACCCCACAGAAAAAAGTCTAACGGAGTTAGATCAGGGGGTCTTGCGGGCCATTCAACAGCTGTTCTTAAAGCCACCAATCTGTGACCGAACGTATTGACTAGAAGATTTCGGACATCTCGAACACGATGTGCAGGTGCACCATCCAGGAACCACCTTACGTTATCCAATCCGTTGTTTCTGTAGTCAGCTGTACATGTACCAAATGTACCATTGTGATCTCAGGGAAAACAAAAACTTGCAACATATCCAAATACTTTCTCCCATTAACGTTACAATTGAAAAAGTAAGGTCTCATTATCGCTGAATTGCCACACAAACCAACCCAGACGCTCAAATTTTCTCGCGAATTGCTTACTTCATTGATAAAATTGGGCCGATGTCCTTGTTGTGCATACATACGTACATTTTGGGAAGATACCTTTCCGTTCATTGCAAACGAAGCCTCGTCACCAATGACTATGCGTCTTAAAAAGCATGGATTCATGGCTTCTCGCTCAAACCAACAAGAAAAAGTAATGCACCGTTGAAAAGCATTAGGTTTGAGATCATGCCTTTTGAATAATTTGTAAGGATGCCACTTCAAATCCTGAGAAATGATTCTCTGAATGGTACAAACAGGAAGATCGGGTTATTTCTTCTTAAACTAAAATTATCAGGATTTGCCTGCATCTCTCGCCTGACATTAGCAATGTTTTGGGCTGATCGCCCAGTACGTGGCCTACCGGAAAATTGTTTATTTAAATTGAGACTAGTTCAATGTTGAGAATACTTCCTTACATTACGTGCGATCGTCGATTTGCACGGTGCCACTCTACCAGGAAATCTCTGCTGAAAATCTGTCTTTACAGCTTGATAACTTTTTGTTTCCAAGTACCTTGCCACAACAAAAATACGCTGCTCTTTTGCATGCTGCACCATCTTTATTTTTGAGTTTTATCTACTAAGCGCTTGCAGAAATATTTTTCTCATATGGGAGTTTGTGAAATCACTTTGCATTTAATTACAAAGAAAGTTGTTAATTTATTTAAATTTTAATCACAACATTAAATGTAATTGTTATTATATCGAAGTGTCAATTAATCATAAAAAATCAGACTAATAAAATGTCGGATAAAATCCCTAATAACTTCTGAAATATTTAACATTCTAATATCATTTTAATGCCATTGGATAGCCCTTCTCTTTCTCTTTCTTTTGGTATAAAACTTTACTTATATTAAGAATCATGTCAAACGCTACGGTAAATAATTTTTTGGGTAGCCTTATTTTTGAATCACATTGTATTGTTAAACTGATATTTGATTGGTTTAAAATCGTAAAGAAAAACAGCGTGAAGCTCACGTTCGGAATGAGTTGTGTAAAGCAAGAAAGTCTGCTGACATTTTAAATGCGACTGCGACAATAAACGGCTGAGTTAAGAACATGCAAGATTTGAAACACCAGGAACGTATTTCTCTTCACGTGCAAACGAGCTTTATTTATCGATAAAGCCAGCAGCAAAGGAAGTCTTATCGCTGGTTTTAAGTGCAATAATTTGCAGCAGGTGCTGATACAACGCAGGCTGAACATGGGCGGCGAGCGACGCCGCCTTGGCGGCTAGTTAACTTTAATAGCGCTTGTTTATTGGCTTGATTTCCGCCATTTTGACCATCCGGGTATTTTTCAACTTTACATTTGCATGCCGTTTGCATAATGGCATATTTATCAGTTTGAGGACCGAAGAAACTTAGAATTCCAAAAGTTGAATGATCAATGTGGCATAGATTTAAAAGATTTACACTTCCAAAACCGAAAGTAAAGGGTAGAACTTTATAATTATCTTACAAAGAGAGACCAACACATATAAATAGCTCTACGAAAGTATTGAGCACTATTTTTGACCTGAAGAAATAAAGCAAATCAATAAACACGCTCCTGATCAAGTTGAGCACTATACTTCAAAAGTCATCAATGATGGAAAAAACAAACTTGCACTATTCAGTAAAGAACATCCCTATTGCATCCGAACGAAACTACAAGATGCAGCTCATTGAAAAGATCGAAGCCGTTATTAGAAGAATGAGATGGAAAGCTATATTCTTTGAAAGCGAAGATGATAAAGTCGATCCCACCCGTGAAACATTTGGTTTGAAATCAACAAACACGCCAAAACAAGTCCCTGAACTCATAGATTTCGAAAAAGAACTGATCGCTATTGCCACAAAACTGAAATTCAAAAGAAGTGTGAATGCTTTCCAAACCAAATTGAAACAGGACATCGAAACAATCCATAATTCAGACAAAATATACGTCCCTGCCGACAAATCAACCATTATGTATAAAATGAGAAAGTCGGAGTATGAAAAATTACTTAATGATTCCATCACGTCAACGTACAAAAAAGCAGACCCTGGCATTAAAGACAGTATCGATAATAGTGGTAAAAATATCATAAAAGACCATCACGTAGCTGACAGACTCGACATTAACGGTGAAAACAATTGTTTCGTAACCCTTAAAGATCACAAAGAAAATTTCCTTAACAACCCAACCACCAGGTTAATAAATCCAGCGAAGAATGAAATAGGAAGATTAAGCAAAGTGATAATAGAAAACGTCAACAACAAAATCAGGACACAATTAGGACTAAACCAATGGAAAAGTACCATAAACGTAATCGAATGGTTTAAACGAATCCAAAACAAACAATCCCACAAGTTCATGATGTTCGATGTGAAGGACTTCTATCCATCGATCAACGAAAACCTTCTCAAGAATGCAATACTCTTCGCGAATTCCATCTCCCAATACAACAGCAAGACAAAGAAATAATATTCCAAGCACGTAAGTCACTATTATTCAACAACAAGGAAAGTTGGGTCAAGAAAGGAAACAAACTGTTTTACGTAACCATGGTAGCGTACGATGGCGCAGAAGTTTGTGAACTAGTTGGCTGCTTCCTACTTTCTATAATAACGCAGAGGTACGACAAGAACAATATTGGACTTTACCGAGTCCACAGAGCGAAAAGATAAAAAAGGACTTTCAAAAAATATTCAAAAGTCACCATCTAGACATAGTGGTAGAATGCAACATGAAAGTAGTCAATTATCTTGATGTAACCCTAGACCTAAATACCGGCACATACAGACCATACCGCAAGCCTGACAATGAAATAAATTATGTACACGTGAAATCAAACCACCCACCAAATGTCATAAAGCAAATACCGTTATCCATACAAACTCGCTTATCAAACCTATCATTCAACGAAGACATATTCAAAGAAACCAAACCATATTACGAAGAAGCCCTAAGAAAATCTGGCTACAATCAATCTCTCGAATACCTCCCGAATACAAACCAACCAAGGAGAAACCGAAAAAGAAAAATCATCTGGTTTAACCCACCATACAACCTTAACCTTGAAACAAACATTGGAAAATACTTTTTAAACCTCGTAAAAAAACACTTTCCGAAAACCAATAAGTTTAATAAAATATTCAACAAAAACTGCGTTAAAGTCAGCTACAGCTGTATGCCGAATATGAAACTAATAATAAATACACACAACAAGAAAACCCTTAATCAAACATGCACAAACACCAACGAAAGAAAGTGCAACTGTACCGACAAAAAGCAATGCCCAATGAATGGAAACTGCCTGGCCTCTTCCTTTAGTGTACGAAGCAACAATCACAGCCGACATCCCCCAATACCAACCCATGAAATATATCGGTCTTTGCAAGCCAACATTCAAACAAAGATATTACGGACACAACGCTTCGTTTACCAACGAAAAATATAACAACACAACACTCTCTGCTGAATATTGGAAGATCAGAAAGAAAAACGGAACACCAACAGTATCATGGAGAATAATAAAGGCCGATTTCCATTCAACGCTTATGCCCGCGCGGACGTAGAATTTTCCGAGCGGCCAAACAGCTGCAAATGGAAATCAAACGACACGATAGGCTGAAATTATCAGCGGACATCGGCCGGCTTAAAAAAAGTTAAAATTTTTTAACTTTATTTTTGCTCGCTGAGCGGACATAACTACGCTTATGAATTAGCCAATACGCATGCGCTCTAAGTCACTGAGCGTGGATTACCTACGTCCGCGCGGATATTTTCCTGAATGGAAATTGGCCTTAAGTCACGCCAAGGCATATTCAACAGAAACAAAACATTGCCGTCTGTGTTAATGTGAGAAGTACGAAATTGCAAACTACCGGTACGAAAACCTTCCCAACAAGCGGACTGAAATAATGGCCAAGTGCAGACATAGAAGAAAACACCAACTAATGTTCAAACACGGACTCAATGACTGACGTCAGTTCAATGAAACCATCACATTGTAGTTTTTTTACCTAACGGTTTAGTTTGCTGAAGATTGCCTGCGATGCAGACATGAAACTTTGAGTACAAACGAAAAACCGCTGTTTTTTCTTATGCGTACATATAATTATCTTACAATGATTCTACTGTGTTCATTCTTTTCTACAAACAAGTTCTCAATGTTTTTTAAAAAGTAAAAAAAAGAAATGCTTTTGTTTTTTAGAAAATGTCTGGGATTCTTCTAAGCTTTTCTAAATACAAAAGATCGTGTGTTTCATGTGCGAGCTGTAATTCTTTTTAAGCTTTGGATACGTACAGCTCAGCTGAGTTTCCTCTTCTGCTCCAACAACAAGAATGTCTTGTCTAACCTCACTTTATGTTTGATGTTTCTCTAGCTGTTTTACCTTATTTACTTGTATAGTTCTTGGCTGTATTATCAATGTCCTGAATTAGAAATGGGGACTTCCTATTTACGATAGCAAGCTGAAACTGATTTTGGTTGCCTGTAAATTCAAAATACTGGACATCCTTTAACGCAAATTTCTGCTTAAACTTTCTTTTTGACGATACTGTTTGATTGTCCAACTGAAGGGGGGAAAAATATCAGTTATGTTTAGTTATGTTTAATTTTTTTAAGTTTGGGTCATATTGGTCATAATCAAAATCTTTTGGTACTTAGGAAGATTGACCGTACATGTCTGATATTTGAAAGTATCAATATACAAAATTAATGTTATTTTTTTCATTAAGTTTATTGGAAGTTAACGTAAGTTTTGTATTCTGTCAGCTATGTTTCATAATGCCCTGTGGCGTATGCGTAATTACTAATTTAATGATTTTTTAAGTTTCTGTGTAAATCTTTAATATCTTTTTATGAAATTTAGTAAATTAGAGAGAAGGCAATGACATATTTTTAATCAAACTAAAGCACAAGTTTTTTTTCAGTTATGTATGTATGTGTAATGGATTGAGTATCACGCATACGTTCCAAAGCGAGTATCTATTATGTGAGTCAATTATTTAAAGGTCTAGCCTACAAGGCAACAATATCACCAAACACAAACAAAGCATATCAGAGTCACACCAAGTTATCCCCGGACTTAACAGATTCACCTAAGCAACATGGCTACTCTAAGCACAGAGCAGTTTCAAGCACTCCTTGCAACGATCACAGTCACAGCCAATGCAAGCAGCACAGCCCATGTAAGGCAGCCTAAAAATGACCCAGCAGATCTGGGCCCGATACGCCAATGTTCACTAGGAACAGACAAGGTGATGAAGTTAACATTGTTCAATGAATGGCTGGAAGAGGCTGAAAATCGCATGAACTATATTGGCATAGAAAGTAACAAGGAGAAGATCATATTGATGAAAACGTGGGGTGGCACAGACATTACAGACCTCATCAAGTTGATTGATTCACCCCTGCACAAAAAACAAGTAGAAGATGATAATGTTGATGATGCTTCTGAAACCACGTACAGTGCCCTGATAGAGAAGCTTCGAACCCCGTTGTCAAAATTGTTTAACCGTACCATGGCGATGCACCAATTACTCGCATCCAGGAGTTGGTCTGACTTTGTGAATGATCTCAAAAAGAAATAAAAAATCCTAAACTTTGAGGAAAATCTATACACGGTGCCAGAGGCTATCAAAGATGCTGCCATCTTTGGCATGAGTGATACAGCATTGAAAGAAATGGCCCTTGCAGAAGACCCTAACCTAAAAAAGCTCTGCAGGTGGGGTCAGGCAAGGGAGACTGGCAGAGAAAATGCCCACTATCTCATCAAAGGCTCTAGTATACGCAAGCTAGGAACACAGAAAGAAGTGATGAGTGTTAATGATGATGAAATTGACGAAATGATCGAGTCCTTGCAAATTATGAAGCTGAGAAAAGCAGGCAAATATAGCACCCGCAACAAGAGAAACAAGTCAACGTGCCAACGCTGGCCAACACCCTCTAGAGAGATTTCCTGCTAACGGGAAAGTCTGTCTCGATTGTGGTGGAAAGAACCACCATGTCCATATCCTTGGCATGGTCAACACTACTATTGAAAATTCTAACGGTGCCTGCGTAGGGAGCAAAGTATACGTTGTTGTTGGCTATAATCCAGAAGCTCTCCTTGGCAATATTGATGCAGAGCGACTTGGCTTCATCACCTTTGATCCGCCAGGAAAGAAACCAGCTACATCCAGTTGTATCTACAGAATACCTCAACTGATGCGAAATGAACTGAAAGTATATGTCGATACCCGTCCTTCCAGTACTGATTCGGACCAAACAGAAAAAGAGACAGAAAGGTTACGGAAACTTCTCAACAGATTTAAAGGTCTAGTCTTTGATAACAAAAAAGTGGGATGCATGAAAGTCCCTCCGGTACATCTTGAGTACACACCACAATCCATACCCAAGCAACCAAAATTCAGAAATGTGCCGGCACACTTTCAAGCTAAAGTGAGCAAATTGCTAGAATTTTTACGGTTACTAGATCCAAGAAGAAATTATGACTGCGTGATGAAAGTTGTGATAACAGACAAAAAGAGCGGCAATATTAGAATGAATATAGATAACACCCCTAGAAACGCAGGCATGAAAAGGACCAAGTTCCATGTACAGACACCACAGGAGATTCGCCACGATCTGAAAGAGGCAAAAATTTTCAGCGAGGTTGACATGGGCTGGGGGCTCCACCAGCTCAAACTAGATGATGAATCAAAGAACAAAAGCGTGTTCCAGACGCATGAAGGACTTCACCGCATGGAGAGACTGTACTTCGAACCAACAGTTTCGAGTGGAATTGTACACAGTGAGGTCAGAAAAACACTAGCAGGCCTACGTGGAGTTACAAATCTCCACGACAACATTCTCGTGTACGGCAACAACTACCAGGAACACTACGAGAACCTCGAATCCAAGCTCCAGAGGTGTGCAAAAACGGGAATTGTGCTAAAGACTTTCAAATCGACATTTGGATTGGTTTGGAAGGGAATTCCACTCTAATGGGGTGACGGCGGACAGAGGTAAGATTACTGATATCAAAGAAACAGAACGACCATGCAATACCAAGGAAGTGAGATCGTTACTAATGGCATGCCAGTTCAACGCAAAGTTCACCTTTGATAACAACTCCGGTCTCAAATAGGAAGAGGTAACAGCACCACTTTGAAACCTACTGAAAAAGAACCAGCGCTTCAAGTGGGAAAAGGAAGAGGAGGAAGCTTATCTACAAATCATGCAAGTTTTAGATGATCCAACTACACTCCAGCCATACGTACCTGGAAGACCCACACATGTAGTGTCAGATGCATCTGAACACGGTATATAGTGCAGCATTTACCAGGAAACAGGTTACCGCCAACATGGAAAAGACACGTGGGTACCCAGCGACCATGTAAGTAGAGCGTTCACACCCACTAAAAGACGATACTGCCCAATCGAAAGGGAAAGCCTGGCACTGTCATGGGGTGCCAAGCAGTTTCGATACTACGTAGTAGGACTGGCGTATACCGGCTGGACCGACCACAAACTATTTCTACAAATTTACAACAACAATAACAAACCCACATCCAAAAGAATAGAAAATCACAGGAACAAAATTCAAGATTTGCAGTTCCGAATGAAGTATTTGAAAGGAAACAATACGCCATGCGATTATGGCAATCCGATAGAACATCTGTCCCAAAAGGACCAATCGCGACTGGGATTCGATATGGGTGACGAAGTCTACATTTGTAAGATGATAAACTTAGGGAGTTCTCAAAATGTATTGACAATCGAATTATTGGTCCAGGCAGCGGCAAACGATGATGTGTACCAACAATTGATAATGGCCATCAACCGTGGAGAGAAAGAACACCCGAAAGAATGTGACATTAATAAGAAGATCTTCCAACAGCTTTCTGTCGTCAATGGCTTGGTATTGAGGGGTGATAAGATTGTCCCACCCGATGTCCCTGAGAAACCAGGTGGTGTGAATATCCGAAAAAAGCTACTAGATATAGCTCACGAAGGCCATCTCGGGGAGAACGCGAACCAGACTGTGGTACCACAAGATGGATAAAGAAATAAGTGGAATCACACAAAGTTGCCTAGCGTGTCAAGCGGTTACGGTGACGAAAGTTAGAGATCCCCTACGGTCTTCAACTGCACCCGACGGATTATGGAAAAACCTTGCAGCTGACCACTGGGGTCCCACGTCTGACGGAAACTTTTATTTTAGTCGTGATCGATGAATTGTTACGCTACCCTGAGGTAGCAGTTGTGAGAGGCACAGGAGCTGAAGAGAACATTGAAGCTTTTGACAGTATTTTTGCACTGCACGGCCATTGCAAGAAATTGAAAACAGACAATGGTCCACCATTTAACGGAAAAGAGCACCAACTCCTTCAGAAGTATTTCAGATGGGCGGTAATAGACCATCAACCGATTTACAGAGCGGAAGACCCTGAAGCGAATGGTCTGGAAGAAGTGCTTATGAAGGTATGTCGGAAGGCATGGCATACAGCATTGATTGAAGGCAACAACCCTAGAGCTGAGCTAAACAAAACCCTGCAATTATACCACGCCACACCTCACCCTACGACAGGATATGCCCCTGCTGAATTGCTTTTTGGACGCAGCTTTCGCTCAAGACTTCCACAAATTTCGACACCAGATGTTAGAGACGAGGTTAAACAAGCGCGCCAAAACGACACAGAAGAGAAACTAAAGCAGAAAGAGATCAAAGAAAGGAAGGTTAACGTGAGAACACACGCCATTCACATCTCAGACGAAGTCCTGCTACGACAAATCGCAACTAAATCGAAACCTTCATATGACCCACGACCATACACAGTCACAGATGTGATGAGACACCAAAGGCGGAAACAGAAGGGAAAACGCTAAAACGTGATGCACAGAAGTTCAAGGTCTTCCACAGCAATGACAAGCCCAACTACTCAGAGAGGTTGGAGACACCCAGTGACATAACCAGGAGGGATCCTTGTGGCCATGAAACAGAAAATCCAAACGTGACAACAGCTGACGCCCACACAGAAGCGATGCCACAGTACTCCCACCACCAATCACTTCCCGTTCCACCGTTGAAGATGCACTGAGGTGATATCAGGACGAAGTCTTCTCAGTGTCTGTTTCCACTCTTGTTGCCAGTGTAATGGGTTGGATATCACGCATACGTTCCAAAGCGAGTATCTATTATGTGAGTCTATTATTTAAAGGTCTAGCCTACAAGGAAACAAGAACATTACAGTATGTATGGATGTATTTTGCATGATTTAAATCTATGTTTTCCTATTGTTGAGTGCTTGCGATTTAGGAATTCTGCTAGGAAGATTGACTGGACATATTGAATTTATAAATTCGTAACATTTAGATTGAATTACATGTCTTATCTGAATGGATCACTGTATCCTTAATAACATAACATTACGTACCAACAAAATAAATGAACATTGTGCCATTCAGATATAATCAAGTTTATTGCTGTCTATTGGTAAAAAGTTTTTCATAGTGACAATTATGTTTTCTGGATTTTTGGAAAGTATATAATCAGAAATTTAATCAACATATATTGCGTAAAGATTCGACCTTTTTCAAATTTCAAGAATTTCTTTCTTTTTTCATACTTCAGCTGATTTTGCAGAAATCCTCATGCCTGCAAGGGCATCTTGTTTTTTTTTCTCATCTTACTGTCCAAACCTAGCGATTTTTTTTATCTCGAAATTCATTGTTTCATACAACCGCCGTCTCAATGTTCATTGGTGCATAAAGCCCCACTATTACGAAAGGGTGCTAATTAACTTTAAAAGCGCTAGTTTATTGGCTTGATTTCCGCCATGTGATCATCCGGGTATTTTGCGACTTTCATTTGCATGCCGTTCGCATAATGGCATACTTATCAGCGTGAGGACCAAAGAAACCCACTAGAATTCCAAAAGTTGAATGATCAATGTGAAATAGATTTAAAAGATTTACACTTCCAATTAACCGAAAGTAAAGGGTAGAAATTTATAATTATCTTGCAGTGATTCTACTGTGTTCATTCTTTTCTACAAACAAGTTCTCAAATTTAAAAAAGGGATGCTTTTGTGTTTTTTGGAAAATGTCTGGGATTCTTCTAGGCCTTCCGAAATACAAAAGATCGCGTGTTTCATGTGTGGGTTGTAATGCTTCTAAAGCTCTGGATAGCTACAGCTCAGCTCAGAGGAAATCTTCTCAGCTCCAACAACAAGTATGTCTTTTCTAACCACATTTTATGTTTGAAGTTTCTCTAGCTGTTTTACCTTATTTACTTGGTTCTTAGCTGTATTATCAATGTCCTGGATTAGGAATGGGAATGTGGACTTCCTATTAACGATAGCAAATTGAAGCTGATCTTAGCTGCCTGTAAATTCAAAATACTGGACATCCTTTAACGCAAATTTCTGCTTAAACTTTCTTTTTGACGATATATACTGTTTGATTGTCCAACTGAAGAAGGGAAAAAGATCGGTTATGTTTGCTAATTTTATAAAGTTTGGGTCATATTGTTCATAATTCAAATCTTTGTTTACTTTTTGTGTTTGGGAAGTCTTTTCGTAATTAAAAAGATTGACCGTACATGTGTTAGATCTGAAAGTATCTATACAAATTTAATGTTATTTTGTTCATTAAGTTTATTGGAAGTTAACGTAGGTTTCGTATTCTGTCAGCTTTGCTTTTATAATATTCATACTGAGTACCTAAATTATATATTAATGCAAGCTGTGAAATCATACTCATTTTAAAGTTGGGCTTCTTTACTTTCCCGGACACCCTGTGTATGCTATTTATTATCAGTGAAGAAAATATTTGACATGATTAATCATTATCATAGCTAGCTAATGTTTATGTTGTATATACATAAATATAAAATTCCCACCTTCTTTCTATATGATGAATGATGCTCTCACAGCATCAATAACTAGTGAAAAAAGAGATTATGGGTACTATTGTCTTTATTTTATTTTTCATTTCTCTTCAAAGAAATACTGAACTAACTTGCCAAACCAAAATCAATTTGCTCAACTTCTGTTTCTTTGCAAAAATTACCTTCATCCCCACGTGAGAAACAATAATAACAGTAACATAGTATTACAGAACACAAAGCAGTGGTGGCACGCACCTCGCTGAACGCTTTATATATTTGTGACCGTCCAGGGGATTTTGATAACAAACGATGAAACGTTATATAGTCACAAAACGATATTCTTTTTTGTAATAACGTTACTTACAGTTAACACACCACGTCAATACAACGTTGTTTTATGGTTGTTTTAACGTCGTAACCAAAAACGACCATCAACCGACGTCTAGAAAACGTCGGGGTTAGTCGCAAATAATTGCGATCTGAAAAAACATTTCATTTGAAAAAACATTTCAATACCCTGCAATGGTTGAAAGCTTATATCGTGACTAGAGTGGTATATACTGTAATTTTGTATTTATGCTATTAAAATCATTTATTTAAATTCAATTCTGACGTTCTTTCGACATCAAAAGAACCATGGACGTATATGTATTTATACGTCCAAGAAAGAACGTTCCATTTTATCTTCCTGCATTCTGTATGCAATTTAGTTCGTAAGGTAATCATCTTGAAAACCATAAAAAATGTGTCTTCCTTTACCTATTCATTTGTATCAAAGGATAGAAGAATCCCTGAATGAATTAATATAATCCAAGATTAAGAAAGAAACGTAAAACGATGGTTTGTGAACTGTACACTGCGAGCATTAAGGCGATGTTTTAAAAGCAAGCAAAAGTTATATTGCACTTTTTCTTTCATTTAGCCATTTCGTTCTTTTCCATCTTAACCTAATCGAAATTAAGTTGGTGATTTTGATAATAGTCAAATACATTGTGACGTGTTAAGACGCTGTAGTGTAATGGTTATGAAGCTCAGATTTCATGCGGGAGGTCGGGGTTTGATTCCCCCTAGTAACTTTTCATTTGTTGTCATTACCTTTCGTCGTTAATTTGACCACGCTACAACGTTAATTCAACGTTGTTTTCGGTCTTTTGACCGTTGCACAACGTCCGTACAACGTCATTTTTAGTTTTTTTTAATCGTCGTTTTGACGTCAAAATCCGACGTTGTTTTGCTGTTTCCATTTCGACCATTAAACGACCGTCATAAGACGATGGAATACGACGTCGAAACAACATCGAACAACGTCTTTGTGCTAACTGGGTTATATCGTTGTTATAAAGTAACGTTACTGTAACGATAACGATAACGATATAACGTTACAACATAACGATAAAACGTTGCACGGTTATGAAAACATTTTCCGGCAGTTCTTGCGAAAGTAATCACCATGAAATTTCTTTCAGATTTTTCAGTTTATAACACTTTGATATAAACTAAATGGAAGACTTCTCCATTTCCGAAGTAAACAGTTAATTCGTTCTCCGGTCAATTTAATATACAATAGGTTGTTTTTCAGGAATTGTCTCCCTATACAGTTCTAACTCTTTCTCTGGTAGCTGTGATGGTGTGTTTTGAATTTCAGGGAAGGATGTATTATCTTAGAAAACTCTTTTATTTACAATGCTATCAAACAAAACAAGATAACTGTATAAAACCAAAACGTGATTTCAGCCAAAGCATCAGAGATTTCATATCGAATGTTTACATACATAAATATTCGGTATGTATTCGAATGTTTTTGAAAATGTAGATGCAATGCAATGTAAATAAAAGATCTTCCTAATGTTTTTCTCAAGCCAAATTTAAATATTTAAGAAATTTCCCATAAAACGTATGCATGCGGCCCTCCAAGTTCTTAACAAAAATATTAATGCTGTTGTGATCTAAAAAAAGTTTCACAAAGAAAATTTCACTTGATAACTTTCCCTGAGTGAAAATACCTCTTCTTGAAATACAACGTTTTCCCCCAAGGGATTGCAATAGCAATCCTGTCGAACAACTTAAAATAGAATTATAGCGGACGGTTTCCATTTATGGTAGCTTATGAAGCTACTATCGTATCCTTTATCTGTAACTGAATGAGAACCAGGTAATCAGTTCATGCAAGAGACGAATTTATTCGCAAACAATACCAACTGTAATAAACTCATTAGATTATTTATTCTTTGAAACATAGATGGCATAATTTTAAAGTGCAATTCCTTTTCTGTTGCCTGTCATGTGTTTTCTCATAAACAGGAGACGAATTTATTTGGCAAACAATGATATCGTTATAACTATAACGATAAAACGTTATAACGTTACTGATTAAAGATTATGACGTTACAAAAACGATATTATCGTTTCAGTGATAACGTTATAACGTTACTTGAGTATCGTATTAACGTTGTAGAAGAACGATAAATATCGTTATTTCTTTTGTTCTTTGTAACCATAAAACGTTATTCGTATAACGTTCTATCGTTTGTTATCAAAATCCCCTGGACGGTCACATTTACAGAATCTCATCATCTAAAACTTTTGTCGAAAAGCAAACTCGAAATGCGGCGCCACTTTAAGTACGTAGAGTTTGCTACGACGCTTTCGTTGAACGACAATGAAAGATGGAGTCACAAAAAAAACAAATAAAGTATAACACTAGATACTTGGTTGCAAATGAGCATTAACACGATGTACTTGGTACCATGTTACACGGACCAGGAACTTAATTAGAAGAAGTTTCTACAGATATTTTTTCAGCTAGCATTGACTACTCGCGTAGGCTTGCTTCTTTCATGGTGAAGAGACAGCTTTTTTCCCAACATATTAAATTATTGCTTTTTATTGAAGCTGCTATCTCTTTTAACTCCATTAACGTAGCTTCGTATTTTTATTTGCCTTCTTTATTTTGCATCCAGAGATTTTGCTCTTTCGTGTACATTTCTGTTTTCCCTAACGAAGAATGGGTGCTAATGAGATGAAATTTTGATCATTTCTTGTGTCTGTCCTTTATAGCTATACTTGACATTTTAATAAATACATTTGTTCAGAACGTTTAGCAGTAAAGAATCTCTCAGAACTGAAGAAATGGTCCGAAAAATCTTAAATGAAAACATTCCGATCGCTAACTTTCAATGAATTCGGACATTATACAGGAAGAAATGAACGGTGTTGGAAACGAGACTAATGCACTGAATTTCAACCCTTCTAGTTGATGTTCCAGCCTCGATATGTTCCCTTTGAATTAAAAAAGGAAATTTGCGCATCTAATATGACTGATTAATTATGCTTGGGAAGTTCACAATGGTGCACTACTACAACCACCGATTCAAACTGTAAGTGCACGCAAAATGCAAGGCAAGTCATCCCTGATAAAACAGCGAGGGTTTTTTATGCGTGTGTACATCCTCCTGTATACCACCCCTTCCTCATCCACACCCCACTCCGGCAATCTGCCCCCCTTCCCCTCCCCCGTAAACGCTTTTACACTAACGAGGGGTACTACTTGATGGTTACCCAAAAGCTTAAAGCAACCAAAATCCAATAGATTGATTATCAGATTTTTGCTCATCACAGTGTATTATACGGGCCAGAACAATGGAGACTAAGCAGTGTAAATTTAAAGAAGAGTGTTCAGAAAGGTAATTGGTATTTCAGTCAAGTGACAGTATACAGACCAAAATTATATATGGTCTGAAAAACGCTGAAAAAGTGTTCTCTAAGAAGATTACGTAACTCTTCTTCACACTCATTTGATTTGATTTATGCAACAATTTGTCTTACCTAATTTTGATGACGGCACACATTCCCTTTGCGTTTTTTCCACATTCGCATTGTTTATCTCATCATGCATTTTTTTGTCTCCTTTGTCATACATGTGGCATTCGCAATTACCTTAGAAAAGACAGTTTATCAAAACTGATAAAAACATGACTTTTATGCATCGCTGAAATTGATGCTTATGCTCAGCTGATACTTGCACAGTTACCTTCATTCAAAACAAATTTAGCACATTTGCATATGATCGTTTCATTTTTTCCAATGCCTCGTATCTGAGGATGTTTGGATGATGATTGTGAGTTGGTGGTTTGACCTAAAGCAGAAGTGAACGTTTTTGATTTACTTGGACAGGTCTTACATTATATGGAAATATATTTGATAATAAAATGATGATTTAAAATGAGACTAATAATGAAAGGCAATGCCTAGATCAAATTTCAACAGTATTATCCTTTGAACGACTAACAAATGTTTATATCAATTTTACTTGAAAGTCGGTTACCGATAATTATTGCGATAGATCTGCTTCAATTATGAGAATGTAAACTTCTCAGGAAAAATGAACAATGCCGTAAACTATTAGAGGGCTCATCTTTCGCGAGATTAAAAAAGTTCTTATGACATTGCTATGATTATAACTTTAAGTCTTTACGTCACTGTTTCATCTTTCCATTAGTATAATTGCAGTTGCAAGTATTAATGAGTGTTTAAATATGAAACTTACATGATTTTTGCCCGGTAGAGGTCTTTTGGGGGAGATTTTAAATCTTAGGGTTTTACCCCCTAACTCATTACTAGCCTATCACTGAGAAGCTTTAGGTGTAGTTAATGTGAAAAAGCTGTTGTTTCATACGGAGAAAGACTTAGAGACTAGGAAACCGTGGTATTGATTAATCGCTGAAGACAAGAAATCAAAAAAGTTGCCTTTCTACTCAAAGAGTTTTATTTGTCAATGAGTACATTCTGGGTGAGTCAAAAGAAAGTACCGGTGTTGCATAAAAAATATCTTAAGATTGAATAATTGTTTTAAGATTGGAAAGATTTTTTTATTTCTGATTAGATGAATCCGTTTAGGGAATTTCGGTCTGAGATTTTAACAACTTCTAACTTTTCACGCATGTATCAGATTTCAGCGATTTTTACACCATTCGATAGGAATTTAATCAAGGGTTTTAAAAATACATATTTTGTTCTCCAAAACCTTTTACTTGGAAATAATTAAGGATTTTACCATGAAAAGTCCAATTATCTTCTTAATGGTTAATTAATAAACCCTACAATAACAACTATCAAAGGTCACTACCAAAAACAATCACAAGTTAAGTGGCTGAAAAACAAAATTTTATGCTCTCTCAACATGTCCTTCGTTTCTCTAAACATAGCAATTTGCTTTTGCTGTCATTTCATGAAAAGCGACGAATAAATTTTTGATTTTGTCTAAGATTATTTTCTGCGTTAACAAGTTAACTTCTCAACTCTGATAGACTCTGGATTTCAGTGGAGAAAACTTTTTGTTTTAATTAAAGTCTGTCTCAAAATAATGTGCAGTTGAAACAAAAAGGCCTGTAACTTTTGATAGAAAATTCCAATCATAAAAATTAATTTTGGAGGTTTTAGAGTATCATGAGTACTTAATTAATGTTTTAATTTTGGCAGTAAATTCGCAATTTTTAGCGGTTATTTTTGCGATACAAAAATTCGAGCTTTTTTTCTACTTGTCGTATAATTTTCATTTTACACCAAAGGTAGATATATTTTAGACAAAGACTTGTGCCAAATTTCAAGCAGAAACAATAAGTATTTCGGAAGATATTGGCCCATGAGTACCCCTTTGGTAGTGATTTTTCATGGCTGTCAATATTTTTTTGATTTAGATAAAGACGGGGGTTTACTAATCACACATTTATGACACATATCAGAAGGGAATAAAAAGAGTCGTTAGATCTTTAACAAAAAATGGATCATTATTTAGAAACAATGCAAGATATTGTTTAATTACTTTTAACGAATGAGAGAATATGAAATAACAAAAAAAGATTGAAACACAACGTAAAACATTTTATAAGAAAAAACCGAAAAAAATATGATACAATAAGATGTACAAAAATTTACAATATATACATATACAAAAAATAAATAAATTTGAATAAAATCACTCAGTAGTTTCATTCTCACTCTCACTTAAAGGTTGCAAAAATTAAAATTCCCAATGCACAAAGCATGTTATTAAAAGGTTGTTAAGCGCATCGTAAAACATAATTTTTTACAGATAAATCATTTCCTTATTAACAAAGCCCCCTTGTTTGATACAAAACTGATAAGTTTGTCTTTTCAAAGAAAATTACCACCAAGGGGTATTCATGGGCCAATATCTTCCGAAATACTTATTGGTTCTGCTTGAAATTTGGCACAAGTCTTTGTCTAAAGCATATCTACCTTTGATGTAAAAATGAAAATTATACGACAAGTAGAAAAAAAGCTCGAATTTTTGTATCGCAAAAATAACCGCTAAAAATTGCGAATTTACTGCCAAAATTAAAACATTAATTAAGTACTCATGATACTCTAAAACCTCCAAAATTAATTTTTATGATTGGAATTTTCTATCAAAAGTTACAGGCCTTTTTGTTTCAACTGCACATTATTTTGAGACAGACTTTAGTAACTGAAGATTTCTCATAGGATGTGCAAAATTTTGTAGAAGCCTCCGTCTCACAACTTTTATATTTGTGACGCGATACTAATTTTAGTGCGTTCAATAACAGCGCGACAAGTTCTTAACAAACAAAAGAATCATTGCACGTGAAAACTTACTTTTATTAAACATTAACAAATTAATAACTGTGACAGTTTAAAGAAATCCTATTTATTACAAAGATTTTGGACTAAATTATTTAAAATAGAGGTTTTTAAAATTCTTGAAAGAAATCCTATCTAATGGTGTAAAAATCCCTAAAACCTGATATATGTGTAAAAAGTTATAGCTTGTTAAAATCACAGACCGAAATTCTCTGGGACACACTGTATAATAGAAAAATACAAGAAACCGCTTGGCTTGAAGACTTCAGAACGTAACACAACAATGCATATCTAGTCTCAAAAATACAACGTTGCCGACTTTCCAAATTATGTTTAAATCTAATAAAATGACTGGCAAATTCAAAATCAGCAACTTCTAATTGTGCGTTGTAGAAATTTTTATGAATATTGCAGAACTTTCTAAGTTTGGTCCAAATTTGGCCTAAATTGCCCAATTTTAGTAAAACCTGGCAAAATCATTGTCAAATTCAAAATCAGCACCTTTCAATTGTGATCCGTGCAAAATTTCATGAAAATTGAAGAACTTTTGAAATTTGGTCCAAATTTGGCCTATATTGCCCAATTTTGGTAAAACCTGGCAATATCAATGTCAAATTCGAAATCAGCACCTTTCAAATGGATCCGTGCAAATTTTTGTGAAAATTGAAGAACTTTCGAAATTGGGTCCAAATTTGGCCTAAATTGCCCAATTTTTGTCAAACTTGGCAATATCATTGTCAAATTCGAAATTAGCATCTTTCAATTATGCTCTTTGCAAATTTTCATAAAAATTGGTCAACTGGAAGTCCTAATTTGACCAAATTTGCTGCACGAAAACGTTCATAACTTGGAGTAGGAGGAGGAGGAGAAACCACGGGTATTTTAAATACTTTACTCCACCACCGGTGTCCTAAAGTCAATAATAACAAAAATATAATAAAAAGGTTTTTGTTTTGTCCGTGATGAATACTGAGTGATTTTATTCAACGTAAATGTATCGATAAATTCAAATTACATTAGCCGCCAAAGCGGCGTCGCTCGCCACACACGTTCAGCCTGCGTTGAGTTCACGAAAACCAAAATTAAAGAATTGGCAATGATACGGGCACCCATGTTGTAGAGCTCGAAAAACTGATCAACAAAATGTATGGGATCGTTTCGCTGCGACCAACCGTTACAGAGATATCGTCGATCAAAGATTTTGATGACGTCACAGACCCGACCCCCCCAAAAAAATTAGGCTCAAATTTTTCGTCACCCATCACCTGTATCGCAGACCCCTAAAAACGTCAGTTATCCCTATTGGTTACCGAGATAATTTTCCCTAAACGTCACGTTCTCAATGGAATGGCTTCACACTGACGTCGCGAGAAAGATAAGAAATAACTTCTCTTATAGCTCTCCTACCATTTTACGTGACAGACAAACAGACAGACAGAGAGTCGGCTATTAATATATAGACTAGCCGCCAAGGCGACGTCGCTCGCCGCCCACGTTTAACCTGCGTTGTATCACCACCTGCTCCAAATAATTGCACCTAAAACCAGTGATAAGTCTTCCTTTGCTGCTGGCTTTATCGCTTAATAAAGCTCGTTTGCACGTGAAGAGAAATACCTTCCTGGTGTTTCAAAACTTGCATGTTCTTAACACAGCCGTTCATTGTCGCGGTTGCATTTGAAATGTCAGCAGACTTTCTTGCTTTACACAATGCATTCCGAACCTGAACTTCACGTGGTTTTTATTTACGATTTCAAACCAAGCAAATGTCAGTTTAACAATGCACTCAAATTGCAGAGAAAAAAAACTTTTCAACTTATTATTAGCTTTGTTTTACGCGCTCTAATATGGGTGCTGTCAGAAGTAGGTGAAAAAATGGTTTCTCTTAAAAACATCACACCGGAGGAGAAAAAAATGCACGTGTTAAATGAATGAAGTGAATAAAAAATGTTCGATCAGATTAAAATAGATTAAAAGAAATCGATTAAAAAAATTAAGACAACTATTAAGACAAAAAACATTGTGTTTCATGATACTCTTTTTTTACCTATTGGTTTTTAAACATTTTGATTGCTCGAAAAAAAGTTCAGTCGTCTCAGACAGTCAGGCAAGAGTTAGGATACACTGGCAAACCGCACATGCTGCCACGTTCTGCCACTGCTGCTTTTTGTCCAAAATGTTTAATCAGTTAGTTTCTTTGTTTTTAGTTGATGTATTGTTTTCAAAGCCAAGTCAACGGTGGTCCTTGGATATAAAACTAACAATAATAATAAAAACAAAACGTTATCTCTATTGGTTCACCAGCAAAAAAAGTCACCTTCGATTGGAGTTGCAATGTATTTGTTTCGAACTCACATCGCACACAAAAAAAGAAATAATTTCGCTCACAACTCAATCTACCATTTTGCGTGACTTACAAACAAACAAACAAACAAACAGACAGACAGACTGAGAATTGGCTATTAATACATAGATAAATCGGAACTGTTCATTATCTTTTATGCTCATACAATTTAAATAAACTGAATTATTTTTCCTACAGAACGCCTTGGGCTTTACTTACAGACATAATGTGACAAACCGATTATCTGCTTGTCTGAAGTCTATATATTAATAGCGGATTCTCTGTCTGTCTTTTTGTTGTTTTTTTTGCTTGTTTGTCTGTCACGCAAAATGGTAAATTGAGTTGTAAGAGTGATTATTTGATTTTAATTTTTCACATTTATTTATATTTTTAAGTTATATTTCGTTGGTTTTGGTTTTACTTGCACATTTGTGATTGCATTTTTTCAATGGATCTTGTATTCGTATTTGCCGTTGTTGCTTGTGATGTTGAGGTCCAGGAACTGTAAGGATTTATTTTCGTCCTCTACATCAATGGTGTATTTTATATGAGGGTCTTGCTGGTTTAGGATGTTTTGGAGCGCAATGGATTCTTGGTGGTCTTTGAATCTGGCATGACTATCATCAACATATCTTAAATATGATTTCGGTGCAACAGGTGGGTCTTGTTCCAGTGCAGTTTTTAATGCGCTCGTTTCATGGTATTGTAAGAACGCCTCAGCCATGACAACCATTAGTGCTAGACCGATCGGTGCTGAATTTTCAAGTAGGTAGAATTTCTCTTTCCGAAGGAAGTAACATTTTGATAAGCAAAGTTCTATCAGAGTTTTTATATCTGAAAGAGTTAGTTTGGTTCGTTTTTTCAGTTCATTATCTTTTGATAGGATCTGAATGATAATATCAATTGCTTCCTTCAACATCACAAACAACAACGGCAAATACGAATACAAGATCCATCGAAAAAATGCAATCACAAATGTGCAAGTAAAACCACACTCTGGACACGACCCTAAAGTTCTAAAGGGAATATTCACCGGTTTCTTATACCGAGCTTACACAATTTTTGAAAATCAACACTTTCAAGAAGAAATCAATTTTCTAAAAACATGTTTCGTTGAAAATGGTTACGAAGAAAAGGAACTAATAAAGATTAAAAATGACTTCCTTAAAAAACGAGAAAACCAAACCAACACAAAGAGCCAGAATTAAGACCAACAAGACCAATTAACCAACGACGTAACACTACCATGGATACCTGGATTGAGCCCAAAATTGAGAAATACGTTTCGGAAACATGGATACAAAGCAGTTTTCAAGAGCAACACCAATTTGAAAACGATGTTAACGTCCAAAAACAAAAGCAAACTACCAAACTATAGCCACCCGGGAGTCTATAAGATAGATTGTAAATGTGGAAAAAAATACGTTGGCGAAACAAAACTAAAAACCACCACACGATTAAAACAACACGTAAAGTTGATCGAGGATAAAAAGTGGGACTCTTCTGGCACGCAAAAACATGCAGCCAAGGATACAAATGGGATTCAGTAAATGTTCTAAAGTTAGAAGATAAAAGATTCGACCGAAAAATGCGAGAAGCATTGGAAATCCAATTCCACGAAACTTTCCCGCGTAATGAGCAAGGCCTTAACCAAGACGATGGCCAATACTTCACAACAAATTTCTGGAAGCCGATGTTTTCATACCTGCGGGAGAAGTCATTGTATTGACATTGACGTCAATTTTTGTAAACAAATTTGTAACGGTTTTTAGTCTGATGATGGCCTCCGCTAAGAAGGCCGAAATATAACTTAAAGATAAAAATAAATGTGAAACGATCCATAAACACGTCATTCTATCTTAATTCACGTTCACATAAAAATGTCGCTAAAAGAATTGATTTTATTTTGTGCGACATCAGTGTGAAACCACTGTATTGAGGCCCTAATCGAATGCGACGTTTAGGAAAATTTTCTCGGTAACCAATAGGGATAACTGACCTTGTTTGTGGTCCGCGATATTGGCCATAGGTTGACGAAAAATTTGGGTCTAATTTTTAAGGGGAAGGATCTGTGACGTCATCAAATTTTTTTGGTCAACAATATCTCCGTAACGGTTGGTCGTAACGGAACGATCCATTTTTTTGTTCAACTTTTCGAGCTCTACAACATGGGTACACTTCCAGTTTCCAATTCCTTAATTTTATTTTTCGTGAAGTCAACGCAGGCTGAAAATGGGCGGGAAGAAACGCCGCCTTGGCGCCTAGTCTATATATTAATAGCCGATTCTCTGTCTGTCTGTTTGTTTGTTTGTTTGTTTGTTTGTTTGTAAGTCACGCAAAATGGTAGATTGAGTTGTGAGCGAAATTATTTCTTTTTTTGTGTGCGACGTGAGTTCGAAGCAAATACATTGCAACCCCAATCAAACGTGACCTTTCTTGGCTGATGAACTAATAGGAATAACGTTTTGTTTTTATCATTATTGTTAGTTTTATATTCCACGTTGACTTGGCTTTGAAAACAGTACATCAACTAAATACAAAGAAACTAACTGATTAAACATTTTGGACAAAAAGCAGCAGTGGCAGAACGTGGCAGCATATGTTCGGTTTGCCACTAACTCTTGCCTGACTGTCTGAGACGGGTGAACTTTTTTTTTTGAGCAATCAAAATGTTTAAAAACCGATAGGTAAAAAAAGAGTATCATATCAAAACAAAATGTTTTTTTTTTTTTGCTTTTCTTTTGATAAATTAATTTCTTCTTTTAATTGTTAAGCGTTCTAATCGAACGTTTTTTTATTCTATTTATTCATTTAGCACGTGCCTTTTTTCTCTCCTCCGCGTGAACTTTTTAAGAAGAGAAACCATTTCCCCCTTACGTTTGATAACACCCATGTTAGAGCGCGTAACTTTTTTAAAACAAAAGTTAATAAAAAGTTGAAGTTTTCTCTCTATATGTTTTGAGTGTATTGTTACACTGATAAAAGATTGGTTTTACCAGAGGTTGATTGTTACACTGATAAAAGATTGGTTTTACCAGAGGTTGTGACTTCAAATCTGCTTCTGGTTGAACACAAGTTGTACGAGCCGTTTATAAGGAAATTTGACGTTTATTGATACAGAGCAGTTGGACATAGGCGGCGAGCGACGCCGCCTTGGCGGCTAGTCTATATATTAATAGCCGATTCTCTGTTTGTGCGTTTGTTTGTTTGTTTGTAAGTCACGCAAAATGGTAGATTGAGTTGTGAGCGAAATTATTTCTTTTTTTGTGTGCGACGTGAGTTCGAAGCAAATACATTGCAACCCCAATCGAACGTGACTTTTTTTGGCTGATGAACTAATAGGAATAACGTTTTGTTTTTATCATTATTGTTAGTTTTATATTCCACGTTGACTTGGCTTTGAAAACAGTACATCAACTAAATACAAAGAAACTAACTGATTAAACATTTTGGACAAAAAGCAGCAGTGGCAGAACGTGGCAGCATGTGCGGTTTGCCACTATCTCTTGCCTGACTGTCTGAGACGGGTGAACTTTTTTTTTGAGCAATCAAAATGTTTAAAAACCGATAGGTAAAAAAAGAGTATTATATCAAAACAAAATGTGTTTTTTTTTTTTTTTTTTTTTTTTGCTTTTCTTTTAACAAATTAATTTCTTCTTTTAATTGTTAAGCGTTCTGATCGAACGTTTTTTATTCTATTTATTCAATTAGCACGTGCCTTTTTTCTCTCCTCCGTCGTGATGTTTTTAAGAAGAGAAACTATTTCTTCCTTACGTTTGATAGCACCCATGTTAGAGTGCGTAACTTTTTTAAAACAAAAGCTAATAAAAAGTTGAAGTTTTCTCTCTCTACATTTTGAGTGTATTGTTACACTGATAAAAGATTGGTTTTATCAGAGGTTGTGACTTCGAATATGCTTCTGGTTGAACACAAGTTGTACGAGCCGTTTATAAGGAAATTTGACGTTTATTGATACAGTGATACAGAGCATGTGAACATCGGCGGCGAGCGACGCCGCCTTGGCGGCTAGTCTATATATTAATAGCCGATTCTCCGTCTGTCTGTTTGTTTGTTTGTTTGTCTGTCACGCAAAATGGTAGATTCAGTTGTGAGCGAAATTATTTCTTTTTTTGTGTGCGACGTGAGTTCGAAGCAAATACATTGCAACCCCAATCGAACGTGACTTTTTTTGGCTGATGAACTAATAGGAATAACGTTTTGTTTTTATCATTATTGTTAGTTTTATATTCCACGTTGACTTGGCTTTGAAAACAGTACATCAACTAAATACAAAGAAACTAACTGATTAAACATTTTGGACAAAAAACAGCAGTGGCAGAACGTGGCAGCATATGTTCGGTTTGCCACTAACTCTTGCCTGACTGTCTGAGACGGGTGAACTTTTTTTTTGAGCAATCAAAATGTTTAAAAACCGATAGGTAAAAAAAGAGTATCATATCAAAACAAAATGTTTATTTTTTTGCTTTTCTTTTAATAAATTAATTTCTTCTTTTAATTGTTAAGCGTTCTGATCGAACGTTTTTTTATTCTATTTATTCATTTAGCACGTGCCTTTTTTCTCTCCTTCGTGTGAACTTTTTAAGAAGAGAAACCATTTTCCCCCTGTTTGATAGCACCCATGTCAGAGCGTGTAACTTTTTTAAAACAAAAGCTAATAAAAAGTTGAAGTTTTCTCTCTCTACGTTTTGAGTGTATTGTTACACTGATAAAAGATTGGTTTTACCAGAGGTTGTGACTTCGAATCTGCTTCTGGTTGAACACAAGTTATAAGAGCCGTTTATAAGGAAATTTAACGTTTATTGATACAGTGATACAGAGCAGGTGGACATGGGCGGCGAGCGACGCCGCCGTGGCGGCTAGTCTATATATTAATACCTGATTCTCCGTCTGTCACTGAAAATGGTAGATTTAGTTGTGAGAGTGATTATTTTTTTTTATTTTGCGCGACGTCAGTGCGAAGCAAATACATTGCAACCCCAATAGAACGTGACTTTTTATGGCTGGTGAACCAATAGGGATAACGATCTTTTATTATTATCTATGTATTAATAGCCGGTGAAAAAAGTGTGCCATAAAACAAAATATTTTTTTGCTTTTGTCTTAATACAGTGTGTATCAAAATGTCTTATCCACCAACTTTCAAGGCGTATATTTCATTTCATGTCTGATAAAATATTGTGAATTTTATATCACAAGAAAGAGCTTTTCATGCTCTATCCATTAGTATAAAATGTTTGTCAAAATATTTGTTCTTCGAAAAGACATTGAAGAAAAACTCAACGATTTGGTTCTTAAATTCTTAAAAGGCAATTAACTCATTTTACAATGAAGGCCATTTGTAAACACAACAAGGGCCAGATGGCGCAAAACGGTAGCAGCAAGCTTACTTTTCAGACAAACGCTTTCGAAATTTTACAAAGTATATATACTAAAAACTTCTTTACGGTTTTTTCTGAGATATTTTACTGGTGGAAAACAGGCATTAACGATAAACTTGATGAAAATGATTAATTTGTGAAAATAGGGTTTAATCATAAAACACCAGCATTAATTTATTTAAAGACAAAAGAATTATACATTCGTGAGCAGTGTAACATATGTTTTTTTTTTGCCCCCGCAGCGAGCGTAAGCGAGCGAGGAGGCATAGTAGTTTCACGAGATAGGCGAAAGTCAGTTTTCGGTTTTGTTCATCATCATCTTCCAACTTTTCGTGTTGCTGTTACACGGCAGTATTAAAATTACTTTTACTTTTTCCGACGTGAGAGGCGAAATACGAAGTTCATGAGCAAGTTATTCTTTTTTTAACTAAAACTGACACTTCAGAAATGAATCTTTATTCAATCTCTGAAGGCCCACAAAATGTGGGAGATCTGCGTGTTGCAGATAAAGCTAGCAATGATGAGACTCCGAATGAAGTATATGTAGCTCTATCTGTAGATTCAGCTCTTACTGAGATTTCCAGTTGTACCAGGCCAACTGAAAGCAGCTTGAATAATCAAATACATTTTAGAAATGCTTGTAGACAACAGCGATCCAATTTTTCTTGTGCTGTTGATTGTTTTCTAGAAATTAGCTATGCTATATTGTACAGTCATTTAAAGTATATTTCAAGGTCTGAATTTTTTGACTTAGTTTGTGGTAGTGCAAACTTCTATCAAATCATAATTACCTCTTTTGAGGGAAATTTTGTCAAGTTTAGTGATTATGAACAGAATCTGGCAGATATTCGTCAGCCTGTATGGGACTATTTGGTGGAACATTGTCCATCATTTGTTAACAGGGACATGGAAGCTCAATTTTCAGAAATCTTTTCAAGTTTTCTTTTCAACTACTTGACAGCAGATGAGAAAGCACTTTTTCAATCAAGATATTGCCTTAAAGCATTCTGTAGCAGTTGCAATAATGATTTCGAAATTGAATTGCCTACTATGGTTAATTACATGTCAGAACTTGATTTAGGAAATTTGGATAATTTATATAACTGGCCAAATTTACTGAATCCGCTAGCACGGAATAATTTTTTGCAATGTTATTGTGAGAAACTTTGTGAAGCAACTATTGAGAATTTCATTCTTCCTAAAATATGTTTAATAGAATTAGGCAAAAATTCCATTTCTGGTAAAGAATTCAAGGAACAGATAATGATACAAAATCATTTATTTGTTCTTAAAGGCATAATAAGACATCAGCATCAACATTTTACATGTGCTGTAGTAACTGATGATTCTGGAAGATGGTTTTATTTAGATGACTTGAGTGATAATGTGTTTCATTATTCAAGTTTGAATGACCTGTGTAGCATCAGACCACATGGCTGGTTTTTCTTTGTATACGTTAGAGAAAGTGCTGATGGTGTTGATCTACAAAATCTAGATATTCATTTTAGCGTTGACGAGTCTTCCTCTAAAATTATGAATGCAAAGAAAAGCAAATATTGTGATATTCTGAAGAACTATCCTTTGCGTAGTAAATCAAAATCCTATCTTGAAGATCGACATGAATATGATAGAAAATATTATGAGAGAAATCTGACAAAACGGAAAGATCAGTCTAAAGTGATATACGAAAGGAATGAACCCAAACGGAAATATCAGTTTAAAGAAAATTATGAAAACAATGAGGCCAAACAGAAAAATCAGTTTAAAGAAAATTACGAAAGGAATAAGGAAACTTGAAAGGAAAAATTTAAAAAGTATTATGATATGAAAAAAGAAGATATTAAGGCTAGACGGCGGCAGCATTACCATTCTACAAAGAAGCAACTGCAGAAAAATCAAAATAGTAATGAAGTTAAAGTTTGTTATAGCAATAATGAATTTCTGAAAAAGAAATTTCATAAGAGCCTAGAAATGACTATTATTCAGTGTAAGACATGTAAGGAGGCTTGGCCTTTGCCCAGTTCATCTAAAAAGTTATAAACTGATTATGAATGTTTACGGTGTACAAGAGAAAAAAGTTTTCCAAAGAAATTTAGTCAAGAAAATGATATGGTTCCAAGCTCTGTACCACTACAGCTTCAAGGTTTAACTCAGATTGAGGAGATGCTTATTGCTAGAGCATTTCCAGTGATCCAGGTTTACACAAAGCCAAGTGGTGGGCAGGAAGCATATAAAGGACATGTTGTTACTCTTCCACAAGATGTTCAGCATGTAGCTAATGTTTTGCCAAGATATCCAAGTGATATTCCTGTGATTGTGTTTAAATTTGATGGTAAGAATATAACTCTAAAGAGCTCAAAGTACGTAGGCAGAAGGTGTTAGATGCTTTACTGTGGCTTACTGGTAAAAATGAGAATGGAGAACCTAATAACTTTTTGTATAAAGATGTGACTATTGATTTGAACAGATTTGATTGCTTACCAGAAAATGATTATCTAGACTTACCAAAAAATTTTGATTTTGCTGATAGGGAGGATGATTTCGATGATGAAATTGATGAGGCTGAAATTCCAGATTTTGGGCCAAAAAATGACAATGATGAAAGGGTATATGATGAGAATACAGAAATGGGAAGTTTTGTTCCTACTAAATTGCAATCTAAAGTAGAAAAAGAAATTCTTAATGATTCTGTTTTAAAACCAGAAACTTGGAAAGTAGATAGTATTGCTCTGAATGAATTTAAGACAGAATATCTGGCAAGTTTAGCATTTCCAACTTTATTTCCTGATGGGAAAGGAGACCCAACAAAATTAAGCATTGTTAAAACTATAGCTAAAAGTGACACTGAGGCTTTTTCTGAGAAAATAAAGCATTTGATAAAGTTTGCTGAAAGAATTGATAATAAATGGGTATACAGATTTGCAGCCCATCCACGATTTGCTTTTTGGGCTTGCAATATTCTTTATCGTAGACGTTTGCTAGGGCAGGGTAGCTTTTATTTGAAACAAAACCCTGGTGATGCCAATTTAACAATTGACGAGCTACAAGATATGGTTAGAACTGGAACTCATTCAGTTGTGATTAAGAAGTTAATGCGTTATGCGAAAAATGTAACAGGTACGAATGCCTATTGGAGCAATGCTAAAGAACAATTAAAAGCTATTATTAACCAAGCTGGAGCACCAACAATTTTTTGGACTCTGTCTTGTACAGAGTTTCATTGGCCAGAATTTCATGCTTTATTTTCAAACGACAAAGATCAAGATAGTAATAGCTTGCGTAATAACATTTTGAATAATCCCCATTTAATAGATTGGTTTTTTACTGTGAGAGTTGAAAATTTTGTTAAGCATTGGCTTTATGAGTCTATGGGGGCAGAATGGCATTGGTATAGATTTGAATATGCTGTTATGAGAGGCTCCATTCATTGTCATGGAGTTGCGAAACTTAAAAATGACCCTGGCTTATGCCATTTAACACAAATAGCTTTAAATGGTCATTTAGCTGAGGAAAAACTGCCTTTTGAAAATGATCCTGAAAATATTGTTGTACTCACTAAATATATTGATAATGGGAAAGCTGCTGCAGAACAAGTTTGTGATTATGTAGATTCTCTTGTGACTGCATGGACTCCATCCATGCCAGAAGATGGTTGGGTGAGGCCAACCTGTCACCCATGTAAAAGACAGGTTGATAAAATACATGAGCAAGATCTTGATGATGACTATGCAGATTTGTTAAATTGTGTACAAAGGCATACTAAATGTAGTTCAGCTTATTGTCTTCGCAAAAGAACTAATGGTGAACAATACTGCAGGTTTAACTTTCCTTTTGAGCTTTGTGATAAAACTCACATCGGATTTGAACAGATAAAAACTAAGAATAATGGTGTTCAATTTAGACCCAAGATTGTTTTGAAACGTAATGATTCCAGGGTTAATAGACATCAGCGTGTACAGCTTCAATCATGGAGAGCAAATACTGATATTCAGCCAATCATTGATTATAATGCCTGTTTGGAATATTTAGCTAAGTATGCTGCAAAAGCAGAAAAGCTATCAGATGTGGCTAGAGATGCTTTTGTTTCGATTGTAGATAATTTAAAAGGTATTGAACAAACAAGATCTATTATTCAGAAGCTAATGATCAGAGCTGTTGGAGAACGCGACTTTAGTGTTCAGGAAGTTATGCATAATATACTTTCACTAAAAATGCATAGTTGTTCCTTTCAAGTAATAAATGTGTCTGTGGAAGGATCAAGAAAAGTGGAAATTAAAGATGGTGAAGTTGAAACCGAACCTTCATTGTTAGATCATTATGCTAACAGAGCTAATTTAAAAGGATGTAATAAAAATATAGTTGAATCCAATTTTGTGCAATTTGTGTCAAACTATACAGTACAAAAGGAGGAAGTAAAAAAACGGAAAACTCCAGTAATTGTGAGAGCATTTCCATGCTTATATGGTAATCCTAAGAGCCCACAGTATCCTGTATACTGTAAATACCAGCTATTAAAGTATAAGCCATGGAAAATCAATATAAGTGATGCTTGGGATAACTTAGATGATGAAACTGATGATATGTTTTGTCAAAAGTGGAGTGACTTTCTCCAAAGTGATATAGGTCAGATTTTAGTTCCGAATTATAGCAGGGAGTTCAGCAATGCTGAGATTTTCTTTGAAAGGACTGAAGTTGATGATTGTGAGTTTGAAGAACATGATCAAGGGCCACGTGAAGAATGGATGCATTTAGCTGATTTGTGTAATAATGTTATTGGTACTAGTGTAACGTTAGAAAATAGTGCTGAGTATTGGAACACATGCAGAGCAAGTTATACAGAAGAACAAATAGGTAATATGCCATCATGGTTAGACAAAGAAAAAACTAATTCTGTTGATATTGAAGACTCTTTTGAGGTAAATGTAAGTTCTTTAAATGAAGCACAGAGGAAAGCTTATGACATCATATTTGATCATCATAGATGCCCTGATAAACAGTTGCTTATGATGATTACAGGCTTAGCAGGAAGTGGTAAAAGTTTCCTTATTAATAATATCAGAGCTTTACTGACAGAAAAATGTATTGTTACAGCTTACTTTGGTATTGCTGCCTTTAATGTTAAAGGAAAGACATTACACTCTCTTTTAAGACTTCCTATTAGAGGTAGAAACATGCATGATTTGAAAGGCCGTGCACTTTCACAGCTTCAAGAGCAATTAAGTTCTGTCAGATATATTATTATTGATGAGTACTCTGTAGTCGGGCAGAGTTTGTTAGGATGGATAGATAAGCGATGCCGTCAAGCCACTGGTAATACAGAGAAACCTTTTGGAGGAATATCTGTCATTCTTGTTGGAGACATTGCACAGTTGCCACCTGTAGGTGATAAAGTATTGTATCATAAGAAACCAAATGGTGAATTAGATACTTCAGGATTCTGTATTTATAGAATGTTTACTACTGTGATTAAGCTCAATGTCAATGAGAGATCAAAAGGAAACAGTGTTGCTCAAGAAAGATTTCGCTCGGCACTTTATAGATTAAAAAATGGGGATTCATCAGAGATTGATTGGCAAATGTTTCTTTCTAGAACACCTGGTAGGATCACTAAAAATGTTGATGTGAAATCTTATGTTAAATTGTCTTTTTCAAATGAGAAAGTAGCTAAAGATAACCATGAAGCACTTATGAGTCTTGGTGCCCCTGTAGCACAGATCAATGCAAGACATAGTAACCAAGCATCAGCAAAATTACCTTCAGACGATATGGGTGGACTTGAAAGTAAGGTATTTTTAGCTAAAGGAGCACGAGTAATGTTGACAAGAAATTTATGGACCAGTAGGGGCCTATGTAATGGTTCCATGGGTATAGTAAAAGATATTGTGTTTCAAGAGGGGGACATGCCTCCTAATTTGCCTATTGCAGTGATAGTGAAATTTGATTGTTATTCTGGACCAAGTATACTTGACAATGAGCCTTGTTGTGTTCCTATTGTTCCAATTACAAATATGTCTGATTTGCATGGTTCAGCTTATGAGAGACAACAGCTGCCACTTCGGTTATCTTGGGCTATTACAATCCATAAGTCTCAAGGACTCACATTAGATAAAGCTTGGGTTGATTTGGGAAATTCAGAAAAATTTATCGGTTTAGCATATGTTGCAATCTCAAGAGTAAGAAAACTGGAAGATCTAATAATTGAACCAATGACATTAGAACGCTTACAGGATATAAAGAACAAAAAGAATTATCAGTTTCGTGTTGCTGAAGAGGAAAGGCTAGAACAATAAGTATAAATTTTGGTTAAGAGCTATGGTTAGTCAGCTAGCAATGGTAAAAAATTTTTGGTAATAAAATCAAACAATATTCCTATGTAAATAAATTTTTTATTCAAAGTAATTGTTAACTTATTGTAATTTATAAATTTTATTTCAAGATGTCAGCAGTGGACAATGGAACTTTTCTGAACAAATCACATCAATTCTGCTCCACTACGATTTCAATGTGATCACTAGACCTGTAACATGTGAGTTTTGCTTTTGTTTCATTATTTTACACGCTTAAAAAGTAATTGGTATTCTTATTAACTGTGCGACGATGTTGACCTTATTCAGTCATAACTTCTGCCATGTAAGGTTTTCCGATTAAATAGATAGTGTTAAATAGATGTTGTTTTTTCTAAAAAAATTGGTCTGTTCTACAATTTGTATTTTCCTTTTTGTTATTTTCATTGCTATTGTTGTTACAATTTCTACTGGATTTTAATGGGTTTTTTTAGGTCAAAAACATTATCGGAAATACTCTTGCCAAGGAATTTACACATTTTCGGATTCATTTCACAAACTCGAGAAATCTAAACTTGTTTAATAGATATTTTATCTATTGTTATCCACGAAAGTGTGCAAGCAATCGACTTAATATCTCATTTAACATTAATACTTGTAATTCAATGTAGCCAAGAAGAAGAGTACTGATACGCCTAAACATTCGCAACCAATAGTTAGCTCAACTGAAAATTCTGGAACCGCGTTAGATATTATTCTTTTGATGTTCATGATGATCAGAGATTTGGAAAGTGGGTGTGATACTGAGAACTTTTACGGAGTTTATTATAATCGAATAATAACAAAAATAAAACACTTTATATGTTTGGAATGCAATGGAACAGCCCGTAAAGTAAGATGAAGGGATGATGAGAATAAATCTTTATAAATAGCATTATGATTCAATGCAATTATTTATTGTGAGTAGATTATAACAGTATGAACCGAACGAGACTTTTCGTTGTTTTTCTAATGTTTGAATGTTGTGAATTTCACTGATCCTTGTCATTTTTCACGATATTTAAGTTTCAAAAACATTAATTTTCAGTGAATTATGAAAAGGTCTATCCCACTGCACATTAAGACATTTCAATCTTTATGGTTTCATATATAAGACTGGCTTTGTCGAAAAATTTAAAGTATGCCACTTATCAGGCCCCAAATCAATCTAAAACATTTTTAAAAAAATCCTTAAATTACAAAATGTTTGGGCGGAAAGTTTTCTTTTTTAATGTATAGCTTGCTGTATGTACAAATTGGAAAGCTTGAGCGCGGGGGCATTTTTAGCTAAAGCTGCATGCTAGTATAAGAAATTTTTTCATAAGAGCCTATGTAGAAAAAAAAAGTCTGTTGATAATAATAATTTCTGATGAAACCAAAATTGAATTCCAACAAATAACTGCCCTTTCGAACTAGATCTTTGAAAGCCGTAATACACAAACACAGTGTAGCAGCTAACAAACGAGGTTATAATGGCCAATACGAAATTTTGAACTGATAAGCTTTGCTAACAAGGAAAGCAACATATCAAGTATTTTCAGTTAGCGTAATGAGCCAAAAGTCCCATTTTTATGTACGCCTATTTGATTAGAATTCGAATGAATTCTAATTTCGTGGATTAGGTTATAAAATATCAGGTTATGTACTTTTAAAATAAAAGGTAATCTACTTTTAAATGTTTGATATGAAAAAGCTTCCTAATAACGCAGGCTGCGTTCCTTCATTACAATTTACATTGCGCTTTTAGTAGAGTCCCGCAGACTCTAAAACGTAGACTAATTGCCATTTCAACCGGAGGAGGAGGAGGAGTAGGAGTAGGAGTAGGAGTAAGAGTAGGAGTCCGCAGGTGTTTTAATACGGTATTCGCTATCGCTGCTACCGTAATAAATTGTTATGCGCTTCCGATCGAACATGTTTTTATTCACTTCATTCATTTGGCACGTTCTTTTTTTTCTCCTCCCGTGTGATTTTTTTAAGAGAAACCATTTTTTCACCTACTTCTGACAGCACCCATGTTAGAGCGCGTAAAACAAAAGCTAATAACGTTTTGAGTGTATTGTTAAACTGATACTCGATTGGTTTTAAAAAGTAAATAAATAGCACATCGCAGTTTTTTTGGAACCATTGTTTAAACTGATATTTCATTGGTTTAAAATCGTAAATAAATAGTTAACGTTTGAAGTTCACCTTCGAAATGCATTGTGTAAAGCAAGAAAGTTTGCTGACATTTTAAATGCGACCGCGACAATGAACGGCTGCGTTAAGAACATGCAAGATTTGAGACACCAGGAATGTATTTGTCTTGATGTGCAAACGAGCTTTATTAAGCAATAAAGCCAGCAGCAAAGGAAGTGAAAATCATTAGAATTGAACCTCAGTTCTCCCATTATACGTGCCTCACTTATCGCTGATTTAAAAGTGCAATAATTTGGAGCAGGTGGTGACACAACGCAGGCTAAACATGGGCGGCGAACGACGCCACCTTGGCATCTAGTGTTATTATAAGAATCCAGTTATTTCAATTTAAAATCTTATTTGACTCATACTGTACTTTAAAGAATTTAAACATGTGGAATTTTCAGGACAGAGATTTGTGTAAATCAAGTAATCATGCTGACACCATTATACACTGTGTATCAAAATGTCTTATCCACCAACTTTCAAGGCGTATTTTTCGTTACAAGTCGGATAAAATATTGTGAATTTTATATCACAAGAAAGAGCTTTTCATGCCCTATCCATTAATATAAAATGTTTGCCAAAATATTTGCTCTTAGAAAAGATATTGAAGAAAAACCCAACGATTTGGCTCATTAAATTCTCAAAAGTCAATTATCTAACATGCTGACATGCTAACGATGTAATTAAACTATGTATTAATCGACCATTAAAAATTTAATTACGTTTTCCTTATTTCTTCAAAACCCACTTTTTCATTTTTCACAAAAATATACTAGCCGAAAGAGCTTGAGAATGGCTTTCCATTGGTGTAAAAATTATTTTGAAATTAGGTATATTCATTTAAAAAAACAACTGTAAAATTTCCATTTCCAACATTACGAAACACACTGTACTTTTTACTATGGTAACTACAATCCAATTTTGAGTGCACGCTTTTCTATTTATAAGAGCAATTTTATAAGAACACGAGCTTCAAACTTGGCCAAAAAATAAGAACAAAATAAGAACAACCTGAAGCTAAAATCAATGTTTTAAAAACATAAAGAACAGTCTAAGCTTGAATTTTCTTATAAAATAAGAACAATTTGATTTCTCTTTTGTTTTATTCACCTTGCATACTCATATCGGGTCATTAACCGAACAGCAACCATTCTTTTAACCAGCTGTTTTTAAAATTTTATTTTACTGGACGTGCCATAAATAAGAACAAAATGAGGCTGAAACGCT
Organism: Turritopsis dohrnii; assembly: GCA_027922465.2. NCBI lineage: Eukaryota > Metazoa > Cnidaria > Hydrozoa > Anthoathecata > Oceaniidae > Turritopsis > Turritopsis dohrnii. The sequence goes on from BQMF02000275.1 coordinate 151,090, forward strand.
AAGAACGCTGAGAACAAAATAAGAACAATTCACGCTAAAAAATACCCAAAAAATAAGAACAGCCAGCCTCAGGTCAGATTTGACTGGTTCTTATATGAAAAAGCGTGTATCTTGTTACTTTCAAAGGCTTTGAGTTGGCAAGAAAAGAAACACAAAACTCAGAATATTAAGTATTTATGTTTATTATTGAACAGCAACGACAGCACCTTTAAAATACTGAGTAGACACCTTATGCTTTTGCACACAAAACATACTTGATTTCATTATACCAAACATGCCCATATTTTGAAATGTTAAAAGAGGTAAAGTCAGCTGAATACTACCATTTAACAGTCACACGAAAATTTTGATGATAAACAAAATGAAAAACTGAGGCTATTAGTTTACTTCTACTTCAATCATTATGATCTCATGTTATTATACAAACCAAATCAAGATGTTTTTTACTGTATTCAAGTAAATATTTCAGGAAGTAATATTAAATTAACAAAAATGTCACCTAGCTTTACTTGGAACAGCATGTATACCGTTACGGCCATTATTACCAAGAAAACAAATATATTTAAGAATTTCATTCTGACTTTAGACTCGATCTGTAGATTTCGCTAAGCGATGGAAATCTATCAATTTAAATGTTTATCAACAATCCAAACTTTCTATGTTTTAACACAAATGCTATCAACCAACCTAGGGTTTCTTGCCTTCTGGATACATGTACGGTACGAAATATAATTCTTTATATCGAAAACGCGAAGAAATCTGGGTCCGTGATTGGTATTTAGAAAGAAATTTTAATAACATAGATTTTAATACATTTTGATAACATCTTTATACGTTTTATGTGTATTTTATATATGATGTCCATTTTCATGCTGTTAAGGGATTATGGTTATCAATTTATCAACTTGATGTCGGCAGGCTTTATATGCATAAAAAATGTTGTAAAACCACTTATTAGAAAGCGCAACAATGTTTATTATAAAGTGGAAACGAATACATTTTTAAAAATCAATGAAAAGTTTGAAAGATAATGTATGTAATAACTCCTTCTTAAGCGAGCACTTACCAAGTGTGAAGGTTAACAGCTGTTCTTTCGAGTCTTCTTTCGAGAGTCTTGGGTAAGAAAAGACCAAAAAATAAGGATTCCATCAATATAAAATTTATAAAAATTAAACGGATATTTTCTTCAAAAATGCGATGAAAATTTTTGAAGCCAACGTTTTGAAACACACTGTAGTTTCTAAGAACTATCATTTTTGGCTTCAGACGTGCCAACATTTCTGAGCATCATTAGAAATATGTGGATGAGCATCCTCGAAGGAGAAGCATGAAATTTTTTTAAAGGGGAACTAAACTAAGCAAGAGGCCCATAGGCCATAGGGTCAGCGCAAATTGGATGCTTTAAAAATCACAAGAATATGGCTTGCAGAAAAGAAGCTTGATGATTAGTATCTGGATAGCCCATAACGGTTGGTGGACATACGAATCGAAAACGCAAATCCACTCGCCTTACAACAAGTAGGGCGTATAAAATCCACTATGATGAAAGAACTCCCGTAATATTTTCACAATGGAAAAAATTAAATTGCCTTAGATGATACCATATTTCACTAGGATTACATCAGCAGTGTGTTGAATAGGCAAGGTGTCGAATGAATGATAACCGGGAAAGTCTGACCTCTCACACAGATTATTTCCTCTAACATTGATAGCCGATCAACCTTATCGGGGATAATTTCGCCGGGGAAAACTTCGTAACTTTGCAAAATTTTACTAATTTTTCTCATAAATTTCACTTTTTCAAATTTTTCGTCGGGGGAAATTTTTGTCACGTAGCAAATATTTCATCACTTTTCCCCGACGAAATTTTATCTCACAGAGATCAAAATCGCAAATTCTTATGAGCCGAATGACAAATCGGCAACAACGTGTTACATGCGCATTGTTTTCCGATAGATTCATTGAACGGAAGTCGCATTAGCTGAAAGGTCAAGGACAAATTCACATAAAAACATAGAAGCTGAGAATAAATAATCAGTAAACGTCTTGAAAGAAGATCGCCCTGCGTTTCCAAGACAATTAAGTCCTTCTATTTCATTAGCCGAGAAATTTTTGTGGCAGCATAGAAACCATATGGTTATACGTTACGCATTAACAGAAATCATATGGGCAAGAACAACTACAACAACTTTAATATTTTAATCGATTTTATTTCAACTTCAAATTTCAGTTACTAGTTGGACTTTCCAGCTTTACTTGCTTACAACCTTACGTGCTTGGCTAATCACGCAGGTGAATTTCGTTTCTACCAATTCAGTGAAGATCTATTGCCAAGCAGTTGCTGATTACTGAAAATAAAAGTGTAAACAGCTATGTAACTGCACAACACACCAATAACTTCTAGGCCCATTTAAAAAAATGGTGACCTTAAAGAAACTTGCATTACAGAGTCATGCATTATAATTTTAACTCGAAATATTCAAAATAACATTACTTGAAGGGAAAATAATTGCTGAATTTCTCTATTTAGGGTGGGTGGGGCGAGTCAATAATCAGAGGCGTATTCAAGATCAGTCAATAAAAAGTGGAGGAGTCCAACACTACAGTATTTTTTTTCAGTCTTAAGTGGCGATTAGGTTACTTGCACGCTTTCCTTTTTTACTTCAAATGACTAACCTCTCCTCCACAAATGTTGACTGACCTTTAGCTACGCCTCTGATAATGGTCAATATAACCCTAAATTTCAATTTAACACTCTAAAGATTCAGTTCATGGAAATTCATTGAAAAATGTTTCTTCTTTTCTGGTTAAATAAAATCTGAAATAATTCTAATATTTTGTAAGTATTAACAACTAATTTTCACAATGTCTTTTTGGCACAAAAGTTGAGAAAACAACAACAATAAAATATGTGCTTTTGACATTTGACATGACCTGGTCTACCAATAGCATATTGATAGTATTTTGTCTGACAGACAGACAAACAGCAAATCTGCTATAAAAAGAGAGGCAAAAAGAAGGTGTTGTTGGCCTCTCATCCATGCTTGCCCTACTAACAAACAAATTGACTTGGCTTGAATGGAATTTTATGTCAAAAATAGGTTCACAAAAATAGCCCATGCAAGTCTAGATTTTGCTGTTTCTTAAAAAGAAAAATGTGTATATAATAAAAGGAAGTAAATTGTATGTTGGCTGTTCTTATTTTTTGTGCCCTATTCTTATTTGGTTCTTATTTATAGAACTTCCAGTTAAACAAACAAATAACGTTTTTTCGAAACACCTTTACTTGTTTTTTGTTTCAATCTTGACAGTTTGAATTAATTTGTAATGGAACATGGTAGTGAAACAAATACATATTAAAAATGGTAGCCATTCGGTACTAACATAACGATATTTCTTTCCAATTCTTACCTCATTAACCCAAACCCTAACATACACAAGAATAACAACAAATTTCGGAGCATTTTGGTATATTCTGATAACAGCATATCCCGCGGCAGAGCCGTACATGGAAGTCCACTTTAGTGTGTACAAAGCAATAACCTTCCATGTCGAGACCACACCGAACAAAGGTAACTGATAGAATCTGGGCTAAAAAACCCTGGACCCTGATATTGCCAAAGAAGAGTCGCGGGTAAAAACCATGATCCTATAGATAACTTTGATTGGATGAAGACCGGCTTAAACTTACTCCACCTTAACATCGATTTTTTTCCTTGCCGATTGATGTCCGATAGACCAATTCGATGTGACATAAAATAAAAAGAATAAAATAATAAGCTACAGAACACTTGCCGAATACGACATGACAAAACCTAGAACGATACTACATCGTTCCTCCCCTTTTATACGCATGCTAAGCGCATGCGCTAACATATATAGCAAACTAAATATCGTCCAGAACTGTGAAAGAAACTTATTTCCGCCTTATCTGTGAAACGGCGGAAATATCGTGAGCATGCAAGTTATTAAGCAGGCGAACACCATTAATTATATTATAGGTGAGAAAAGAAACAATCATAAGTGAAAACAATATACATATATACAGTGTGTCCCAGAGAATTTCGGTCTGAGATTTTAACAAGCTATAACTTTTCACACATATATCAGATTTTAGAGATTTTTACATCATTCGATAGGATTTTATTCATAGATTTTAAAAACCTATATTTTAAATAATTTATTTCAACACCTTTGTTGTAAAAAGGATTTCTTTAAACTGTCATGGTCATTAACTCCTTAATGGTTAATAAAAGTAAGTTTCCACGTGCGATTATTCTTTTGTTTATTAAGAACATGTGGTGGTGTTATTGAACACACTAAGGGGCTGTTCATATGGAGGTGAGCTGGCCCGCTTAACCGGGCTGGCTCACTTAAATGAGATGAAATTCACCCCGCGTTCATATGGCTTTTCTCATCCCACTTAACCGGGCTGGAGAATGTTGTTTACATCACGTAAACAATAATTCGAATTTCGACGCGTGCGCACTTGTCTAAAATCTATCCCACTAAGCCGGGTTGGTCTGTTCATATGAACAAATTTCATCTCACCTAGGTGAGATCCCGGTCAAATGAAATGAGATCTCACTTAAGTGAGCCAGCCCGCTTTTCATATGAACACAATTTATTTTTATAAAGATTTCTTAATGACAGTGAGATCTCTGCTAAGTGAGCTAGCACGGCTAACCGGGCCAGCTCACCTCCATATGAACAGCCCCTAAAATTATAATCTCATCACAAAGTTAAAAATTGTGGGACGGGGGCTTCCACAAAATATTTTTGACATCATATGAGCAATCTTTAGTTGCTACAAAAACTTTTCTCCACTGAGATCCAGAGTCTATCAGAGTTGAAAAGTAAAAGTGTTGACGCAGCAAATAATCTTAGACAAAATCAAAATTTAATTCGCCACTCTTTATGACAGCAACAGCAAATCGCAGTGTCAAGAGAAACGGGGACATGCTGAGACAGCTTGAAGTTTTGTTTTTAATGACTCTTGTGTTTTACAGTCACTTGACTTGTTATTGTTTATGATAATGACATTTGATAGCTGTTATTGAAAGATGTGTTAATTAACCATTAAGAAGATAATTGGATTTTTTCATGGTAAAATCCTTAATTGTTTCTAAACTAAAAGGTTTTGGAGAACAAATTGTATATTTTTAAAATCTATGAATAAAATCCTATCGAATGATGTAAAAATCTCTAAAATCTGATATATGTGTGAAAAGTTATAGCTTGTTAAAATCTCAGATCGAAATTCTCTGGGACACACTGTACTTCTTTATTTACAAGACATTTCAGGCTTGATTGCTTAATTTTTGAAATAATGATCTGATCCTCAGGTTGTTCAGATTTTGTTCTTATTTTTTGGCTAAATCTGACAATTGTGTTTTTTTGGTCTTTAAAATTCCAGTTTACAGTGAAGTGTTTATGCAGAACAAGAATGTAATAGAATAGAAAAATTCAGCAAGGAGTTTTGCACCAAGATATGTCTTCCATTAAGGCATGGAAGCTAATACCTTATCATTGAATAAACATTATGTATGTGTTGGGGAAAAAAGAAAACATTTGGACAACATGAAGAAGAGTACATGTATAACACAAATATATAAATAATCTATGCAACTTGCCTGACTTTTTCTTTTTCCTTGATAAAGTTGATTCCTATCAAATACGTGGATGTAAACGTCTTTATTCAATATGCTTCAATTTATATAAGTAATGTTGCTCTGATTCTTCCTCCTTGTTGACATAAAAGTTTTACCAGCGTTTCGCTCCCAGGATGCACTACGTCAAAATTAAGGGTGGGAGAGGGCGCATTTAAGTGAATGTTTGATTTTCTTATTGGAGTGACGAAGCGAACCCTTTTTGTATTGAATTATACTTACATTGTTACAAACTGGCAATACTTTCTCCAAAAGTAAATGTCGTACTTTAACATTTGTGAGTTTGAACTGCAAAATTGAAAGTTCCCAATAACGGGCGTTAGAGCGGGCGTAAAGAACTGTAGCATTACACACTGACTGACGGACACGGGTAAATGAAAGATCAGCTACCTCACAGCACTGACCAATATCACAAGCTAATTATTTGAAACAGCTTTAAAAATGCTGAATGCCAGTTTTTGAATTTTCAAAAAATCATTTTTCGTTATTGACATATTGCCATTAAGATTTTTTCCGAAACATAATCTCCATGGCAACATGACATCACAACGTTTAAAAAGATATTGTTGACATACAAATATGTGAATAACTCATAATGTTTTAATGATATATTGTTGGAAGATTGTATGTAGAGTGGTAAATAACTGCAGTTGTGAAAATAGCAAAGAAATTTGATGCCATTGCTACTCCGGCTCGATTCCAGGTCTATATTATTATTTGCTGACAAAGCTATAAATCAGCATCTAACACTGTTACTATGGCGAATATTGCTTTAATATATGTCCAGTGAAAACTGTTCCATTTTCTCAAATTTCGTTTCTCTTACCTGAGCGGATCTCCCTTTGTAGGTTTGACTGTAAAAATTAGAAAAACAACGCTCAACTTTTCAAACACTTTCCGTCTATGAAGCAATTCTCCAACAGAATACAAGTGAAGAAGGGTCTGTTTTTTTATTAATTAAATGTCGGACGGAAAGATCGATAACTCTGATGGCTATAGACATTTACTGAAAAGAAAATAACTGATGCTTCATGCGCTAATGAGTCGGTTATAGGACTATTTTGTTTGACTAAATTTAAAAAGGCAATAAAAAGAAATATTTAGAGTTTTATTCTAATGTCAGACGGAATCGATTCCATACTTGATTCTATCGAAACAGGACATAGTTAGAAGGAAAGAGAAATATATGTTTATTGCTAGAGTATATACTGTAATTCAAATCTTTTTAGTTTGACAATGCCCGGTTCTATCAAGTTAAGATAATAACACTATTAAATGTCGGACAAAACGTCTAATATATTATCGAATGGAATTTTTTTTTTGCTTCAAATTGTATCAAAAATGTGATTAATCGTTACAATAGATTAATATACAGTAGATTAAGCCAAATTTCAAGAAGCCTGTCTAGTCACTTTGAAAAATGAGGAGCTTAAAGAAATCCTTCCATCCGACAAAAAATTAGCTAGCAAATATGAGTAACTGTACACTAAAGAAAACGCGGTTAACATTATGAAAGCCTGACCAAATCACGTTCGTCATGAATAGTGTTATTAACTATTTACTTTCAAAACATTCAAATTTAAAGCTCTGATCCCGTAAAATGGACAAAGAAAAATGTTTTGCTTCCGTCCGACAAAAAAGTCAAGAAAATCTAAAAAACTGTTTTAAACATAAAAGCATGTCTCATGAAACCACTGTTTGCATGCAGAGTATTCTAGCCATTCAGTGCCATCTTCACCAATCATCAATGTTACAGTCTGCACATTTGTTTTCGTCCTCACTTGACTCTTTGTGACCACAAACCATTCCACCAACCTTGCTATATCATTGAGTATAGAATGGCTCTTCATCTGATTGAGTACTCAGGCGTTTGGTTTACACGTCGTTCCAGTTTAATGTGTCCTTGATTAGTGGAGTGTAGTCGATATCTTCAGGTCTTTCGATCTCATATTCTTGGGGTAGATAAATGGTTGTTACGGACGGGACGAATTCCATGGCAGCCATGGCAAATTCCCTTGGGGTGTAGACAACAATCTGACCGGACTTGACCTTTCGGAAAACTTCGTTTTTCAGGGTTCCACATTCACCGCTCATGGACCCTTTGCCATGTCTTTCGTTGCAAAACCACAAAACGTCTTTATCTGAAAAAGGTTACCAGATAATATTTTGAAAATAAAACGTGAACGAAATTGCGCACTCATCCCATCACTCCAGACGATCAAACAACGATACTCCTTTCCTACTTTCCTTTCCTTTTTTCAGGGAGCTCATTGATATAACCCTGTTGTGAACCGAGTTTTCAGTTACTATGACGACACTTTTTTGTTGTAATTTATTTTCTTCATCTTTAAAGTACACATTTTTTTGTTATTAGCTAGAACACCTTAATTTTGGCTGAGCCTGGATGTGCTTATTTTTTCAGTAAATTTGAACCTCAGATGTTCTTATTGACGTTCTTAATACGAAATCAAATATCTGAAGAAAAAAATTGCGCCTTCATAATAGCACTATTTATAATAAGTTCTAAAAAGTTCTCCACGCCAGGTGAAAAACCCATTCGCCAAGAGTTTGATGGTGTAGAAGTAGTATTGCTGTAGGAACTTTAAAACCTTTTGTACCTTTTTTCCGATTACTTTGAAAACGTAAAAATATTTTATCTTTTAAATGATTTATGTCTCAATTTCATGTTCTAATTTTGTAGCTTCGAGGCTGGGCATGTTCTTACGATGTTCTTAATTTTTTGCCGAATTTCAGCCTAAATGTTCTTATAAACTGGGTTCTAATAAAAAAAAAAAAACGTGTATAACGTGAGAATCTCTGATGACCGAAATAAGCGCTCTGGATCTTGCTGGTCTCATTGCTATAAAAAACACGCGTAATTCGAATCAAAGTTCGATTGTAAGCTTCGTTTTTGATAGAATATGCGACACAATGGCTTCATTTTTTTATTGTCGGACGGAAGAAAAAACCGGGGTGAAAAAAAATCGATCTCAAGAGAAATCTCACACAAAGTAGACAGAATAAATGATGTTTTTTTTCCTTAATGGTTACTTCGATAGTTGTGTATATTCGGTGTTTAAATGTCGAGATAAAAATTCTGGTAAAATAATTCAAAAGTTGACGTTTCAGAAAAATCTATTTTCAAAATTTCATTTTATGCATAACTTTTTAGTGTAAAGATTCTGTTGAATAAGTGGTGGTATTCTGGTATTCTGGTATTCTGATGAAGAGAAGCTGTTAAAATGACCTATACTACTCTTTTAGTTAGGGACTGTTCACAAATGACGTCAACTGTTAGGGGGGGAGGGGGGGGGGGGGGGGGGGGGGGGTATACTAAAGTTGACGCTGGTTGACGGGGGAGGGGGGGAGGGGATGTGATACTAGTTGACGTCAACCCACACAATTTTGCAGAACCTTGATTTTTCTAATTAAGTAAAAGTTTCTTATGAAAATGTTAACACTGAATGTGATCTTGATGTGGTCCGTGGTGCACGAACGTAAAACAATAAGCACAGATGGAGTTTGATCAGAGAAAAATTACACGAAGATCATTTCAAATATTTTCACGTCTTATTAAAAATGCGTAAGAAACTAACATACAAAAGGACAAGTGGGGTGGATGGAGGTTATTTTGTTTTGGGGTGGGGGGGGGGGGGGGGGGGGGGGGTCTTCTCAAACGATGACGTCAACTGAGGGGGAGGGGGCAACGCAAAGTTGACGCAGGTTGGCAGAGGGGGGAGGGGGGGTCAAAAATCTTGAAAAAATGGTTGACGTCATTTGTGAACAATCCCTTATAGAATTGATATATGGGGTGTTTGACATTTGTCAACCATGTTATTATGAGGCATTTGAATTTTCCGTTCGACATTTTAATAACCGGAATAGCTAAAGAAAAATCATAAAAATACACTTTAAAAAATGTCAACACTGGCTTGCTTGTTGATTTTCTAATAAAACATACCGACATTTTTTTTATAATGATGACCAATTTTCAGACAGGTGTTATGCCCCACTTTGTAATTTCTGCCCAACTTTGTAATTATGTCGCCCCACTTTGTAATTTGTGATCCTACTTTACCTGTTTTTTTTCCCTGATGTCTATATGGGAGATGACTAACTTTAGAGCATTCCATTTTCTTGCGCAAACTCAGTGAGTAAGAAAAAAAGCTAATTGACTCGCTAATTATCAATTTTTCGGCTTGATTAGTTTACAAGGTGATGGTAACATTTTAATATTCTTTAGCGCATGCGCGGTAGGAAAAACGCAGTTATCTCGCCAAATAATCAATCTATAACTGTCGGCTTTATTTGTTTACAAAGTAAATCTTCTTGCAAATCTTTTCTCTTTGAATGAGTGCTCGGTCTTAATATCTTACAAAGTATGCACCAAACAGGTAGAATGTAAACGCGCAAAGAATGTAAAATGTGCGTGTGTAAGCTGCGCAAGAATGAAGCCGCATATTTTTGATTTCTACGATTATTTGTTTTCAAGAACAATAACAAACAAGACGACCAGGAAGTCGAAAATTTCGCTAAAGCGCATTTTCACAATTCTAACAAAGTTATACAATAGCGGTAACGGTAATAATATACAAAACAAATAAATCTAAACGTATTCGTCTGAAATTAGCTTGAAGACTTAAAGATGTGCCACAATGACATATCTACTCTCAGCAATATATATAACAAGACGACCGGATGGTCGAAAGATTTCGCTTATGTTTTTTTATTAATAGCGACCTATAAATAACATACAGTTTAACTGCCAATTTGAGACCATCAAAACTTGACAGTGTAAACCTTGTTAAATTTGTTTGGGATAGTGAGCATTTAGTCACGTGATGACTCGTTCTTCCAAACAGTTTTATAAGAATTTTCACCAATAAGTTTGATGGTCTCAAATTGGCAGATAAACATACTCATAACGCCCATTCTAAATACATACTTGAGGGTTCATTGGGTTGCAGAGCGGAATTTATAATAAACCCGTCTCCATAGTGATACGTGTTTTCGTATTTCCGCATAAACTTCCTGTTTCTGAGCCTAGTTGTACTACTGTGCATTTTGTTAAAAAGATCTGCTAGTGTAAGCATAGAAATAAAAAAAGTTTTATTGTGTAAACCTAACTTTATTAATATCAATTATTATCACATCACAAATTGAAACAAAAGAAATATACTTGTATGAGCTACAACCATGAATTTTTTTTAAAAAATGATTTTATAAGAAAAACGTGAGCCAAAAGAGATAAGATAAGAAAAAAAGATTTGTTCGAAAAAATTTTAAAAAACGAAAATCTATCCAAAATACTCAAACAAAATAAACAAATCAAATAACAAACAAATAGTTTGTTTGTAATAGACGGTTTGAAGCTAGAGTTAAAAATTAAAACTGCTTGTAATGCTTCTTCTTCACTGCAGTTGATCTTCGAAGGATATCAACATCACAAGCGTCACTAAAGTTCACTTAATTTAAATTTCACAGTGGTACTTCGAATCAAAAAAGTAATTAAAACCCTTCTTTTTGCTTTTCCTTTAGAGAAAGATCCTTTTTTTGTGACTACGTCGTAAATACACTTTACAGTTCACGAAATATACGAAAACATATCATGGTCATGAGAGCAAGGATAAAAAGAAATAGAAATAAAAGAATTTTATGTTAGTAAGTGCGATACTAAAAAACCTTCGCCGTACATAGATTAGATAGATAGATAGAACGCCGCCGAAACCAATATCTTTCGCTTAGCGAAATCTAATAAAACATCCTCAAAAAACAACACCGCCAAATTGCCCAATTTTGGTCAAATTTGACAAAATGCTTGTCAAATTCGAAATCAGCACCTTTCAACTGTGATCTGTGCAAATTTTCATGGAAATTAGAGAAATTTCAAAAATTGGTCCAAATTGCCGAATTGCTTAATTTTGTTGAAACCTGAAAAATCACTTCCAAATTCGAAATCAACACCTTCTAATTGTTCTTTGTGCAAATTTTTATGAAATTTGGAGAACTTTCAAAAATTGGCCCAAATTGCCCAATTTTGTTGAAACCTGAAAAATCACTTCCAAGTTCGAAATCAGCACCTTCCAATTGTTCTTTGTGCAAATTTTTGTGAAATTTGGAGAACTTAGTCTAAATTTGACCCGAATTGCTCAATTTAGTGAAGTTATTTGATAGTTCTTATAAACCTGTATAAATAAAGTTTTGGTAAAACACATCTTATTTAGTTCAGTTAAAAGGACAGGAAATTACAAAGTGGGGCAAAATAATTACAAAAATTACAAAATTACAAAAGTTACAAAGAGGGGCATAACAACAGGCCCCTAAACATTAAACTGTCTATTTTCGATTCAGTTCATCTCCTTCAAAAAGTTCGAATGCATTTCTATGGAAATCGGGATATTTATACAAATGGGAAAGTTATCAAGTTATCATGTAACTTCCCTGAAACATTTCTCGACATTTCTTGTTTATCTTTGTATCTTGAACATACACGGTAACTTGATATTCAGATTAGCAGGTGATGTATGAATTCATGAAATTATTGTCAACAGTTTTTTCGATGTTTCTTCCATAGCTACTTTAATGTAGGAATTTACGGATTGATACAGGTCAACCCAGATACATTTTGGTTAATTCTGTACATATCAGCAACATCAACCCCTTTACCAACTTTACTCATTTTTGTAACTACATCGCGACACTTTAGAACCACAGCCTTACGAATGGAAAACCATAATTTGTTTTTGTTCTGACCGATAATATTTTTTCAATTTTCTTTATACTGGTGGTCGTCATGTCATATTTCAAATTTTCTTTGAATTCTTCTTTATTCCCTGACATAAGTATGATAACAGCATCGCAATCTTCCACAACATTTTTAATTTATCGAGCAAAATCGATTTCTGGGACAGTAGCAGCATTGTGAATTATAGACACAAAGAAAACTTCTTTGAGAGCTTTTGCGATATCGTTTAATTCCTTCAAAAGTCAATCCGATAATGATGATGCTGATGATGTGCTTAGACACGAAAAGCTTCGTATTTTAATAAATGCAATTTTTTAAAAAATTCGTCCTTTTATTTGCTAATGAATTATGGCAAGTTATAACTTATCAAACCGATAAGTTATGAAAAAATGCTGGTATTTTGTTCGTACCGATCTGAATCTCGTCGAAGCAACAGCCTCTCGACAAGTCGTTAAAGATTGAATCTGATGTTAAAGGAACCATGTGCCTACTTCCGGAAATTTATATAATTACAGTATAATATAAAAGATTAAAAGTATTTTAAAATGGTGTAAAGTAGAGAAGAATCAGGCAACGTCCTGTCGGTTCGACACAAGTATATAATCTAATCTATCATAATGGGTAGAGTACCATATATACAAACATAAACAAATATGGCGTATCCTACAAGTCCTTTTTTTTTTTTTTTTTTTTTTTTTTTTTTTTTTTTTTTTTTTTTTTTTTTTTTTTTTTGAGGACCGAAAGAACATAAAACTTACTTACAAACAAACCTAAGTATACATATCAAAATCTAAAAATACTAAAAATACGTGCTTTTTCTTCATGGGTAGGTTAGGTTAGAACATAGTCAGCCAATTTGGCAGGGGGCTTACGTACCCTAGTAGAGCGTCTCAATTGCGAAGGAGACTTATCGTGTGTTTGTGGCTCATTTGTGGTTGGTAGTCCTGATGCTGGTGCTTGTGTCTCCGGTGGTGTTATTACAGGGAGTTCGTTCATGAGTGGTCCCGGTGTTGTAGCGGATTCGTTTGTTTCCCTACTGTCAGTAGTCGCTGGTAGTGACGTGCTGTTGTCGGTTGCTGGATCGGGTGCGTCAATATCGATATTGTCACGGGCGTGATCTGGTATTCTCCGCAAGAAGCGTCTGTTCCTTAGGGTAGTACGGCGGCTTCCATCTACGACTATTCGATACTGTCGGTTTGGAAGTTTTTCGGCAACGGTTCCTGTGTTATCCCATCGTAAGGGGTGGTTTCCATGTTGGTTCTGAACTGCTACTGTTTCTCCAACGTTGATTTCCTCCAGATCCTTTTGTGAGCCGCTGTGCTTGAGGTGCGCCTCGTATCGTTTTTGCATTGCAGATTCACGTTGCTCAGCGAGGTCCGTCCATTCACGTCTGAAACGGGTCGGTTTTGGCAGGTGGTCTCTGATGGGGCGACCAAACAGTAATTCAGCCGGAGATAGACCGATATCTGCAGAGGGGGTGTTACGGTGCAGTAGTAGAGCTTTTGCGACGGAGTCTGTATCGAGGGATCCGCTTGGGCTCAGGTTGGTGGTGAGTATCCTCTTCATGTGCTTGACAGCTGCTTCCGCCCTGCCGTTGCTTTGCGCGTAGTAGGCAGATGAAAGTCTATGGGTGACATTCCAAGACTTCAGGAATTGGGAAAGTTCCGCTGATTGGTACGGTGGTCCGCCGTCACTGGATATCTCTTCCGGCACCCCGAAATTTATGAAGAAACGACGGAGTATATTACATACAGTTCTGGCGTTTGAATTAGCATTAGTTGAGGCGACTTCGGTCCATGCGGAGAATCTGTCAGCGTACAATATGTATAGTCGACCAGCCATATGGAAAAGGTCAGTAACAGTCATTTGGAAAGGATATGTTGGTTGATCATGTTGTATCGGTGTCTCCCGTGGGTTGGAGGGTGCTATCTCGTTGCAGCGTTTGCATTGCGCTCGTCGTAGACTGAGCTGTGCCCCCATACCAGGCCAGAAAAAACGTTGTCTGGCGTTGGCACGCATACTGTTGGGGCCTTGGTGACCGATGTGAAGATGGTCGACCAAGATACGTCTCAATTTCTGGGGGATCAAAACTCTCCCTTCCAGATAAACTAGTCCGTTGATGCTGTACAGTTCATCCTTAATGTTCCAAAAAACTTTTAGCGGTTCGTCAAGTCCTGCTTTAGCCTGTGGAAATCCTTCCCCGATGAAGTGTATGAGGGTTTGGTAGTCCTGGTCCTCTGATGCAGCTTTCCGTATGTCTGCGATTCTGACTGCTCCTTCGATGTCTTGGGTGTTGGAGTTGAACTGCCACTCAGTCGCAGCTATGACCGATTCTTCGATGTCGTTATCTGCCGATATGGACGCAACATCCGATGGAGGCGGAATCCTGGACAGCGTGTCTGCTCCGTGATTGTCAGTACCGGGTATTGATATGATGCGAAATTTGTACATCAGTGTCTTTTCTTTAATCTTCAAAAGACGTGGGTTGGTAATATCACTTAAGTCGCGGTTGTTAAATATGCGGACCAGGGGTTTATGATCGACCGCGACGATTAGATTGGGGCAACCAACGACGAACATGCGACAGCTATTTAGTCCGAATAATAGCGCTAAGGATTCTCCCTCGATGGGGGCGTACCTCTGCTCCGCAGCTGTTGTAAATCTTGAGCCGGCGTATACCATCTCCCAATGACCTGGTCCGCAGAGTGGGTCAACGATTGTGCACGAGCAGTGTTTTTGGGTAAGAGTAAATCCAATGCCGGTTTTGCTCCAGTCGGTTGCAAGGCACGTTTGTCGGTCGATCTGAAATGTTTTAACACCGTCTTTAATTTTCCGCAATATCTCCTGTTTCGTTGTTGCGAATAATTGGTCGAGAGTGTCATCCCAATAGAATATGGAGTTGTGTTTCAACAGTTCTCGGAATGGGGCCATGACGGGTGCTTGAGCGAACGCGTACGCGGCTTGGTTTACAAGTCCAAACCACGACCTGATTCCTGTTAGATTGGTCGGAGTAGGGAATTCTTCGATAGCCTTCAGTAACCTGAAAGTAGGCTTATACCCGTCAAGTGTCACATCGAACCCCGCGAACTCCACCTCACCACGAGCGAAAACAAATTTCTTTGGGTTGAAGACTATTCCATTGTCACCGCAGAGTTTGATGTACTGTATGGTGTGCCAAAAAGATGACGCGATGTCGTTATCCCATAATAGCGAATCGTCTACACACCGCGAAACACGTGGTACGTCTTTGGTGATATCGTCGAATCTTTTGGTGTATCCGTCGTTCGACGCGTGAAAGCCTTGGGGAGCGCGGAGGTATCGGTAGCGTCCCCATTCGGTTATAAAAGTCGTTGCGTCCCTGGCTTCTGGTGATAATGCAACGCTATGATATCCGTTCCATGCGTCAAGAACGGTCTTTTTCATCGCGGTAGGAACAACACTCACTATGTTGAACGGCGAAGGTGTGTAATGAGTTTCGCGTCTTGTAGCGGCATTGAGGTTTTGGAGGTCGACTGTTCTCCTCGGTGATCCATCTTTCTTGGAGACGGTTACCATGCGGGAACACCATGTCGTTGGGGTGCCTGTTGGGACCGGTTCGATTATCCCAAGAGCAACGTCGGCGTCGAGCTGGCTCTTGACGGCGTATTTCCAATGGTGCGGAACGGGGATTGGCTTATGTGTGGCAATTGGTTCGGTATCTGGGAGAAAGGTTATCCTGAGGGGTTCGCCAGTCATCGTCTGTAGTGGTTGGTGTTCGCATGTATTGAACGCGCTTGCAGCGAAGTAGTCCTTTATCCAATTCTCGAGATCGGCTCTGTGGTCGGTAGTTGCCGGGAAGGGTAGGGTTGAGGGGATTTCAGGACACGCAGATCGAACTGGGCAACCGCAAGGGGCTGTTTGGCCTTGAGATGAAGTTAGGTTCGAGATCTCGCAGCGTTCGCTTGGAAAGTCGGTTTCGATAATATTCAAATTCTTGAGTGCGGTTTGCGACAGGTAAAAGCCTTTAACCTGCTCACAAATGTATACAATCTCGGTAGACTTGGAATTGGTATGTGAGATGTCCAAAACCAGTGCACCGAGTATGGACAGGTTTTGGCTGTTGACCGCACGAAGACGGTGACGAGTTTTAAGCAGGCAGCTATTTGGAATGTTCAATGTGGTCAGAAGTTCTTTGCCAGCAGTGCACGTCTGGGCAGCGGTATCGGCAACAGCAGGGATTTGGGTTTGTTTCCATGTCGGGTTGTTGGTCCGACGGGAGAGTTTGTTATAAGCTGTCTTGGCCAATGACACAGTTATATTGGCGATAGGGTGAGGTTCCGGTGGTTGGGGGGTAAATTGATCGTTGTCCCAACGTCCATGTGGAAGTCCGTTTTTTAGTCAGAAGGATGGTGACGGTGATGTTATGGAAGAGAGGAATGATACATCGTCTTGGTTCTCTTCGATGGCGTTCGTTGATGAGCTCATGCAAACTTCCGCGAAATGGTTGAGTTTGCCGCATTTGTTGCATTTTTTGCCTTGAGCTGGGCAGTGTTTACGTCCTTTCTGGTGGTGATCACGTCCGCATCCGTTGCACTTTTGTTGTTGAGCAGAATCTTGGTTTCGTTTTCGTTGTTCTTTGTTTGGTGCGTATTTACTTTTCTGGTAATCAGATCTGATGGGCGCGACCTCAGTTGGCGGATCGTTTGGTCGAAAGTGAGAAGCGGCCTGGACAGTTGACTCCAATGTTAACAAACGTTCCACCAGCTGGTTAAGTGTTTTTAGAGTTGCTACTTCACTCAATATCTTGGTCTGGTGAGACTGATTGTGAAGGCCAGCAATGAGTTGCGACGTTATCATGTTGTTACTGTAAGATGTATCGCAAGTGCCGTTGTCGCACTTTTGAACAAATGCGCAGAGCATGGCTTGAGACTTAAGACGGGACACGAAGTGTGTGATTGTTTCGCCGTCACTCTGTTTGAGGCGAAAAAATTGCTGGCGATATACCTCATGGTGTACAGTTTTTACAGCGACTGAGCGTATATGATTCAATAATGCCTCTTCGTTGGCTGTGTTCAGTGTGTCCGGTCCCACAAAGTTGAAGAGCAGTTCGTTTACTGAAGTACTACATGCAGAGCGAAGTTCATTACGTATCTCTACCGGGTCGACAAGTTTTGCCATCTGTTTGTATCTCGTCCAGGCATCTTTGAAGATGACCCATCTGTTGTCGGTACAATCAGCCTCAATCGTAGGACGGGTAGGTTTGCTGCGTTGTGCGGATTGGGTTGATTGACGACTGCCTGGGGTGGTGGAAGGTACCGTGGCTGGTGCGAATTGCGAGATCAGTTGGGTGATTTGTTGTTGCATCGCAAGCTGCTGTTGTTGCATCTGGAGCATCATTTGAAGGGCTGGGTCCGTTGTTACGGGCGGTCCGGCGGAAAAGTTTGGGTTCGCGGTGTCGGGGCTGTGTACGGGTGCCGGTGGCGGTGGGGTTGTGTTTGCGGGCGTTTCTGTCATTTTGGAGCGCTACTCGTTACGAATTATCGCGAACAGTTCAGGGTGAGTGTGACCACGGATGCGGGACAGCGAAAATCCAAGATGGCGGTGTGTCCAGTGATAGTATGCGGTGGGACTCGAAGGTATTGCTGGAGGGCAGTTCGGTTCGATAAATTCAATCAAGAGCAAGGAAAATAAAGTTTGTTAGCCAGGAGTGACTGTAGAACACAATTCGAGTATGGTGAAAAGCAGTATTGTCTACATACACGTTCAACAAGAGTTTCTGTAGCAGAAGTGTTTGTTATGGTTTTCAGGGTCAACACGAGAGCAATGATAAGTTATGCAGCAACGTTAACAATGTTGAGCAGGAGTTAGTAAACAAGTTGGCAAACCTTGTGAATGATTATGCGTAGGAGTGATCAGTTCCAAATGCTCGCAGCGCCATGTAAAGTAGAGAAGAATCAGGCAACGTCCTGTCGGTTCGACACAAGTATATAATCTAATCTATCATAATGGGTAGAGTACCATATATACAAACATAAACAAATATGGCGTATCCTACAAATGGAAGTATCTTTGCTAAAGCCAGTCTTGCAACGACTCATTTATGGAGCTTATAGCCCCAATGAAATAGAAACTAGATTCGGCAAAGTTCAAGTTTGACTCATGGCATGGTGAGAAGACTATCCTTATATTAAACCTTTCCAGCCATGCATTCTTTTCAAGGTTGATCGAATGTTTATAAAAGAATTTATTTTTAATGGAGAACATTTCTGAGTCCATAATTTTGCTGGCATATGCTTGCAGGTTTTTCAGTTTGACTTGTTTAGTTGAGTTGGATAATGCAGTTGTTCTTTAAAGCAGTTATAATGATGCATTTATAAAGTGCTTTTGAGGTTTCTCTGGTTATTAGATGACTTCATCTTTTGAGCAGGTGCAGTCTTGATCAGGCTTTCTTAACTTTGCGCAGGTGTTTTAATGTTGATCGATGTGTGTACCATGATATGATGTAGTGCAGCGTTAATTATTGGGGGCATTTTAACCCGTGTTTTGAAGAATACTTTCACATCCTAAAAATTAATCGATACCTGATGGATGCTGCCTTGGGGCAGCCAATCCACCTTCTCTCGATCCAATTCAAGATATCTCACCCCTGCCAGAAAGCAATGATCACAGCACGCAAGGTTCAGAATTAATTGAAGTATCAGCCGAGATAAAAAAAGGCTTTGTAAACCCTATTGATGATGACGATGACAATGACGATGATAATGACGAAGTTTTACGAACGCGAGGAAGAGGATGATGTTGATTTACAACGGAACACTTTTGATTTTATTATTGACGATGAAGAGTAGAATTTCTTTTCACTACTATAAAACAAATCTTCTGCATTTATTCTGATATTATGAAAACTTTTATCACAGATAAAATTATTTTTTTGTGTGTCATTCGTTAAATTAAATCCCCGCCAAATTTAGCATTTTTGTCCATTCGCCAAATTAAATCCTCGCCAAATTTTATACAAGGCTGAAATACATTATACATTTAATGGATCAGTTGTTTGAAATAAAAGAAAACGTGATACATATAGCGAATTAAATATAAATACAGTCCCGTTGGGCAAAACCGTCATAAATGGAACAATTTAAAACAATTTAAACTGATCCATTAAAATGATAATGTATTTCAGCCTTTAAGGTAAATCCTGTCTTTTTTATTCTGGAGAAAAATTGCAAATTTTGTATACAGTGTGTGCCAAAAGTGAAACTTTTGAGAAAATGACCAAAAATCGAGAAATTCACAAAACTTTCTCTTCACAAAAGTTAATCCATTTAAGGTAAACAACGATAAATTACGATAAAACAGATTACAAAAAGAACTCTATTGAAAAACCTTATTTTCAATTTGATCGGACTTGTTTGTATAATCTACGATATACTTCCTTGTCATAAGGGAGTACTTATTTCCTGGAGGAGTACTTATTTACTAGGAAACAATTATTCCCGGGAGTGCTTTCTTCCTGGGAAATAATGACTGTGGAGTTATTATTTCCCAGTAAATAAGTACCGGGGAGTACTTTTTAAGGGAGTACTTATTTACGGTGACACCGGATCTGCAGTGTTAGAGCCATTCTAAAAGAAGTGCAACATGTGTCACAAGCTTATACATTTAAAAAAAATTACTTTTCGTCACAAAAAACACATTAAATTATACACTTCGCTGGTAAACAGTTCTAAGTAACTTTAACAGTTCTGACCGTTGAAGAAATGTAAAAAGTAGTTCTGACCTATTCGTAGTTGCTCAGAGTAGTGTTTTTTCGATGTCACAAAGGCAATAGTGGGTATTTAACAACTAGCAAAGATTTATTTACAATGGGTCTGACTAAAAATTAAGTGTATAACGTATATGTACATTTAAGATACGAAATTGATCAGCAAATACAGGGTTTGTTATATGGCGTTTTACTTTTTGTCACACGCTTATTGGTAACAACGTTATATCTCGTTATACTAGAAAAAACCATCCAGTGAGATTGTAAGAAAAGAAAGGTGTATGGTTCAAATTCATGATTTATAAGTGGATGAAGTATCCACAAACTTTTAATAAGTGGAGCGCATCACAAGTCAACATATGAGGGTTGGAATATGGAAAAGCTAAATTCCAAAAAAATAACATGTAACATACGTATGCTATATTGGTCGATACAGTGGGTTTATTGAAAACCAAACTGGACTAGTTTTTCAGCTTTGAAATAGGTGCTCTTACAAAAAAAAAAAAAACATCCCTAGGCTCTTCTGAACAAAAGTTATTCTCTTTCAAGGACAGGATATAATATACGTTACTGTAACATACGTTGCGTATGTAATTTTCGAACGTTTCGATTCGCACGCTTTCTTCGAACGTTTTGATTTGTTTTTTTGACTTCACATTGTTCATTATTCGTGTATGATTAGTTTGTGCAAATTGTTTGGAGAAGTGTCGTGGATAAAAGAAAACAAAAAGTAAGTAATCATGATTGCCCCCGCAGCGAGCGTAAGCGAGCGAGGAGGCATAGTAGTTTCACGAGATAGGCGAATGTCAGTTTCCGATTTTGTTCTTCATCATCATCATCATCATCATCGTCATCTTCATCCTCCAACTTTTTGTGTTGACGTTACACGGTGGTATAGAATTATTAGCTGACTTTGCTTTTTTTCCCCGTTTCAAAGCATGGTACTGTAAGTGGAATGTTTTTTCGTATCTCTTTCCTAATTTATTATTATTTATACTATGTTATTTAGGAAGTTCGTATGATATCAATATATATTATAAGGTTTGCGGAGTGGGTGCGTGGAATCACCCGTTCGCCAGCGAAAATATGGAATGCGTGAAAGCCGGATATTCATTCAACAAAACGTGTTCGCTCTTCATCATGGAGATAAAAAATAACCATAATCCTAACCCTTAACCCTGACCCTAAAACATCCCGGACGGAGACCACTCTGCGAAAAGAAAATAGCAACACTGAAAGAATAGTATTGTTAGTTTTCTTGAAATGAATTCTATCAATGCAATGTATTCTATCAATGCAATGTACAATTTAGTTATATTGAGATTCAAAGACCTTATTACTTCAAATGTCCAGATACCAAACTGTGCTCCCTTGCCTCGTTTTGATGTGGTAATTTGATGAAAATTTTCAGAAATTGGCCCATAGCAATTTTCAGTTGTGAAAACTTAATATCAAGTAATGTCACAATATAAAAAATCAAAACAAGGTCGGGTTTGATAGTCTGATAACGTGTATTTAAAGATTTGATTTTGTGAATGTGGGATGGAGATAGAAAAGAGAAGGAAAACAAAATGCTTTATGAATCAATCATTTCCAGTTCTTTTATGCATAAGTACAGATTCAAAAAAATTCCGACATTCATAGTCGCAAAAAGAGCATGAATAAAAATGATCTATTATAAAAAAAATAGCTTTTTCGAATGCATAAAGAAACACTAGGAAGTAAAACCAACAAGAAATACATAACAGACATCTTTTAAACTTTGCCAAAATGTTCAGGTAACTTAACCCAGATATAATGAACAACATCCAGTTTTATGTTGCAAATTTAAATGTCAATCAACAAAACTCAATTTGTATACATAAAACATCCTTGAATTGGTCACATATTCCTTTCAAATGAACGGTAACCGATTTGAATCAATGTTTCCTGGCCACATATGCTGGAAATGCCTAAGACGTCACATTTGTTACTCCTGTCTTGGTTCAGCAGTTCCATTGTTTCAAGTGTACCAGATATTCAACGACTATAGTGATTCGTCTCAATTCATAAATTGATATCTTACTCTTGATAATGCCTTATACACCTGAAATAGTAAAACCAACAGACAAATTATTAAGAGCATAAATTTCCCATTCATGATACTAAGCAAAATTATTATATATTTAACAAAATTATTTAACATAATTATGTGTTTTATTTCGTTCGCTTGTGTATACATGTTTATTTATTTAACATAATTATATATATTTTATGTAATTATAATTATATACAGTTATATTAATTACGTAACTGGTAATTTTAGAAATAATTCAAGTAGCATTATGTAAAGTAATAACAATTACACAAAAACAAATTAACTGATTTGTTTCTTTTGCTCTTCATTGTTCACATGTATTAAATACTACTATGGATTTGACTAATTGAATTCCAAATCAGAGAATATTTTACAATATATATATGATGGATAAAATATTGTTTACATTTTTTGTTGTTAAGCAGTCCAATTTGATCATAAAATGTGACTACGATTGTACTCTTTTAAATAGACAAATTCCATGAATGGTGATGTACTGTATTATATACTGTTTTGATGTCTCAGTGATTTAGACATAGAAAATATCAAAGCCATTTTTTTCTGCACGCACACATATTCTCCCTAACCTGTTGTCAGCGCAAATCATTTCCCATGAACAATAATAAGCTTGCAATTAAGAATTCAAAAAGGATATATAAATCTCTAAAAGGACCTATATTATGAATAAAACTTTATGGGGCATAGTGGTGTGTGTCTGCTGCTGCACACACCTCATAAACATAAACATTTACATTAGATTTTATCATCATCATTGGACTTTTATGTCTTGTTTTGTGTTGTGTGTGGAAATAAAAACAGTTAGGTGGATCAAAATACAACACAAAGTTGAATAAACAGGGCTTAAAGATATTAGCATATAAATAATGGAGAAGAAATAATAACAGCTTTATCTTTTATTCCTCACAGATACACAGCTTGTGAGCATCCATAGATGCACTTTCAGAAGCTTTGATTTAAATTTTCAAAAGTATCAACAAGCAATATTCTCATTAGCTTACAATATTATCGTAAAGGATAAGATGTATTCCTGGTTTCCCAGTTGGAAGTTCATAACAAACCTCGGAGCATTCGGAGATTTCTCGGGGGCAAATGTCTACTTAACTCAAAAAGCAACCACTTTGTTTTGACCGCCACCGTACAGATCGACAATTTTGCCTAAACGCTATACCCTGAACACTTGTGAGCTTGATCATCCATATTATTACCTACCTCAAAATTTCCGAAAATCAAAGGTAAGTGAGCCAAATCGCACTTTTTGTATGACCCTGTAGGAGGTTGCATCCAGTTACGGCAGCCGAAATGCATCTCTCTGTTAGTGTTTGATGACAATATTTGATCTTGCCAAATGAGCTCCGTTCCGCTAAAAGCTACACTCCGCAAAAATTGCTAAGACATACTTTTGTGTTGTTTTAGTGCAGTGAACGACTAGGATTTTGAAGCACAGCTTGAAATCTGAAATTTTGCCAACAACATTTTATTTTTGTATATAGCTTTTTTCACATGCACGTAAAATTTTACGTAAGCTCAAGAATGTTCATTCATTCTCTCCTTAAGGAAAAGTTTTCGTAAGGTCTTACGGACGTTCATGAGCCCTTACGACGATTTCCTTAAAAACAAAAAATTTTGTTTTTAAGGAAATCGTCGTAAGCCTCCGTAAGCCTCAAGAAGAAAAAAACGTTCGAAAAATTATATCCAACGTTCGAAATGACGTCTTGTGTTCGAAATTGACAATCAAATCAAAAATATATTATTGAGTGAGCAGAGAATATGACGGACATCGAAGATGATATTTTGGCAGAAACTGTCAGAAACTTCTCGGTTTTATTTGACAAATCACATGCAGATTTCCACAGGAAAGATATAAAAAAAAATGCTTGGAATGCTGTGGCACAAGCCTTGGGCATGGAAGATGGTGAGTGTTTGATTTTTCTTTGTTTGTGTTTTATACCAGGTGTTTTTATTAGGTGTTTTTACTACGTTGCTCTCCAAATCATTGCTACGAATACCATTTACGTATTATATTTGATTGTTGTTACATAGGAAATGAAGCAGAGAAGTCGTTCAACAAACTGCGTGACAAATATGTGAGAGTCAAAAGAGAAATGAAGTCAAAGGATAAATCTGGTACATCTGCAAAAGCTGTAAGAAAAGTCCGACAGAAGCTGGAAAGTTTGAAGTTTTTGCAGTGGCTAGATGAATACATCAAACCAAGACAATCTAAATCTAATGTAAATGGCGGAGAAAGTGATGATTCATCTGGGGAAGAAGGCAGCGATATAAATCAAATTGATGATGAAGAAAAAAGTTTTAACATCGAAAAACGAGGTGTAGAGACCACGAAAAGTACTACGGAAGAAGAAAATGAAACACAAGGTACCGGAGAATCAAAGCAAAAAGATACCACAAACAAAGGGAAGAGAAAAGAGAGCTCAAAGAATGTTTCAGAGGAGAGTCGAGTGAAAAGACAAGCAAAGCATAAGCAATCTTCAAATAAAAATACATTGTCCGAAATTGAGAAAGAAGAAATTTCTTTATTGAGGACGGTTGCTGGAGCAGTATGTTCTAACAGTGAGGAAAAAAGTGAGAAAGACGACTTTGATTTTTTTGGCCAATTTATAGCAAAGAAAATGAGAAAGCTCAATGCCAAACTTGACGAAGAAGAGATGGAAGATCTTGAGTTCGAAATCACCAGCACTATAGAAAGAGCTAGGAAAGGTAAAAGAAACCCAGAATTGTTTGTGCAGCAGCTTACACAACCTTGTCAATACTACAATCAAACACCTGGGTCATTCATGCAAGCTCTAAATTCAAATGAGTAGTATAATATGATATCTATATTTCTTTCTGTATTAATTGTTAGATTATAATATGATACAGATTGTTGTCTAACTTGATACTAGAACTTTTTTTTTTCGTTTTCAATTTTCTCTCACGTTGTCTCAGCAAATTAATCAGTCTGCCCTGTTCTTCTTACGATGTTCCACTGCCATGGGACTGAACCTTCCTCACTGACTAGGTAACTTGCCAAAGCATCTCTTGTTTCCAACGCTGATTTCTGGTATCTTGAATTTCGGACAGGGTTGACGTTCATTATGCTATTTCCGTTGATAAGATTTCTCCAATGTCCATCCATCAAGTTACCATTACTATCTTCGTTGTCGACAAACCCAGCTGGTGTATAACTAGCATTATCTGTTTGCGTCAAATAGTTGTGCAGAGCAACAGCTGCTAATATGATCTTTTCTACTTTTCTTGGTTCTGCTTCAATAGGTTTTTGAAATATTCTCCACCTCGCGACCATTATACCAAAAGTATTTTCGATTACACGACGCGCTCTTGATAACCGGTAGTTGAAGATTTTTCGGGTTTCATTGATAAGCGCCCTTCCAGGGAAAGGGCGCATCAGCCAATTCTGCAAGGGAAATATTTCGTCTCCAACAAGAAAATAAGGGAATTCAAAGTCTGTCTCGTTTACTTTCTCGGAGCTGGGAACGTTCATTTTATCATTTCGGAACTGTTTACCCATTTTGGAGTTATTCAGAACCCCGCTATCATTGTTGCTTCCGTATTCGCCAACATCGATGAAACTGAAACAATATTTTGCGTCGCATATTGCAAGAAGTACCATGCTAGAGAAGCCTTTATAGTTATGCCATAATGATCCAGAATGAGCTGGTTTACGTATCCTCACATGTTTTCCGTCCAAAGCCCCAATGCAATGTGGCATGTTCCAAATTTCATGAAAGTCGTCCGCAATTTTCTTCCACTCTTCAACAGTTGATGGCGTCGTCACGTACTCCGCTAAAGTGTTCCATATTTCATCGCACACTTCCCCAATAATCCCATTGATTGTTGACCTCCCCAACTTGAAAGCGAATGCAAGTGATGTTTGGCTATCACCGGACGCAAGATATCGCAATGTTACAGCCAAGCGCTCCTCAGGTGAAATTGGTGGTCTTATGTGATATTTCCTCGCGAGTTTCTCACTCATTAGGCTTAATAAATGATCAAATCGTTCGGGTGACATTCGAACAAACCTAATATTCAAAACGAAACTATATTCAAATGAATTCATTCCTACTTCATCAAAATAAAAAAGGAATAAAACAAGTGTAAGAAAAGAATAATTAACTTTTAGACGGTACCTGAAAAACTCAATACGATCATATAATCTTGCAGTCAAAAATGTTGATTGATATGATCCACTGATTAATCTGTCGAGATTAACAGGCCTTACCCAAAACTTTCTAGATTTTACTTTCCTTTTTTGTATCATTTTTTGCCTTCTACGACGTCTACGACGTAACATAACAAGCAGTGTTGCAAGGACTGTATGCTTGTTTATCGCTGCCATCTTGCAATTACAATAGAGAAGAGATGAAAAATGATGATCTTTTTCCGAACATTCGAAAAGTATATTCTATTAAGCTTTTTTCACATGCACGTAAAATTTTACGTAAGCTCAAGAATGTTCATTCATTCTCTCCTTAAGGAAAAGTTTTCGTAAGGTCTTACGGACGTTCATGAGCTCTTACGACGATTTCCTTAAAAACAAAAAATTTTGTTTTTAAGAAAATCGTCGTAAGCCTCCGTAAGCCTCAAGAAGAAAAAAACGTTCGAAAAATTAGATCGAGCGTTCGAAATGACGTCTTTTGTTCGAAATTACATCATTTTTTGCTAATGATCTATTTCCAAACGTTCCAAATGTACATTGTATTTTTTATTGCAGCAAATTTTAGTGCATGTGAATGAAAATCTCCGTCAAGGCATTTTTTCTTCGTAAGAACTTACGAAAAAAGGTTCGTGAGTTGTTACGACAAAAATTACGTGCATGTGAAAAAAGCTTTAATTGCAACAAATTTTAAGTGCATGTGAATGAAAATCTCCTTAACGCATTTTGTTTTCGTAAGAACTTACGAAAAAAAGTTCGTGAGGTGTTACGACAAAAACTACGTGCATGTGAAAAAAGCTTATATGTTTTAGCTCTAAATCTTTCATTCGATAAATTTTATTCAATGCACTGATTTTTGGCGGATCTTGCCTTAAAAAGATTTTAATTTGATTTTTGTGTATGCAAGAAAGCATAAAAATTGTCGTTCTTTGTGTTTTCCTTTTTTTTTCTGTCCTCCAAACCTGGTGTGATCATGATCAATAAAACCTTCTTATATTTTTTTCTTGTTTTTTATGTAAACTTTGGCTATTTCTTGTTTCGAATCAAAGTTTGAAACGCAGTTTTCTAATGGATTTTTCGCTTTAATTTTTTTTTGAAAAAGTTTTTTTTTTTTCTTTTGGTTCTTACAGAATTTCTTTAACAAATGTTTATCTATATTTTGATTATAAAATACGTATCCATGGTTTCAGTTCACACATTTCTTTTGTAGCCAATACTTTCTGATATTACTTGTTAAGCCTTAATTACACTTTTTGAAAGGTATAAATTAGCATCACTGTGACATAGGACTAAGACATAACAAAAAGTAACAAAGTTTTTATTTGTTTTTGTTTCCGTTGTATAGCTTGCAATGTATAGCTTGCTGTGTGTACAAATTGGAATGCTTGAGCGCGGGGGCATTTTTAGCTAAAGCTACATGCTAGTTATAGTAACATCCGTTATATTGTAATTGAAGGTACTTCAATTTCTTATGTGAATTAAACCATAGAATCGTTCATGGAATCTAAGCATTTTTAATACCATTTTCCACCCTAAAATAGGGGCATTCATCATGTATTAACTTGCTATAATACTAAATTCTCAATGTTATTTAATTTTTTCGAAAACTTCGGGGGTCGAATTAATTTTTAGAAGCATTTTTAATAGTTTTTGGGATGATCGATATTTTGAAAATTGTGTACCAGCTAACCTGCCAAATGTCGCACTTTTTTTTAGAATGGCTCGTTAAGGGAATTGACTATCAAAATACAAAATGATGATGGCAGACGTAACGGTCGCAAATCGCCACTCTCGTAAATGCTGAAACGGAAAATCTTGATGAAATAACTTTGAAGCGAGTTTATACAAACATTTTTCGATTTTTTAAAGATATACAATCAAGATTGGTTAACCCTGGATGTTTTAAATTTTTACAGAGTCGATTTCGTTAGAATCTTGTTACTTATTAATTTGGAAATTCATAATCGTCACAATTGAAGATAAATTTTACCGTGATTTATTGGCTTAAAAACGCAACAATCAACTAACTAAATACTTCAGGGGATTGAGGAGTAGGAGTAGATTGGGCTCTGATTGATCCTGCATATTTAGAAAGATGTCAGAAGATCAAACGACGTCATCTTTCCACAACAGCAACGGCAGATTAAATGATCAAAATAACTTGCAATGTATCGACTGTACACGTATATTTAGAAGCTTGTCTGGTCTAAAAAATCATCGGAGACCATGCAAATCTAGAGATAACAACATCTATACTGTAAACAAAGAACGTATGCTAACTGAACAATCTGCAATTGATGTCAGTAGACAAGCTGATAAATTCTTTAAGAAGAGCATAAATGATGCGTACACAAAAATGAGCGTATGGAGGCGAAATCTATTTCAACTTCCTAAAGGAAGCATCGGAAAAACGTTCATTAACGAACTAACTCAAACTATAGAATTATGGAATAATGACTCCCCATATAGAGATGTTTCACTCAAAATGTTCATGTTGATGCCGAGTCTATTGCTACAACGAACAAGTCCAAAAACAACAACACTCGAGAACAAAAAGACTTTAGAAAGAAGATTAGAATTTGTGGCGGCAGAAAGAGATTTCTACCTTACTCGCTGAATGTCTTGTTATACAAAGTCGCTTAAGCAAAGGTTTGTCGCCAGACAGAAAAAGGAATTTGGGTGATGAATTTCAAAAAATGATGATCAAAGGGAATATCAACGGTGCTTTAAGATTGCTAACGTCAGATCAATGCAATGGTATCTTGCCACTGAATGACGACACGATGAATGAACTCCACCTAAAACATCCTGACGCAAGCCCAATACAAAGAGACCTTCTTCTCCAGGGTCCAATCGCTAATGTTAATAACAAAATTTACGAAAGTATAGACGACACTAGTATTCTGCGAGCTTGTCTCAAAAGGTGCTGCAGGAGTTTCTGGATGGGATGCAGATGAATGGCGCAGAGTCCTGGGCAGCAGCATTTTTGGGACGGCTGCAAATGATTTAAGAAAATCACTAGCGAGATTCACAAAAAATCTGTGTACAAAGCGTGTGTCCGATCCAGAAAGCTTGGAAGCTCTAGCTTGTCGATTAGTCCCTTTAGACAAAAACCCAGGCTTGAGACCCATTGGGATTGGAGAGGTATTGCGACCCATAATTGGAAAAACAGTCATCATATGCGTAAGAAAAGACATAATCAATGCTAATGGAAACTTACAACTATGTGCAGGAATGAAATCTGGTTGTGAGATTGCAGTTCACGCATCAGTTGATATGTTTGCTGATGAAGAGAATCACGGGTTATTACAGATCGATGCGTCAAATGCATTTAACTCAATAAACAGAGCAGTGACGTTACATAACATGGATATACTTTGTCCTGAATTTTCAACATACATTTTCAACTGTTATCAAACACCCGCCCGCCTTTTCATATCCGGAGGGAAAGAAATTCGATCAAATGAAGGTACTACTCAGGGTGATCCTGTTGCTATGGGTATGTACGCCATTGGTATTCTTCCGTTACTTCAATTGCGTGAAAATCATAATAGTAACGAGATTCCAAAACGCGTTGCCTATGCTGATGACTTTACTGGCATGGGAAAACTAACAGAGCTTCGATCATGGTGGGAAAGTGTAGTAACACATGGTCCAAATATCGGCTATCATCCAAAAGCTAGTAAGAGCTGGTTAATTGTTAAAGAACAATACCTCACTGAAGCAGTCGCATTATTTAATGGTACTAGTGTTGAAATTACCACAGACGGTAACCGTCATTTGGGAGCCATTGTTGGTAGTAACGAATGTAAAAAGAATTATGTCTCAAAACTTGTACGACAATGGGTGAAAGAAGTCGAAACCTTATCACAAGTAGCCGAAGCATATCCCCACGCCGCCTACACAGCTTTTGTTTTTGGTTATCAACATAAATTCACGTACCTTTTTAGAACTGTATCTGATATCTCCGCTGATTTGCAGCCTCCAGAGGATGCTATTAGAGGCAGTTTTCTGAAAGCAATTCTTAACGGTTACGTGTGCAGCGATGAAGAAAGAAAATTATTCTCACTTCCCGTGAAATATGGTGGGTTAGCTGTTTATAATCCATGTGAACGTTGTGATATTGAATACCATAATTCGAGATCAGTGACAAGCTTAATGGTTAAAAAAAAGTAAAAAATCAAGTTGAAATATACGACGAAGCAGTAGAAACTGACCAAAAGAAGCAACAGAGTACCTTAAAAACAGAGAAATCGAAAAGAAATGAAGGCTTGCTGCAAGAAATAAAATCAAAAATAACTGACAAAGTTAGCATTAGAACCCTTGAAGCCAGCTTGGAAGTTGGGGCATCTAACTGGCTTACAACATTGCCCGTCAGTTTTCTGTTAGATAAACAGTCATTTTGGGACAGTATTTATATTCGCTATAACATACAGTTAAAGCGTCCCCCTTCAACTTGTGTTTGCGGTGCTCCTTTTAAATTGGAACACGCTCTTTCCCCAGTAAACACAAGACGTTTTTAAGACGTCTCAAACTGGTACGGACGTATCTGAGACGAGTGAAGACGTCTTTAGCTGGTCTTTTATAAAACGTCTTTCTTGAGACGTCTCTAAGACGTCTGCGACTCGTCTTTATTAAGACGTCTTTGAAAATACGTGTTACAGACGTCTTTGCCGAGACGTAGATAAGACGTCTTTTAAAACACGTTTCCAAGACGTCCTCAACTTGTCTTTACTTAGACGTCTTTGATAATACGTGCCGAAAGACGTCTTTGTCGAGACGTAGATAAGACGTCTTTTAAAACACGCTTCTAAGACGTCCTCAACTTGTCTTTACTTAGACGTCTTTGATAATACGTACGAAAGACGTCTATTTCGACGTCTTAAAGACGTCTTTGAGACCTCTATTTCGACGTCTTACAGTTGTCTTAAAGACGTCTTTGAGACCTCTATTTCGACGTCTTAAAGTCGTCTTTAACACGTCTTAGAGTTGTCTTAAAGACGTCTTTGAGACCTCTATTTCGACGTCTTTGAGACCTCTATTTCGACGTCTTAAAGTCGTCTTTAACACGTCTTAGAGTTGTCTTAAAGACGTCTTTGAGACCTCTATTTCGACGTCTTTGAGACCTCTATTTCGACGTCTTAAAGTCGTCTTTAACACGTCTTAGAGTTGTCTTAAAGACGTCTTTGAGACCTCTGTTTCGACATCTTAAAGTCGTTTTTAACACGTCTATTTCGAAACTTAAGGGACGTCTTTAAATCTTCTCCTGGCTGTAATCTTAAAACGCATGTGATTTTAAAGGTTTTTGCTTGTTAAAACATAAACAACGAAAGTATTCCTTTTTCCATAAATATTTTCTCCAATACAAAGTCTTACAAAACATATAAAGTTTTCCTTTAAAAAATGCAATACAACTCTTTATAAAATATCTACATGAAATTTCCAATACAAACTTTTAAATACACGCTTTTCATCTTCCCCTTTGCAATTTTTCTTGTGACTACGAAAACCTTTTATTAACTAACTCGAACTCTTTCCAATAGAAAAAGTGTCCTAGCGTGTCGTAGCGTATCATATTGTGTTTGTTGATTGGTTCTTGAGATATTTATTTATAATTATCCTTTTGTTTAAATAATTTTTGATATGCGTATTGCGTTAAAAAAGTTGACTTTATTTTAACTTTTCACGTGTCGTACCGTAGCGTATCAAGATCAATCAATCTGGCCAATCAGATGTCAGATTTTAATACGATACGCTTATCAGTTTTTTCTATTGGAAAACGGGCTTTATATGATTCGGAGCATTGAATTTTTTGATAATAATTTGATGAAAGCATTGAAAGCAGAATGAGAAATGGAACTAAAATTGAAATCAGATACCCGGGTGTGTTCCCATTAAATTATCATGAACATTAATTAACGAAAAAGGTACAACACGTAGGCCCGAATTGAACCATTTCACCATGCATATAAAAGGACCGTCTAATCTAATATCAGCAATCGCCATTATGTCGTCAAGGACCAGTTATGACTTTAAAGAAGCGTTTTACATAGACTTAAGAAAGGCTTTATTTTGTCTCGACAAAGACGTCTTTGAGACGTATTATGAAAAACGTCTTAATAAAGACAAGTTGAGGACGTCTTAGAAACGTGTTTTAAAAGACGTCTTATCTACGTCACGACAAAGACGTCTTTCGCACGTATTATCAAAGACGTCTAAGTAAAGACAAGTTGAGGACGTCTTAGAAGCGTGTTTTAAAAGACGTCTTATCTACGTCTCGACAAAGACGTCTTTTGCACGTATTATCAAAGACGTCTAAGTAAAGACAAGTTGAGGACGTCTTAGAAACGTGTTTTAAAAGACGTCTTATCTACGTCTCGACAAAGACGTCTTTCGCACGTATTATCAAAGACGTCTAAGTAAAGACGAGTCGCAGACGTCTTAGAGACGTCTCAAGAAAGACGTTTTATAAAAGACCAGCTAAAGACGTCTTCACTCGTCTCAGATACGTCCGTACCAGTTTGAGACTTCTTAAAAACGTCTTGTGTTTACTGGGGAAAGAGCGTGTTCCAATTTAAAAGGAGCACCGCAAACACAAGTTGAAGGGGGACGCTTTAACTGTATGTTATAGCGAATATAAATACTGTCCCAAAATGACTGTTTATCTAACAGAAAACTGACGGGCAATGTTGTAAGCCAGTTAGATGCCCCAACTTCCAAGCTGGCTTCAAGGGTTCTAATGCTAACTTTGTCAGTTATTTTTGATTTTATTTCTTGCAGCAAGCCTTCATTTCTTTTCGATTTCTCTGTTTTTAAGGTACTCTGTTGCTTCTTTTGGTCAGTTTCTACTGCTTCGTCGTATATTTCAACTTGATTTTTTACTTTTTTTTAACCATTAAGCTTGTCACTGATCTCGAATTATGGTATTCAATATCACAACGTTCACATGGATTATAAACAGCTAACCCACCATATTTCACGGGAAGTGAGAATAATTTTCTTTCTTCATCGCTGCACACGTAACCGTTAAGAATTGCTTTCAGAAAACTGCCTCTAATAGCATCCTCTGGAGGCTGCAAATCAGCGGAGATATCAGATACAGTTCTAAAAAGGTACGTGAATTTATGTTGATAACCAAAAACAAAAGCTGTGTAGGCGGCGTGGGGATATGCTTCGGCTACATGTGATAAGGTTTCGACTTCTTTCACCCATTGTCGTACAAGTTTTGAGACATAATTCTTTTTACATTCGTTACTACCAACAATGGCTCCCAAATGACGGTTACCGTCTGTGGTATTTATTAGACGTCTTTGATAATACGTACGAAAGACGTCTTTGCCGAGACGTAGATAAGACGTCTTTTAAAACACGTTTCTAAGACGTCCTCAACTTGTCTTTATTTAGACGTCTTTGTTAATACGTACGAAAGACGTCTTTGTCGAGACGTAGATAAGACGTCTTTTAAAACACGCTTCTAAGACGTCTTCAACTTGTCTTTATTAAGACGTTTTTCATAATACGTCTCAAAGACGTCCTTGTCGAGACAAAATAAAGCCTTTCTTAAGTCTATGTAAAACGCTTCTTTAAAGTCATAACTGGTCCTTGACGACATAATGGCGATTGCTGATATTAGATTAGACGGTCCTTTTATATGCATGGTGAAATGGTTCAATTCGGGCCTACGTGTTGTACCTTTTTCGTTAATTAATGTTCATGATAATTTAATGGGAATACACCCGGGTATCTGATTTCAATTTTAGTTCCATTTCTCATTCTGCTTTCAATGCTTTCATCAAATTATTATCAAAAAATTCAATGCTCCGAATCATATAAAGCCCGTTTTCCAATAGAAAAAACTGATAAGCGTATCGTATTAAAATCTGACATCTGATTGGCCAGATTGATTGATCTTGATACGCTACGGTACGACACGTGAAAAGTTAAAATAAAGTCAACTTTTTTAACGCAATACGCATATCAAAAATTATTTAAACAAAAGGATAATTATAAATAAATATCTCAAGAACCAATCAACAAACACAATATGATACGCTACGACACGCTAGGACACTTTTTCTATTGGAAAGAGTTCGAGTTAGTTAATAAAAGGTTTTCGTAGTCACAAGAAAAATTGCAAAGGGGAAGATGAAAAGCGTGTATTTAAAAGTTTGTATTGGAAATTTCATGTAGATATTTTATAAAGAGTTGTATTGCATTTTTTAAAGGAAAACTTTATATGTTTTGTAAGACTTTGTATTGGAGAAAATATTTATGGAAAAAGGAATACTTTCGTTGTTTATGTTTTAACAAGCAAAAACCTTTAAAATCACATGCGTTTTAAGATTACAGCCAGGAGAAGATTTAAAGACGTCCCTTAAGTTTCGAAATAGACGTGTTAAAAACGACTTTAAGATGTCGAAACAGAGGTCTCAAAGACGTCTTTAAGACAACTCTAAGACGTGTTAAAGACGACTTTAAGACGTCGAAATAGAGGT
Organism: Turritopsis dohrnii; assembly: GCA_027922465.2. NCBI lineage: Eukaryota > Metazoa > Cnidaria > Hydrozoa > Anthoathecata > Oceaniidae > Turritopsis > Turritopsis dohrnii. Next base: position 186,012 of record BQMF02000275.1, read on the forward strand.
CTCAAAGACGTCTTTAAGACGTCGAAATAGACGTCTCAAAAACGACCTAAAAACGTTTTAAAGACGTCTTTTCAGCTCGTCTTAAAGACGTCTTAAAGACGTTCTGTGACTCGTCTCAAAGCGTTAACACATTTTAACCAGTCTAAGATATGTCAATAACGTCTCTTGGGTATGTTAAAAGACGTCTTAAAGACGTCTTAGAGACGTTTTTGTGTTTACTGGATCGTGTCATAAAGGTGGCTTCATATCGATTCGTCACAATGAGGTTAGAGATTTCACAGCAGAGTTACTGTCAGAATGCTGTAAAGATGTATCAACAGAACCAGTATTACAAGAACTAACTGGCGAAGGTTTACCACCGTCAACTATCCAAACAAATGATGCTCGTGTCGATGTTGCTGTACGCGGATTCTGGGTTAAGGGGCAAGTAGCGTACTTTGATGTTAAGGTTTTCAACCCTACAGCTAAAAGCTACTTAACTCAGTCTCTAACTGCATCACACAAAAGCAATGAACAAACAAAGAAAAGGAGCTATAACCAAAGGGTAAACCGTATTGACCAAGGAAGCTTCACACCACTAGTCTTCACTTGCTTTGGCGATATGTCGCGAGAATGCTCGACCTTTTTCAACAGACTAGCAGAGATGATTGCGGATAAAAGAAACGAACCGATCCACATTATTAAAAATTGGATAAGATGTAGAATAAACTTTAGCCTTCTCAGATGCCAACTGCTATGTCTCAGAGGATCTAGAGAATCAAAAAGGCTGTTTGCTGAACAAGATGACGTCAATTTGATCACCACCGAATGTCAAATACAACCCTGAATCTTAACGTTTTTAATTTCTATTTCTATTTACTATAATATTGTTTATGCTGTGATTGGGAAGAAGTCATTTTTGTAATAAAATGTTGCAATAAAATTTTCATAAAAAAAAAATTAATAAAAATTTCCATACCGGAAAAAAAAAAAACTATCAAAATGGGTTCTGGTTGGGGTTACGTCAAAGCCTTTCTGAGTTTTACAGGTTCACCAGAAAGTCTTTGCAATCATGTGTAAACCACAAGTGTCCTTAACACAACCAGAACGAATAAAAATTGACAGAAAGCCTTCAAATACATGCTTATTACTACAGTGTGTTCCAGAATGTTGGAAATTTCAAAGCTGTTCTTTTCAATGAGTATATCGAGTTTCATAATGATTTTCACAGCAATAGGAAGTTCTGTTTAACACCTTACTACTTGCATATTTTTGTGAAAAATGAAAAAGAGGTTAAGAAAAATAATTGTCTTGCGCGAATCAAAACAAAGCACAATACTGTCTAATAACTAGATGCGGTTTTCAATCAATCGTATGAAGTGTAAAAACACTTAGAAAGTCTAATATCTTAGCTTGATTGAAGGAAATCGCTACTGTAGACCAAGACCAAAAACATCTGAATGGGACACGTGGTTTTTGCTATACCACTAACTCAGAGCTTTGAAATTTCCTAATAAAGAATTATGACTTTCAACAAATTTCGGTTCCAGAGGAGTAGACAGCACTCATCATCTACGTTGATGACGAAATTATGGCTTCATGACGAATTTTACTTCCACGAAGGGTTGAATGCAAGGAGGTTTTTCTCTCATTTTCTCGCGGTGAATAAAAGTTGGCTTTGTATCTTTGGTTGTTTGATTTGCAACCTCGTCGCCAGGGCTTCTTGCCTTTTCGATATATACGGATGGCGGCGCCGTATATACCGAAAAGGCAAGAAGCCCTGGGAACGAGGTTTGGTTGACTTGATCTCGATAAATATCCCAGTGGGTAGTATCATCAAAAAGTCATTGCCGGCGGAAGGCAATTTCATTGAAATTGTGTGCATATTTCCATGGAAATGCACTCCTTAACAGCTGTTTTCAACAAATTTACCCGCTGGCGGCATTGTCTTTTTCTTCTTATGGAAATTTTGCGGAAACTAGTACAAACAACTGCAAAGCGTATTGCCATCATATTTTTCATCACTCATAAATAAGATAAATAAATAAGTCAAGAAAATACAACTAAGAGAAACAAATAAAAGACTTATTCTTTTGACTTGAAAAAGAAAATAAAGTAAGAGAATCAAATAACTTGTAAAAAAAAAATAGATTCTTAAATCATAAGTCAAGAAAGATAATGAAATTTCATCCACTTAATGCTTAAGCCAAGAAAATCAACGAATTTTATTTTTTGTACAGTTTTGATGGGTCACGAAGTAACGTAGATCAAATTAGATAGATATGGACACCAAGATGTCAGAATTCGAGCAGCCTGTGTGTTAACATTTGGTTGTTTTTCTTTACTCTTTGTTTCTCATGAAATATTTTTACTTGAGTATTTTCATAAAGGATGAAGATGTTATATCACTGTTAAGCAAGAAATCATTTCACTAAGCCGAGGTAGAGAACTTTCCAGAACCATACGTTTTCTAGATCATTTCCCACTAAATCCAATGAAATACATAACCACTAAACTGGGTTCATTGAGTTGTATGTAGAAAACTGAGTGAAAAATTACAATTGACTTTATCAATTTCTGTTATGGAGAACACGTGTGACGAAAAGTTAGGGAGACAATCTATGAGGGAGAACGCTCAAACCATCATCAAAACAGCATGTATTTGCTTGCGTCGCTGACTAAAAAAATACAAAAGAATTGGTGGCAAGGTGGACATTTTCTGAAAATGATTTTCAGATGAACTGAAAAAAAAAGATACGTACTAACACAACTCAGAGATTCTCTTGAAAACTTCATGTCTTCTATAAACCATTTATTTACAAAAATATATCAGATGTCCATAGTCTAGTTATTGTCTTAACACGGAGTACTGGGAATGAAAGTGGTACAATATTAAGATGTAAAAAAAAAAAAAAAAAAAAAAAAAAAAACAACACTGAACAACAACAAATTGAGATTTCCATCTTGTGGAGTTGAAAACATTACGAGTTGAAGCGAGATAGAGTTTTGTTCCAAATGTTATTTTAAAACTTTCGAGACTTCGTTCTACATCATATTTTAACTCGTTTAAGTGCAAATATACAGACTCGATAGCCCAAGCTAGGGTGATCCCAGTGGGTAAATTTGTTGAGAAATAACTGTGAAGGAGTGCATTTCTATAGAAATACAAACACTATTTCAATAACAATGCTTTTCCTCACAATGATTCTTTTGGTGATGTTTATGAAAAAAAATGTAAGAATGAAGAACAGAAAAAGTAAAATAAAATTTAAAAGGGGAAAAAAAACTTGTTTTTTTCTGCAGAAAAGAAATGTTACTAAAAATAAGTCTGAGAAAAATCCATGGTGGAAAAATATTAAATATATCCAGCTAAAAAAACTTCTCTTTTCCATTCATAAATTCTATTTACAATAAAGTGAGAATACATAAATAAATTTCCGACAATTCAAAAACAACAATAAGTCAAAACAACAGCAACAACAACAACAACAAAATCAAACAACGGAGAAGAGACATAGTGGAAGGCGTGTTGCCGCTCTCTTCTCCGCAGTGAGCAAAAATGCTAATCTGCTCCTTTGTTTTACATCGGGGAGTTTAATGCAGATTCATAAATGATTCGTTCCAGAACGAATGTCCTTGTTAAGGATCCGTATGGAAGATGAGCCGATTTGAACATAAGATGTCTTTCATTGTCACTATAGATATTCAAGAGAAAATACATCTCAAGGATGTTTTACTATTTCAGAAATTGGACATTTAATTATCGATCTTCGAAATAAGCACGGCGATAGATGCCGTGTGCGTGTATGATTCGCTTTGCCACATACACTGGTGAATCTACGACATTTGTCGACTTCAAAAAGCAGTTCGTTCCCATGCCTTTTTTTTACCACCGGTTACATTGACGTCACTTAGCAATCACTCTCCATCACGTTTTTTTGGAGTCTACTCCTGCAGAGCGATGCTCCCCCTTGCTGCTTCTGAATGACCTCCGTAGTGACTTGAACTGCGTATTCAGTGTACCGGCGGTTAGTCATAACTTCTTGGGTGCGAAATGCTTGTGGAGAAAGAGAAGAGTGCGACGGACATCCAGAACAACGTATTCGTTCAGGTTCATGATCTGAAAACACGTAACAACAAAAATAAAAAACAACAAACAATATAAAATCAAAAACCCACCATCCATGTAAGAAAAGTATCACGTGGATTCATAATTTAATGCAAGACCAGATTAGATGATCACACTTACCGGATCACGAAAATGCTGTAATTCTAGTAAGTTTTCCAAATGAAGATCAAACTCCATCAGGTTAGCTTGACCAGGGATTGGCGCTACAAAAATGAAAAAATCATCAAAGGTATTTGTGACTTACTGGAGATGCAAAACAAAACCTCCACTAAGAAGAGAAAGTATAGAGATCACATACAGAGGGCGCATACAGAGGGCGCATAAACTGCTTAATGGGTGGTTCTACTTACTTTTGAGATGTAACGTTATTCGGTAGATTCCGGGTTCTGCACAAAACACTGTAAATGATATATTTTGCTTCCTAAAAAAGAAGTTTTCGAAGAAATGATCAGGGTGGCCACATTATTTTTTAAAAAAATTTCCAGTATTTTTCCGGGACATTTCCAGGAAAATCACCAACGATTCAAGGATAACTTCACAGGACAGAAAATAAAAAAAAAAAAATGCAAAAATTAACTTTTGATTAACACAGCTTTTGTAACAAGGGCAGGTATCTGAAAATCCTCTATTGTGCTCTGGCTAACATTTACTGTGCCGTTTGACTTTACTGTACTGATTGAGGAAGTGACTGGCTGCTGGAATTTCACTAAAACAAATATACTAAAGAAATTATCTACTAACCTCTAGATATTCCGATTTCGAATAGTGTATGTATTCAATCACTAAGTAGAGAACTGATGTCACCCATCTGATCTACTAGACTAATGTCACCAATCTGACTTATTCACCTGTGAAAAACATCACGGATGAAGCAGCTGCACTTGCAATCTGCTTGTGTTTCATCCAGCAGTATGAGAATCAAGAGCAGAAACACCCACATTTGAAATATCAAACTCAGTTTGCCAAAACGAACATTTAACTCTTGATCTATTCTTTGGAACTGCTTCAACCCAATTCGAATATTTCTCATCTGTCAGCCATTCAATTTGAAGGTGACACTTCTTAACTTTCGGTGGCATTTTTAACTATTTTCTAAATTCATGTCTGAAAAATAGACCTATGTTTCTTACTGAATCAAAACCTTTCCAAAAAAAACAAAGCTTCTGCTATGTACTTATATTGATACTAGTATATGTACAAGGAAAATGTCAAAGCTTTACATATCACCACTGCAACTAGAAAGAGAATTGGAGGTCTTATAATTGAACATGGCTAAACACTCATAAATTTCAAATTATAAAATGACATCATAGAGCATCGAAATTATTGAAATAAAAAAAGTGAGAGTCATTAGGGGTGTAGTTACTGAAATACATATGAAAGAAACGTCATCCAAACATACTCAGTAAATAAGTTAAAATACATAATTTCAATTAAACGTTAAAAATAAGAAAAATCTAAAATTTCCAGGAATTCCAGAAAATTTCAAGGAAAAATGGGAAATTTGAATGTGTTTCAAGAACTTTTCCAGGACAAAAATAAATCCACGACTTTTGCAGGAATTCAAGGAATTCCAGGACCTGTGGCCACCCTGATGATTAAGCAAAAAATATCTGTACAAGTTTAAGAAAGGCATCAAGTGCAAGCTTGATTGAAAGTGACGTTCACTTGCAACACACCATAAAACACTGAGGCGATCTGATAGTCATGGCCTCACCTTTTATCAGAGATTGATCGACTCTCCAGTATCACGCCATCTTTTTCAAGATGATGGTAAGTGAATTTAAAAGGTCCAGAATTTTGTTTGTGATGCTTCCCAAGATTGGCGCTTCCCTCCTACAAATGGGAGATCGAGAACATGACTTGCTGGCCTCTATACACTTTATCACTTTATCAAAATCATACAGAAAATATAGCACCATTACCCTAATTGCAGCTTTGCTTCTCACGCTGTGCAAATATTCTACAAAACCAAAATAAATGTGTCATAAAAAAGGGAAAACATTTACCATCATGATGGCAAAATAACCGAGTGCCGAACATTAATGGATTATTACCTTTATAAGCGTCCAATTGTTGGCTTAAAAACTCACCATGCCAGCTAAGAGTCTAGAAATAATCGTAGTGATTAAAGGAAGAACGAATGAACAATCAAAAACAGATAAGAAGCCAACGCTTACTTCTTTAACACTTCGCAGACCCTTTAATTCACGTAACATTCTATCATACTGTAGTTCCTGTTGCATTACTCTCTAGAAAAATAAATAAATAAATAAATAATTTGCCTCCATTACTCAAACATTTTGGCTTGTTTTCCATCATTCAAATATTTCGGCTTGTTACAGGTAAAATATTCGTAAGAAACGAAAGTTTAAAGACAACTATCGCACTTACGTCTTTCACATTTTTGAAGAATTCATCGTCTTTATACGTAACGTCATTCTCTTTCAATGCTTCCAGATGTGACGCAACCAGACCCGCCAGACGACGCACTTCTTCGTCACGTACGCTGTTTTTGGCGTGTTTTAATGCGTCGCTCAGAGACTGTTGTTGCATCAGATAGGGTGCCTGCGCATAAAAGATTTTCAAAATGATATTAATCCCGCCAAGGAAATGGGAAACTAATAAGAGTGCACATTTCTGGACTTACCGTGCTCAACAGTCTGGTCAGTAATTTTCGACATTGATTTCGTAAAGCTTTAATCCCACGCTCGGTTGTTTTATCGAAATCAGGCGCGTCATTTTTCAGGTTCGACGTGACATCCCACCGACTTAACAGATTGACGTCGATACTCATATTCTCTTGTACGGACGCAGAAGAAGCAGGGACGCCTAGCTCTTCCAACAACACCGTCAGCTTGTCGTTATCATCGGCTATCTAAACACGAACAACGATAGACTCGCCGTTAGATATGAGAAGACTGACAATGGAAAACCTTACAATCAATCCACTGTACTCACCAAAAAGTCTTGATACTTGCACAGCAACTCATGCAGTCGGAACATTTCTTTTAGTGTGATGGTAATACACATGTCCTTTGGTAACGAAAGGTACTGTTCAATCTACAAAAGTAAACAAACGTTGAGAAAAAAAAACAGTAGCAAGTTTAAACAACTATCCTTTGCAAGTTAAAACAACTATCCTTAGTAGCAAGTTATCCTTTGCTTGAAGAAGAAGAGACCTACCTCCAAATACGAGTGGAAGTCATCAACGTCACACAGTTTGTGAAGGAATTGCTAGAAATAACAAAAACTATATCAGATAAGAAGAGAACACCACGAAAAAATTGAGGAATTTTATTGGAGGACATTTCCATCATCGATAGAGATTGTGTTTGAGGGAGGGGGACTCGAATACAGAACACCTGTTGTGCCAGCAGAACACGCTATCGTTATGCCACTGCTGCATTCTGGTTCTCAATGAATAAATAAATTACCTGTAGAGAGTTCTGCCTCGCTGTGACAAAATCTTGAAGAGGTTTCATGTATACTTCCTTGAGAACCTGCGAGGCGCCTTTGTTGCTGATGGCTTGTAAAAGCTTCGCAATCTATGAAACAAAAGCGATGGAGAGAGACGTGAAAGTGGAGGAGAGTGGAAACTTCAATCAGTCAGTAACAGTCATTAGACCAACATACCAAAATGAAATTCCTCCGCATAGTTGCACGTGGTTGCGCATTCAACAACATGTAATCTGAAAAGACAACAAAAAAAATGCTGGTAAGTATGACCATTCTGAACACACCAAACGAACATCCAGCGAAACGAGAAGGCTTACTGTGAGGAGACACAATAGCAGGGTTGATGAAACGTAACAGGAAGAATCCACCAATCAAACCAGTTATATTCTCGTCAGGGATTTCAGGGAATTTCTCCTACAGATTGAAAAAAAAAAAAAAAAATAAACGACTAGGTTATTTTTTCATGTCTTGCTTTGCCAGGCTACAACATCCACCACATTACCTACCCTGCACAGCTGATAAATGGCTTTACATAACCATCGAATCCCATAAGGAACATAGTCTAGTGACGAAATGATAGCATCAAAAAATTTCGCCGTGATTTCTTCCAACCCTTTCAGTCGAAAGTTAATAACTTCTTTGACTTTGGAGTCTCGAAGAGCTCTCTCCATCGTAATGTTGTTTTGCTCGTCGTCAATGATGTCGTGAACGGAACAGTAGACTTTGACCGGGTTAACTTCCAAATTTAAATCCATATTAGCGTTGACATCTTCGACCAGCTCTTGTAAAGTTTCTTTCAGGTATTCTTGACCTGGTCCGCGTCTGCAATGAAATCAGAAGTTTGTTGAAGTGAATACAAAATAGGGACAGTGAGGCACAGGAAGGTCAGCTAAATTTCAATAGAAGATGGAGAACATCAACATGTTCGCAACTGAGCAACTGACTGTAGGACGAAGGTACTTCTGGCTGGTTACATACTGAACAAACGAATTACCTTGTATACGTTGTCATCATCCTCGATATTGCAGTGTTGGCACGCATTAAACTTCCGAACTCGTCCGTTTCAAGAAATTCCATTTGTAAAGCAAGCTGTGATAAGAGAAATGAAAGTATGATTGAAAAGAGAAAACCACACGGCTGTAAACATTCAAAAAATAGAATATTTTCTTCTGTGCTAATATGATCTCATCTCATAACGGGTTACCAAAAATCACTGCAAAGGAGTGCACCTCTATAGAAACATACACAGTATTTTAATAAACATGCTCTTCATCACAGTGAGTTTTTGACGATTTTGCCCACTGGAATAGATATTTGTGAAACTAACCTCAAACATCTTCAGGAGTAAATGTTCCTCTCGAGCTTCATATTGTTTGCCATACAGACTAAACATCACTATTTGCAGCAGCTCTAAAAACACAAAACATTTTACATGATACCTTCCCTCATATCTTCTCCAGCATTCATTTACATACACAAATAGGATGGCTAGCCTGATTCCAATACTAGTTTGTTCTGGCTGTTTCGAAAACTTGTGATGAACAGTGATCAAAGGGAAAACATACCGTCAATTTCTGTTGGTGCAACTGATCTTGTCAATTTTGCTAAGTATTTCGGTTCAGTTTGCAGCAGAAAAAACAAGTTCCCAAAACACTATAAACAAAACATGCAGCCTCGTAAGAAAACTAGAAGGAAAACAAACTGAACAATTTGTTAAGAGATACCCATCGCATTACAGGTACCTATTACATTGCACCTACTTTTCGTTGTATGTCATCTTTTAACACACCAAGTCTGTGTTCTCCGAATGTGATGTTATCTGGAAATTCCTACAAGTAAACAGCTAATTCTAAAAACTCAATTTGAAAATAGCAAACGAAGTTGCTTACGAATTCAAAATTACATCAGATTATAGATTGTGATTTAAAGGGACTAGCCAGATTCTTATAAGGGCTTTCCTACCACAAAGAAATATTACCTCAACAGAAATCTTATGATTGATGAGTAAGGCGATTCTTTGATCGAAGAAGTTGACTTCTTTTTCCAATTCAAAGTTCTTCTTGCACTGCTTACATATTTCAGCTTTTAATTCTTGCAGCTGTTGACGAACTAAATGATAACATGGACAATCATACTGAGGATTGTTATCATAAATATTATAAATATTCATGGCAAATCCTTAAGGCAGACTTTCTATAATAACAGAAAGTAGCCAAGAAGATGCAATCAAATCACAATTTGTGCAGAATTACAATTGAACCAAATCTGTATCAACAAGCTGGTTGTCGGATAATGCTTGAGATAGATTGATCAAGGCTGACGAAGAATAATTCTACCTTCCATAAAACATTAATCATAAAATTTCAGTTTTAAAGAGAACCGACATCCAACATTGCACACACAAAAAATAACTTTCTTACAAGACACAATTATAATGGGAAGCATGACTCATCAATGGTAATTACTGCTTCTATTCATTTGAAATGACAAGTAGGAACTTGGAAGATATATATAAACAACAACTATGAATTCAAGCAAAGATAAACAACATAAGTGATGGGACTGTGAAAGGTAGCCAAAGTACAAACGTTGCCCTGCTTGTAAAATTTCAGCTCATCTAGATGCAATAGATAAAAAATGGCTGGAATGCAGAGCAAGAACAGAAGATATTAAAAATCCTGAATAATTATCTTGTAATGACTTGTTAATTTCAAAGAAAACCATTGCACACATTCGGAGAAGAATAAACATTAAAAATTAGTCCTTTGTTAAAAGGTTTATTCTCAACCACTGCAGCAGATTTAACAATAGAGAAAAAATGCTGGTAATATGGTGGTGTATTGTTCAAAACCTTTGTTGACTTCTAGAAGCAACTAAAACGACCCTGCATAAAGATAGCGAAATGCTTGTAAAAATAACAACAGCCAGCACCAAATTAAAAATACTTACGCTTGTCATAAAGTTCTTCGTTTAACACCCAAGCTTTCTTTTGATCTTCTTGTATAAACAAGCGATTGGCACTTATTTCGGCCGACAAACAGTTCATAGCAGACTCATATGCAAACACAGGCATGACAAACACCAGAATAAAGAACTTTTATAGAATTTTTTAATTTTTTCCTACTTTCTAAAGAAGTACAAGTTATCAACAAATAACATCAACAAAATAATAAATAAATCTCCCAATCAATAAGTGATGAAACCAGTGAAATCAGCTTATAAGAAATTTTATCATGAGATAATAATGAAAAGAATACATGAAATAAATATACTGAAAGGAATTTTCTATCAACCAACCAAACCAATGCTCATGACAACATCAAAAGATAAAAAACAGTGAAAAACACATTGTAAACATTTTAAGTAAACGAAAGCATTCTTTCGATCATCAGAAACTAACTATAAATTTAAGTGAAATCTTTTCTTTACTTTTCAATAATTTAAATAAACCATTCAAGTGACAGCTACTTCTTTCAGTTAAAACAACCACGTTTACAGAAACAAACTCAAGGAAGAGAGGATTTTTGCTGTCGAACGAAAGAAACAGATCTTCTTGACATTGAAACACTAATGAATTTAATTAAATTTTTTAGACGACAGCAGTGTAGTGGAATGAAATGTTCCTTACAAGAACAAAAGTCAACCATTATTTTTTTTTTCAAACAATTACTTAACGAGCTAACTCATTAAGTTCTTTTCAATGTGCATGAAAATATAATGGCTACATTAATTATAACACTAACGAGCTGGAGTTGTTTCCTGAAAGAAATTCACAAGTTGGTTATTGCGAGTGTCTTTGCAAAATTCCAAAACTAATTCAAACTTTGTTTACAACCCCAAACATGGAAAAGATGAATAATCAGAACATAGAAAACATTAAAAAAAAAAGTTGAAAATGGAAACATAGAATAAGTTGTATGGAAATAATTTATGAAGCTTGTCGACAATCTTCACGGTAAACTCATGCCTGTGTTTGGAACTACGTGTATAATAAAAGCAATGTCAGATACTTGAATGAGTGATGATGATAAACAGAAAACTCCAAAAACCTCCAGAGAACATCATAGGTCACACAAGGACAGGGTCATTTAGAAAATATTATTTATAGTTGATTTATAGCTGATGAGTGTATAAAAACGAAACTAAAAGTACTAAAATAAATTTCAGTCTTTTTTTTCTCACTTTCATGATATCAAAGGTCTGGTTTCATCAAGCACTTTCATGGTTTAAATGTCAACTTCACTTCTATGATAATATTATAATGTTTGTTTGTTATTCAAATTCTACAACCAAGAAAAAACCAACTTCTTCACAAATGCTTGTGAACATTCCTACTTTTACTACAATGGCAACAACAACAAAAAGTATAAGAAAAGTTCATAGACATATGAAGAAATAACACTGTTCAAGTTCCAGTCACGTTACAATTAATTTTTTCTTCACGAACAAGTTTTATTTTAGAAACATTTAAAAACTTTTAATAAAAGTAATTTTCTTTTTTATTGTATGTCCAATGACGTAGATAGGTTTATACGTCTAATGCAATGAATTTTACCATGACTTTTATAATAAACAAAAAAGCTATATCAAAAGAATTTTATTGATTGAAAGGAACAATGGTTACTATTGAAGTTCATGACTACAATCTTACTAACCCAATCTATTTGATCACACCAACACTATCAATATTTCAAAAAGGTGGAGACATACACGAATATAAACAATGAACTTGTAATATTGTCAATGCGTAAACTATCATCATCACTGTCTTCTAGAAGGTGTGTGATCATCATCAATGGAGGAGTGCAATGAACTTGAAATGATGTAAATGCCTTTAATATGACATATCAGACATAATTTGAATAATCAGAGATTAACAGCTAAAGAAAGTTTGAAAGGTAACCGTGGCACGAAAAAAAATAAACTCAATGTGCTATGATGTAAAGATTTTAGTTTTAGCTTTTGAAGCACATTCAAATTATCATAAAAATGTGCTTGAGTTCAGTAAATATTCCTTATGTCTCTGTAACACGGTAACAAAATTCCCAAGATAGTGGGGAAAATCACACGTGTAATACAACATTTTCCACAGACAGAGTCATAGAAAGCAATTATCTGTTTTGATTCAGACTAATTTTTTTGCATTGCTATCTCATAATTTATCAAAACACACTGCTTCCGTTGCTTTTCTACTTGTGGTAACGATCACTTTTGTTGCTTTCCTTTTCTATACAAAGCAGAAGGAAATACTCCTTATCAAATTACTAACATGAACTCGTTGAAAACGTTTATTTACAAAAGCAATGAATAAAGAAACATCAACGAAGGAGATTTCATGGACACACTGAAGCACACGTGGATGGTAAAGAAAAATCATAGAAGATTTTTAAACAAGAGAAACCAAAAGTGTTTTATCATTTTCACGTGGCTGTTAACTCCACATAACTTATCAAAAATAAATTTTAAGAATGACAGGATTTTAAGAGAACAAAACAAAACAAAACAAAACACATCTTCTATACATCAGTCACTCTATCAAATGGACGGGTCCATGATCTCTTAAATACTAGTAACATGTTAACAAAGTTTCTATAAATGCCAGTTAATGTCAGACTTCAATAAAACTAGACATTATTGCCAATGATAAACTGCTCAAATCCAATCAGAAATCAAAACAGTAAAACAAAAATTACAGTGTCAACAGGACAACAGAAATCATTTGAAAATGATTCAACCTCTACCAATGAATACAGAAATATCAGAGCAGTTAATAAAAAGTTTTTCCTTCCTCGCCTATTGTTATTTACATTTTACACAGCAGTGTACGATATTCCATTACAAACACCCTGATGTTGAAATATTTGTAAATGTTGTTTTCTGTGAGTAAATAATAACACTCATAGCAAGAGAAAATCTCTTTTAGAAAAAAAATCAGGGTCGATCTATTGACTTGATAAAATGTCTGAAATTCATGTTATTGAACTAAATAATTTTTCACATTTCAGATATTCTATTGTCAATACTGACATGATAAAAAGAACCATATATCTTAAAATCTTAAAATATTTTCTACATAATCTTCACCGCCATTTCTTCTACTTAATGAATGAACGCGTGTGACATGACGAAATCAATTACAGATGACATAAGTAATATCACTTTAAATTTGATGACATCACCAACTCAAATACAAACATAGTAAACTTGTATAATACAAAGATATGGTGCTAAATTTCAGAAACTATGTAAACATTCACTGTCTTGTGTGTTACAAAATTCAATCTGGAAGAGTGGGCATATTATAATTCCCTTTTGAAAGATTCACTTTCTATATTAATTATTACAAATCAAATGAATTATTTTTCTAGTTTCCCTCATTTCCTTCATCCACTATGTTAAAATATTAAAAAGATATCTACCTAAAAAGGATATCACTTGAAGTGACAAGCAACTTTTTATTTAACATCATTTCAAATACTGAAAACTGAAAACAATTTGATGTGGTTCGACATGATGCTATGCTGTCCATGGGTAAAAATCCTCACCATTACTCTGATCATTTAATAATATCATTCAGCAAATTCAGCAATAGAACATTGGATAAGTTACTTCTTTCATGGTTGAAACCTTTACATTTTCTCCCTAATCTAATATAAACCACATCTAATATTATTCAAACAATACTTTCATATTTTCACACTTCAGTCAGGACGGAGAACTTTAATCTGATCTCATATTCATGTTAATCCTGAATTGTATCGTTTGCCTTTGAAAAGATGAATAAATCAATTAACTGATACGACAACTTGTGTTGAGTGTTAAACAGAGTAAACATGCTTTGTTAAGCTATTTCAATTAAATCTCAGAACCAAAGGAGAGACTCTAAAAATAGTTGATCATAAACCAATTTATTAATTTCCAATCTGATCGTTTCCAAACATTTACAACAAGAGTTATAATGCACTTCATAAATCAATTTATACCAAAAAATCAACCGGCTATGAGTACATAATATGTAACTGAACATACATGCGTAAACAAAATACACATGGCAGTTTTTGAGCACCAATACAATAACTGAAATAAACTTGGTTTGTTGTTCTTTTTAGACACCCACATCAAAACAAACACACACTTTTAAAGAAAAACAGCGGTCATCAAATCTCAAGTAACAAAACATCTCTCGAATATCAAAGCGACGAGACATTGTTGCGAACATCCACAATCCATCCATAATACTCAAGCTAACCCTGACCTTTGTCTCAATTTCACAGTTATAAACTGAAAATCTTAAATCTTATAAATCTTATAAATCCTAAATCAAAATTCTGGGTAACCATGGGAACACAATTAACATTATAACACCACACGAGACAAGCAGGAAAATTCATAAATACGAAACAAAAAATAAGACTTGCAAAACATTTGTGACATTAAAAGAAATTTCATGAGAAAAATAAAGCAATAAGAATGGATGAATTCTAATATCTGTACAGCGTTCATTTATCTATCAGTCAATCAAATACACAACATGCTTTTCACATAGCCAAATATCACACTATACACTAAAAACCTTACCTACAACAACCATCATAATAAAGCCAGAAAAAAAAACAGTGAAGGCTTCATAGAAACTTTATGACATTGATGTTTATTTCCACTTTGCCCAATTATAGACAAAAATATTATTTTGTAAGAATTAAAACAAACAAAAGGAACTTCCAACGAACTAATCAGGAAGTATCAACAATAAAAGACTGCTAATTAAACGAAACGATGGTATGAGCTCTATTTAAAAATGTCCTCGAAAACCAGGAGAAACTCTTCCATTGGAACAATCCCAGAAGTAATAACATAATAGTAAAAAATGTTGAAAATAGTCTACAAACTGAACTATCATAGTGTCAGCAGTTTTCTTGTGAGATAATCTCCACGAGGAAGCCAATCATTTGTTTACTTTGTTTCAGCGCATTGTTAATAATAAACAGCTGCTTGTTCCCAGACCATTTCCCAATTATTCTATTTCTACTGACATCAGCATAGTGCAACCTGCAGCTCTACATACAACAGTTCATTATCTGTAAGTCACAAAAAAAGTTCATTTCGGAAATGTGTTATAGATTTAAAGAGAGGATGAATTGTCTTAGAAATATTTACTACAAATAATTAGAACTCTGAAAAATGCTTAAAAATTGTCACACATACTAGCAATAATGCTTTGTAAAACCAACCCATGGATTTCTGGCTTGCCTGAGCACAGTTAAAAGCTGAGGTTTCCTGATAAGTGGATAACAAAAATGCAGAAATTCCTGTTGTGTAAGACATACTTCACATACTTGCAAAGATTCTTCAAGGAGTGTGAAAAAAATGTATTTTATATGACATTATAAACAGAATAAAATCATGACCACTCTTGACAGAAAACCAATTTGATTGGTTAAGAAACAAATAAGCAAACAATATATTGGATGACTGAAATGTTTTGTATTTTTTCATTAAGAGTTAAGTTGAACTTCTTAGTCAGATGTTGATGAAGTGAAAACATAATTATACATACATTATACATGTCCACTGAATACCTATGAATATTAGTGATGCTTAATGGCAAATTGACTTAAAATATACACTGGGAAAATGGAAACAAAATTTTATCTCTTGCAAGCTAAGGTAAAACATTTTTCTAGTGAAAATTTGCTCACAAAAATATTTTATATAAATTCAACGAATGTGACTGTTTGAATATTTGTCCCATAATAGTTTATAATGATATCGTCCATAGCAATAAAAAGAATATTCAACCAAAACATATAAAAACCATTAGTACAAAGTTTCCCTGCATCATACAAAATGAAACCGCAAAAAAATACAGCTAAAACTCTATTGAACCTTGAAGAAAAAAAAAAACAGAACCGTTCCAGACAAGGGAAACACAGGTCAACCTAAACAGGATGTATAAATATAGAAGAGCTGATATGGCTATGCTGTGACAAGACTAACGCTTCCAAAGATCTCAACATGACACTAATCTTCGAAGTTGAATGTAAGACTTATCATTAACTTAGTTATTCATGCTGTGTTATAAATTACAAACAATCAATAATAAAAACAAGTCAAGGAAGCACGAAGTTGTATTGTTATACAGTTCTATCAATAAAGCAGCATATGTCTAAATATTTACACAGAAGAGAAACTTAAGTTAACAAAGATGTCTTTTCCATACTAATCACTACACAAGGCCAGCCCAGGACACAGCAAACAAAGGGAATACAATGGCAAAATCCTTATAAACAATAAGACTCCAGTATTCATGTCTAACGGGACTAATAGTTGACATAAAACCACTTCCTGAATAAATGTAAATAATCATTCATGTTAATCACCCTGACTACAGGATCAAAGCAGAAACACATTAGCATTTGTTATGAAACTACACAAGATTCAGTTTGACAAAAAAAGTGTCATTCATATAGAAATAAAATTTTACCTCTGAAAATAAAAACAACTTGCAAAGAGACTCAACACTCTTGTTGCCAGTGCTTAGGAAAAAACTTCATAGTAATTATTTTGATAAGAAATACACAATTTTTTTTCCAAAGTTGATTACGTTACTAATCTTGATTAAAATAATAAAATAACACTTCTTGCCTCCAATACTACTACTATGCACTAAAGAGAACTTTTGACAGACCTTTGCGTAAATAAATGAATGTACAGGAAGTGTCATTTCCGCATGACGAAAAAAAATCCAGAAAACGATTAAGAGTGAAAATCTCCAAAACAACAAGGTGTAAGAAGTCATGAAAAAATATAAGATGATATTGCTAACAATACTCTGAGCAGACTTAACATAAACATCTACAAAGCATAGCAGACCAATTATACAAATGTCTGAGAAATATTCATAAATGGGAGATGGATTAACTCTGCAAACACAGTTGTAAATGCTAACAAAATATTCACCATGCAACAGTGCATGAGCTTCGAATGGCAACGCATATTGACAATTCACAACTTATAATACAAGCAACATTGTCATGCAAAACCATTCATGCCAGCTTAACACATAAAGATTAACTTAGCTTGTCACTTTTTGAATTCTTTTGAAGAAGGGCGGGGAAAATAGATAAATTGGGAGACTTGAGCAGTCTTTTGACAAGATAAAACATCAACAAGAAAGACATAAAAAAAAAGTTCACGCAATTAAAACATTGTAATTCCTAAGTCAGGAAGTCAATAATCAGCTGACAATCAGCTGTCTCTCTTTGAAGTTTTACAAACTGCGTTTAAAAGGGTTATTACATAATATATTCTTTATAGGTCTATGAAAGAGCTTGAAGACAAAAACAATGTACATATAAAATGACTGCATCTTCTGTATGATTAAGGTAGAACGCAACTTTAAAATAAGTTGATCAGTTAAAATAAGTGATCAGTTATTTAACATCTATCACTTTTGTTGCATCAGAAAGTTAATATTTTTATGTCTGCCCAGGATAACGGTAAAATTCTGATGGAACAGCCATGATGGTCTTATAAAAGGGCTATGGAACCTACATGACCATCGAGACATGTAATGAGACATCCTGTGAAAAGTACTACTCAGTTGAGTGTATCAAGTACCATTGAATGAAAATAGTTATATGCAATGGTAGGATTTCTCTTTTTAAGCATGTCTAAGCAAGCCTTGGTGAACTATGGGAGGAGGAAAAAACGATGAATTTTTAACAAAATGTCTATTAATCACCATGATTAGAAAACTTCAATTAAATCTAATTAAAATATCAATAAAAATCAGCTGATAGTAATTATGACCACAATTTAAAAAAGTATTAAAAAACTATTGGTACTTCCAACAACGGAAGATTGAAGACTCTCTTCATTCGAGCAATTTAGCAGCAAAAGAAATATGAATGGAAAACCTTGTTAGGTATATCCAAAAATTTAAGGTTTATAATTTAAAAGAGGAATAGTCAAAACTTTCCTCTTCTTTTGATAGGGCTATTAACTACATAGAGGTGACCAAGTTATTATAGCATTCAGATATAGCATCTATGTGTGGGTCAGTATTAAATTTTCCTTCCCTTGTATTTTCCCTTCAAGCCAAATCATAATTGTACCAAATCATAGCAATTCTTCTCCACAGATTTTCAGTAAGCCATTAAAGAATTAGAATTTATGTCAAAAGCAAGTTATACACAATATTATATAAAAGTTTTTCCTATTTCCAATCATCACGTTTCAATTCTGCTTTTCAATTTTCCAGTATATTATTAGCACACTTTCATTTCCGGATCGAGTCTTAATTACTAAAACATATTCTGTTGGAACACCAAGGCCAATATAAACACACACAGATAGAGAAAGCAAAACCATGCTATAATAAAATGACAGCAATATCACATGGCAACATCGAGACAGTCGTGAATCATTAAAGTTTTGAAATAGATATAGCTTTCATTCATAAAAAGAATGAATGCAGTGGGCGGATACCATTAAAGCAGCGAACGGAAACAATGTTCCATTATCATGCTCTCTGATCAAAATAAAGTGTGTAACGGAGCCACAAAAATTTTGTGCAAATTAAAAACAAAATACGATGTACCTTCTATCAGTTGTTCATTGTTAATAACAGCCATCTTGAGAAGCACCTACACAGTAAAAACAAAGAACATACAATGACTTGCTAAACAATTGAATTCGATTTTGGTAATAGAACACTTATCATTGTTATCAATTTAATATTTTCTTGCAATTCATCACTTCTCTGATCATCGAAAAATAGCTTTGATAACTTATTTTCAATGGCAAAAGTAATAGCAAACAGTGTTTACCGTACGGATTTATTATAACTAGTGGAACTACATCAACAACTTTCGTTAGTGAAATGCAATAAGCTTCTTCTTCATAATAAAGTTAATACCGTAAACCTTTTACAAGCCAAGCTCAAACTTGTTGCTATAAAATCTGCTCTATCATGCATCACTTGAAATTTAATAAAACAAAACATTGAAATTGCAAGTAATTATGAAATGCAATTAGTCAAACTACAACTAATGACAAAAATATTCAGTAAGCTTCCAAGCGCAGATTTTTATGGAGCAGTCCAGTTAACAATCTGATTAGACATAAGTGAAAAAAGGTGACCAACCCAATTAAGTAAAGATTCCGGTTGTCATTATTAATACAAAATCTATCAATTATCAGGGTGTTAGCTAGGGTCCTACAGGCGCCATTAGACGGCTATTTCCCAATCCAAAAAACTAATAAGTTTCCCAATTGAGTCCAGCAATAAGTTTATGAAAAGTTAGTAACTAAGCTTGCTGTTAAAATAAATGATTTGATTCAATTTTGAAACATCGGCTTAAACTCATCACTAACATGAGTTTCCGCTTCATTATAAAAATGTTCATCGTAGTTATAGTCTAACGGCCTCAATTGAGAATTTCTAGCTAACACCCTGATTATATACAGTGAATTCCAGTGCAGCACTTTTAACTTTTACTTTCTGATTTTTTACATATAACTTTTAAGTCAGGGCTAAGAAAATCTAAACTCTTGTAAATTCCCCTTTTCGCCTGGCAGCAATTTTGTTCATTAATTCCTGTTGTATTTAAATCATTGAAATGTTCCTTGACTGCTTGAGTTTCCATGCTATCTTCTATATTCATTCCAATACACTGCATTTATTACCATGACACAAACCACTAAACATTATAACATTTATTATGTTGGTCTGGTCTTAAGGCTGTTATTTCAATTAAAACTATGTTATTTCAATAAGATTTTATAACATTATCTCAATATACTGTTAACACTTACTTTCAATGAATGCAAATCCAACATAAAAATAATGAACCATAAACGATCAAACTGTAAACTATCTTATTATGAGATGTGAAAACCTTTTAAAGTAATTTGATTTTAAAATGATTTTTTTTCTTTTTCTGCATTCACTCCTCCTTTGAAATTTCCAAACCTTATTACATGACAGCAGAGTAATAATAGCTTGTCCAGTTTTGAGATATTTTAATGATTACAGTGACTCTCTCAATATTAAGTCAGCCTTGTGTGCTCAGATATAAGCAGATTTGATTTGATTCAAGCAATAACAGGACAAACAAACCAACAGCGCAATGAGTACCTTAAACCTAAGTTTCATAAAACTACCATTATAAATCTTTCTAAAGGACAAGAATCAATCTTTCTAAAGGACAAGAATCAATATTCCCAATCTCATTATAGATTACTACTTTTTTCTTACTTCCATCTGCAATTGGATGCCTAAATTGAGGAAACCAAAACAAAAATCTTTCGTATTTATAAAAGCTGAGACCATAGACATTTTGTAGATAAAAGCATATATACCTTTTTCAACCAAAATGTCTGTTAATCAAACACTTCTACATAAAAAAATCACTAATAACAGACTTTTTTTTACTGCCTTCCAAAATAATATACTTTTATGGTACTAATTTTTGCTGGTACTAATTTTTGCAGTATTTCTTTTCAAAAAAATTGTATTTCGTGGGTATTAATTTTCGTGAACTGTCAAAAATGGAGTGCTTTTTTTTTAATCTTCCAAATTTGAAAAATTAAAAGCAAAAGGACTGTTAGTTAACACAAATCTTTTATTTTTCTTCTAACATTTAAAATATTACAATATAACTATTATTGTAATATTTTGTAGTATAATACTACAATAAATCAGATGTGTTGCCATTGTCATCAGTAGTAATAACGTAATCATCATCATATACAGGTTGTATGTAAAATCGAAAGACATTCGTGTCATGTTCCTTATCAAAACCCTGGTCATGAAAAACGTCAAAATGTCATTGTAATTGATCTTGTTAGTAGCCTTGCACTTTCTGAATTTAATTTCGGAGTTTTATTCAATTTTTTTTGCAAGTGTTTTCTTTCTCGCAGTTTCTTTCCTGGGTTGAAACTTTTACCACATCTAATTTCGAAAATGATGTATGCAAATGCCATGTCGAAAAAAGGTGACAAAAAATATAATCAAGGTGTGAAAACCCTGTGACGAAAAATTAAAATCAAGGAATAGTGACTTAAACGCTCAAAAAACTGAGACAAAAAATGTATGGGATTGTTTTGGTATGACCAACCAATTTCATGGATCAAAGATTTTGATGACGTCATAGTCACAGTACCAAATAAAAATTAGGTCAAAATTTTTTGTCACCCATCACCTGTATCGCGGACCCCAAAAAACATCAGTTATCCCTATTGGTTCTCAAGATATTTCCCCAAAAATGTTGCATTCGATTGAGGATGCAATGCAATGATAACAATAAAAACTGACGTCACACCACATGCTACTATATAATAATCGTTAAAAAACGCATGGCCTAACAAGGAATATGACCATGATTAATAGAATTTTGACCGCAAAATTCAATAGAATTTACCACTCTCTTAAATAAAAGTGTGACACACACTCGCTATCTTCATAAGATGATTATTGGATATAGAGAGGCTTTTATATGTGACGGTTTATGGGAAAAGGATAACAAGCGAAAAAGCGATTTGAATCGCTTAATTGATTAAGCGATTATTTGAAGCTAAAAAGCGATTCTTTAAAATCGATTTTTAGCTTCAAATAATCGCTTTTCCGATTCACATGAATCGCTTTTCCGATTCTAATGAATCGCTTTTCCGATTCTAATGAATCGCTTTTTAGATTCTAATGAATCGCTTTTCCGATTCCAATGAATCGCTTTTCCGATTCTAATGAATCGCTTTTTTGATTCTAATGAATCGCTTTTTTGATTCTATATCACTCACTCAAGTGTTGATTAAAATTCTGATAAACATTTTCCCCCAAGGAATAAACCAAAATATCAATCGAACAACTCAAAAAAGAATTGTAAGGGACGGTTTCTATTGGTAGTAACTTTAAAACAAACTTTTTTTTTCTTTTTTATTAAACTGAATAAAAACCATGTTCTGTTATGTGAACAGCGGTGGAACAACTTAAACATAAAAAAGAATTATAGCAGACGGTTTCTATTTGTAGCAACTTGAGAACAAACCGTTGTTTATTTTATGTCCTAGTGAATAAGAACCAGGTAACCAGTTCATTATTTAACACGAACGCGTGCTACCTGTAATTATACATCCGTCACATTGAGTTTTCAAAATAATGCTGAAGTCGCGATAACAACAACATCTTTTGAGAGTGTAGACATCTTTATCAATAAAAAAACTTTTTATTTTTATTTGGCAAAATAGCAATTAGATATAATACTCCCAGTTATGTTCCAACCTCGAAAACTGGCGCATGGGAATATGAAAAATATAAACATACATAGACGTTGAACGAAACGAAACGTAGGAAGTAGGTGAATCCTACTTTTCATATTCTAACAAAATACCGTCACTTTATTTTATTTATATCGTTTGTTATCAAAATCCCTTGGACGGTCACGTATATGAAACATGGAATCTACTATGTAAACAAACAATCTTATTATGGCGATAGCAACGATTTTTAGTTTTTATTTACATTTCCTTTTCGAAAAAGATTTTTTTTCTCTCTCTTGGCGCACATTTGTCTTTAAAATATATTTTGCAGCTCATGCAAGTATATTTCTTTTGTTATAAATTCTGGTTATTAATTAAGCTACGTTTACATTAGCGAAAGATCCAATCACGTTCTTTCCCCAGTATTCGCCCGTTTCTTCTGCGTTAAATTTTCCAAAAGTGGAAAACAGCCTTTAGTCTAAAAATAAAAATCTATTTCCAGATGGATGGTGTTTTTGTATCTATTCATATTATTGCGCCAGTTTTATAATAATGCCGTTTTTCACCATTTGGTTCTTGTTTATAATTTGAGGTTTAATGCTTCTATTTTATTATGATACATAGAGAATCTACGATGATGAAAATCTTATTAACTTATTGACTTTATTCTTATAATTAACATCACTTCTGACTTACAAATCGATTTTTTGAAATCGCTTTTCCGATTCAAGTGAATCGCTTTTCCGATTCAACCTAATCGCTTTTCCGATTCAAGTGAATCGCTTTTCCGATTCAAGTGAATCGCTTTTCCGATTCAAGTGAATCGCTTTTCCGATTCAAGTGAATCGATTTCGAAATCGCTTTTCCGATTATTTTGAATCGATTTTTTGCAGCTAAAAATCGATTTTAAAGAATGATTTTTCGCTTGTTATCCTTTTCCCATAAACCGTCACATATAATGTGACCGCTTATGGGAAAAGGATAACAAGCTAAAAATCAATTCTTTAAAATCGATTTTTAGCTGCAAATCCATTCAAAAGAATTGGAAAAGCGATTTATTAGAATCGAAAAAGTGATTCATTAGAATCGGAAAAGCCATTTTGTTTTAAATTGATTTTTAGCTTCAAATAATCAGACGAATACTAGAGAAAGAACGTGATTCCATGTTTCATAGACCGTCCAAGGGATTTTGATAACAACAGATTATAAATAAAATGTGATGGTTTATGGGAAAAGGATAACAAGCGAAAAAGCGATTCTTTAAAATCGATTTTTAGCTTCAAAAAAGTGATTCATTAGAAGCGAAAAAGTGATTCAAGTGAAGCAGAAAAGTGATTCATGTGAAGCGGAAAAGCGATCAATGTGAAGTGGGAAAGCAATTCATGTGAAGCTGAAAAGCGATTTTGAAAATCGATTTGTAAGTCCGAAGTGATGATAATTATAAGAATGGAAATGATTCGTAAACAAGAACCAAATGGTGAAAAATGATATTATAAACTGGTGCAATAATATGAATAGATACAAAAACACCATCCTTCTGGAAATAGATTTTTATTTTTAGACTAAACGCGGAAAGAAATGGACAAATACTAGAGAAAGGACGTGATTGCGTCTTTCGCTAATGTAAACGTAGCTTAATTAATAACCAGAATTTATAACAAAAGAAATATACTTGCATGAGCCAACGACGTATCCAGGCCGTTTGGCAGCCCGGTATACCGGTTTGGGCGCCCAAACTCTAGCGCCCAAAAGTTTTCATTCGTAAAGTGAGTATTCGTTGCTTATCTTTTACTTGATTTTTGTAAACTATCTGAGAAGAATCTTCTCATTTCCGTCAATGCCAATTGAATCTGGAAACACAGCACTCTTCTACAATGTTTGATAAAGAAATCTAACAACAGGCACAGGCAATGAATGCATTTTTAGAGCATCTGGAGGCTCAAGTTTTAAAAATTTCCGCCAACCATGGTGGCCGAAAAGGGAGAGAGAGAACTCCAAGATTTAACCGGTCTGCCCAAAAAAACGCTGGATACGTCACTGTGAGCTGCAAAATATATTTTAAAGACAAATGCACGCCAAGAGAGAAAAAAAATCTTTTTCGAAAAGAAAAATGTAAATAAAAACTAAAAATCGTTGCTATCCCCGTAATAAGATTATTTGTTTACATCGTAGATTCCATGTTTCATATATGTGACGGTTTATGGGAAAAGGATAACAAGCGAAAAAGCGATTTGAAGCACTTAATCGCTTTTCCACTTCACAGAATCGCTTTTCTGCTTCACATGAATCGCTTTTTCGCTTCACATGAATCGCTTTTTCGCTTCACATGAATCACTTTTCCGCTTCACATGAATCGCTTTTCCGCTTCACATGAATCGCTTTTCCGATTCTAATGAATCGCTTTTTTGATTCTATATCACTCACTCAAGTGTTGATTAAAGTTCTGATAAACATTCCCCCCAAGGAATATACCAAAATAACGATCGAACAACTCAAAAAAGAATCATAAGGGACGGTTCCTATTGGCAATAGCTTTAAAACAAACATTTTTTGTCTTTTTTCTTAAAGTGAATGTGAACCACGTTCATTTCACATAAAAGCGGTAGAACAACTTAAACACAAAAGAATTATAGCAGACGGTTTCTATCTCTTGGTTATGTTCCAACTTCGAAAACTGGCGCATGGGAATATGAAAAATATAAAAATACATAGACATTGAATGAAACGAAACGTAGTAAGTAGGTGAACTTTTCATATTCTAACAAAATATTGTTACTTTATTTTATTTATATCGTTTGTCATCAAAATCCCTTGGATGGTCACATATGTGACGGTTTATGGGAAAAGGATAACAAGTGAAAAAGCGATTCTTTAAAAGCGATTTATCGCTGCAAAAAAGCGATTCATTAGAAGCGAAAAAGTGATTCTATTGAAGCGAAAAAGTGATTCAAGTGAAGTGAAAAAGTGATTCACGTGAAGCGAAAAAGTGATTCACGTGAAGCGAAAAAGCGATTCATGTGAAGCGGAAAAGTGATTTCGAAATCGATTTGGAAGATATATAATAATAAGAATAAAAAATGATTCGTAAACAAGAACCAAATGGTGAAAAACGGTATTATAAACTGGCGCAATAATATGAATAGATACAAAAACTAAAAAAAGATTTTATTTTTAGACTAAAGGCTGTTTTCCACTTTTGGAAAATTTAATGCGGAAAGAAACGGACGAATACTAGAGAAAGGACGTGATTGGGTCTTTCGCTAATGTAAACGTAGCTTAATTAATAACCAGAATTTATAACAAAAGAAATATACTTGCATGAGCTGCAAAATATAATTTTAAAGACAAATGTGCGCCAAGAGAAAAAAAAAATATTTTTCGAAAAGAAAATTAATGTAAACAAAAACTTAAAATCGTTGCTATCGCCGTAATAAGATTGTTTACATCGTAGATTCCATGTTTCATGTATGTGACCATCCAAGGGATTTTGATGTCAAACGATATAAATAAAAAAAGTAATGGTATTTTCTTAGAATATGAAAAGTAGGATTCACCTACTCACTACGTTTCGTTCATTCAACGTCTGTGTATGTTTATATTTTTCATATTCCCATGCGCCAGTTTTCGAAGTGGAAAGATAACCGGGACTTGACAATGTAACTCAGTTACGAAAAGCTTCGTGCTAGATTTTATGAAATATATCTGTGTTTTTAAATTTATTTAAATATAACCGGGAGTATTATATCTAATTGCTATTTTGCCAAATAAAAATAAAAAGTTCATGAAAAACATTTTTTTCATTGATAAAGATGTCTACACTCTCAAAAGATGTTGTTGTTATCGCGACTTCAGCATTATTTTTAAAACTCAATGTGACGGATGTATAATTACAGGTAGCACGCGTTAGTGTTTAATACTGAACTGATTACCTGGTTCTTATTCAGTTAGAGATAAAAGAAGCAACAGTTTGTTCTCAGGTTGTTACAAATTTTGGTATATTCCTTGGGGGCAATGTTTATCAGAATTTTAATCAACACTTGAGTGATTGATATAGAATCAAAAAAGCGATTCATTAGAATCGGGAAAGTGATTCATGTGAAGCAGAAAAGTGATTCATGTGAAGTAGAAAAGCGATTCATGTGAAGCGGAAAAGCGATTCATGTGAAGTGGAAAGCGATTCATGTAAAGCGGAAAAGCGATTAAGTGCTTCAAATCGCTTTTTCGCTTGTTATCCTTTTCCCATAAACCATCAAATATATATATAAATTACCGTAATGCAGGGTGACTTGAAACAGCGTCGAAAAATCGTTATTTCTCATGCAATAATGTATGAAACTCCGAATTTTTTTCAGATTCCGTTCAGAGACTATCTAGCGCAACATTCAATGGAAAACGTTTTTCAATCAAGGAAGTTTTTCGGAAGCTGAAGATGAAAAAAGCGCCGAAAATCAGTACTGCTGTAAAATAGCACATCACAGCGATATAGCATATCGCCAAATTGGTTAAGTTGGTAGATTGGCTGAATGCAAACAAAATTGCATTGAATGTAGCAAATACTAAAGTCCTTCCCTTTAAGAATCCTAGAAAAACAGTCAATCATGACATTAGATTGATCCTCAATGACACTGAACTTAAATTTAAATCACATGCTAGATATCTTGGAGTGATTGTTGATGACTCGCTTTCTTTTTCTTTTCATTTAACCAATGTTAGTGCTAAACTTGGTCAAGCTAATGGAATCATCAGCCTTCTCAGACATTATCTTCCTCCTAGTATTCTTACTTCAATCTACTATGCTCTTTTTAATTCACACCTCATTTTCTTGTTAAACACTAAACCTCTGTTTAAAGCTTCTAAAATTCTTAAGTTTAAAGATAATTGTCTTTTCTCAGACTCTAAATCTCGTACATCAAAGTCTTAACAAAACTTCTCCCTCAAGTATATATTTAAGAAACTCTCGGTCTTAGTTTCTTTAGTGAGTCTCAGCGAACCAGGGGTCGTTCAATATGAATTCTAGTAAGACATTTAGTCAGAACTACTTTGTATGGTTTACAGTCAATTAGTTATTGTTCAATTCTCAATTGGAATGGTCTTCAAATGTAGCATCGTGACACAAACCTTTCCATGCTTGGTTATGGTAAATTTAAATCACTTGTTAAATCATCACTATTAAAGGGATTCTGTGATGAAAAATTATTTTTTGGGACATGATAGAGCTCAAAAAGTTGATTAACAAGTCTTTTTACAATTTTTTGAAAATTTTTTTCTCCTTCGCTGATATTTCAATTTAAATATATTAAATTATGCATAATTGTGACGATTCGAAGGAAAATCACTACAAGCGATAATAGCGCATCGAGAAGTAGCGCTAAATTTATTGCTAACATTGACGAACTTAGCGATAAATATAAGCAGCACAAAAAGCGATTTCTTGTTTAATTATTCAAGAATAATTAATTTGTTGCTAATATATTCATCATAAATATTATTCATCTTTCCGTGTTTTTTATACATTTTTCAATTATGGTTTTGAAGTTCACTTGTGTGTGTCAACACAACTTTCAAACAAACTTTCACATAAACTTCACGGGAAGCCGGAGGAAACAGGTGTTATTTTATTTAAACGAAGGTGAGTATTTCAAAAGAGAACTCGTCAAGCTGAAGTTAAAATGTTTTTATTTTTCCCTTCCTACATTCATACTTCATCCTAATATTGAACCTAAAGACATTATCGATGCAGTGACAGAAGTCAATAATGATCACTAAAAACGTTGTGATCAATTTAATTAAGGGTACATCTCCACCCAGTGCAAGTGAAATGTCTTTCGAAAGAATAATAATAAAAGTTTTGCTATCGAAAAAACTTTTAATGTAATATGTCTTTAATATTGTAAAAGTTTCCTCCCAAGAGCTTATAGAATGGCAATCAAACAATCTAGAAAAAAGAATTATCGCAGATGGTTTCTACTTGTGGTTGCTTTCGAACTAACTTCTGTATCTTTAATCTCCAACTGAATATAGGAACCAGTCAATTAAGTTCAATTTAATACACAAGCAGGTGCTACCTGTAAATGTTTCAAAATAATACATTACCAAATCGAATAACACAGTACTTTAAATTGGCTTTCAGATTTGTGCTGAAGGTGCCGGAATAACAAATAAAATAAAAAGCGTTTCGGAAACTTTTTATTTCTCGAGAAATATGTCCGCTCGTCTGTTCAGTCATAACACAATGAATCAGAGTTTATCATGTCAAAACAAGCGAGTTTGTTTTGTATTTATTGCTATTTGGCGAAACAATAATTAAATCACTGTTATTTGAGAACTTCATAAAACAACACATGGTATGTGAAATTGTATAAACAAAAGACTTGAACAAAACTTTTTGACGATAATAACGGTAATCTGTGCCCTTAGAGGATATTAATGATATTAACGATTTCACTTTCATCTCATTCGATATTCTGTCCGTTTCACATAATTAATTGAACCCACATTATTATACGAATAATTTAGTGATAAATCAAAAATACTTATCGCTAAAATTTAGCGCTTTTTCGTAAAGAGCGATATTTATAAGCGATAATAGTGATAATGATAAAACTACCAGCGCTAAATTTATCACTAATATTGTTACTACATTTGTAAATAAGAACAAATTAGCGCTAAAACCCATTGTTCTTTTAGCGCTATTAGCACTTTGTATAAAGCGCTATTATCGCTTGTAGTGATTTTCCCTAGAATCGTCACAATTATGATATAATAGGAGAGTGTACTGTTGATGTGTGTAACTTTGAACTACTAAATATTCTTAGTTCATACTTCATCATATCATTCCACTTGGAATTCTTGATCCATTTACTTAAGTACAAAGATGTAATATTCATAAAAAGCAGTGAAAAATTTTAACTACTCACTTATTACATCATAATTATGCATTGCATAAATCAAACTAAGATCTTAAAATTGAGATATCTCGAAAACAACAAAGAATTATAAAAAACTGTAAAAAGACTTGTTTATCAACTTTTAGAGCTCTATCATGTCCCAAAATAATTTTTCATCATAGGATCCCTTTAAGCCATTACTAAGATTTTTCTTACCTGATCACATACACATTACTGGCATTATTTTAATTTATTTTATAAAACTACTTAAATTTTTTATTGTATTCTGCATAAATACTCAGGTGGCTACCTCCTTAGATTAGTCTCGACTATATGGGGTAGTCTCTTGCCCTTTTATTCTATTTAAGTTTTGTAAGTCGTCAATCATATAATCTTTGGGCGCTATTACACTTTCGTACCCCCCTAATTTTATTGATGTTTCTTATGCAGAATTTCACGCTGATTAATATTCACATAAGAACTTGGGTCTGAAAATCAACAGAAAGGAAGTTATTCGCCATCAAAAATTTGGAAATATCTTCGGTCCATACCATAACTGTCGTCCGCCATTTTTAAAGTTTCTCGCAATATGATGAAACCTGGTTTTCACTCAACTTTGATCCCCAGTTCGTGATTCTTTACTTTCCTATTTCGTGCGATTTAATTTAATTTGTCCTCTCTTGTACGCATTATGTGTATAAAAATTTGCTTTCAAAAAAACTTCAGAGGGGGAGTTTCTTGATTAATGGAGTGGATCTTCCAAAAATATGTTTTTCAAATATATGTGGCTTTAAAAAAAGCCGTTTTATTGCGAAGTCGTCTCATACTGGGTACATAAACAAATATCTTAACCCAGGTGGCAAAATCTGTGTCAAAACTTAATACATTGATTTATTAGATTTATTAGAATATATAACCTGTTACAGGATTTCTATTGCATAATTAATCACCAATAATACAGAAAGATGCACTCATCTAAACATCTTCCTAATGGCCAATTCACTTAAGGTAAAATAATTTTCGCTCCAAAATAAGTCAATCACTAGCGTCTATAAACTTACGTAAAGTGACAGGGACTTTATATAAGTGAGGGAAGCACCGCGAAGAAGAGAACAGACTGTATTGAAGAAAGTGAGAAAGAAGAGAAACCAGGTCTTCAGGATCAGCGAGACACGAGATGCGAAGCGATGGATTATGATTATGAAGTAAAAATGGCGGACGACAGTTATGGTATGGACCGAAGATATTTCCAAATTTTTGATGGCGAATAACTTCCTTTCTGTTGATTTTCAGACCCAAGTTCTTATGTGAATATTAATCAGCGTGAAATTCTGCATAAGAAACATCAATAAAATTAGGGGGGTACGAAAGTGTAATAGCGCCAATCTTTGTTGGCAAAAACTGAATTGAATTGAATTGACATGAATCAATTAGTTTGAACACTTCCTTATCTGAAAGACAAAAGATGAATGGACCTTTTCTCAAAATTTCACAGTAATTACTTTCTTAGGTTAAAAGTTTTGAGCAAATCTTTTCAAAAACGGCAAATTTTGTTTCAAGTCACCCCGTTATAGTGTTACGTACGGTATATATACACAGTGATATATATCACTATAACTGATAGGCCTACAACTTGTTTGTTTGAGACCAGAAGTCTTTTGTTTACTTTCATCTTAGGAGGTATATATTCAGTTTTGAAAGCATTGCTAATAAGAAGTATACTACAACATTTTTAAAAATTAATCAATGATTTTTAATGTTATTTTGAAATCAAATTCTTTAATCCATTTCTGTCTTATTATAAACCAGAATACTTAGCTAGAGGAATTTTAAAATGAAATAAACTTTCGTGTCTTGGAAAATGAGAATTTTAATCGATTTAATATAAAAAGCAATTACCTTAACTTAACACTTCTTCATAAAATAGAATGTCTCCGGAAGTAAGTCCACCATCTTAGGTCAACGATTTCATGTAGCATAATCTCAAAGATGATAAGACGGGTGCATGTTCATGTGTCGTGTGTCATATAATACACCAATTCGACACGATTTTTCCGCGTTTATTTTTAGAGGTCTGGATCTAATTAGCTTGGCTAGAAAATAGCGGATTAAAAATAAGCCATTATAACTTGAGAAGACGAAGTAAAATCATCTCTCTCTTACTTGACATTCCTTTCTAGTTTTCCCTCCATTAATGGGAAAAGATTCAGCTCTCCATTTTAAATCCTTGATGTGTCGTCACAACAACTGTTTTCTGCACAATTTCATCCTTCCCATAATACTGTATTGATAGTAATTAATACCGACTTAGGCATAATATTTCTACTTAAAGCGTCTTTACAGCAACTGAAGTTTTCTAGCCAAAACTCTTAGTTCCCAGATCTTGACCGCGCAGAAATTAAAAATGGTAGAATGCCGTGTCGAATTGGTGTATACACAAGGCTATGGAGCGCCATCACGAAGGGGGGGGGGGGGGGGGGGGGGGGGGGGGGGGGATGTCAAAACTTCGTGTTGCTGTTGGGGTAACACACACTTTTGATGATGGGGCAACAAACACTTTCGATGGGATAGTACGATAATGTACATAATTATAGTGGGGTTACACTCATGTTATGAAAGTGGGGGAATGTCAAAACATATCGATGACATCGAAGATATGATTTGGAGAAGCTCAAACAATAGCTCTTTATATTGAGACTGACGTCACGTCATCATTCCGACATCTTCCGTGTGTTACTTACTCGACTCGCTTATGACTAAACCTAACCCTAACCCTAACCCTGACCCTAACCCTAACAATAACAAAGAAAACCTAACAAGTCATAAGCGTAAACCACGGGGTCTGTGTGTGTGTGTGTGAAAATATTCTAAGGGGTCAATATTTTCTACCACAGGCCACACTAACATGACGACGGGACTTGATCAATCTGACAGCGTTTTTATGTACCTCAGTCGATCTATTATCGAAATTTTTAATCTAATGATTGCCTGCGTTTTCGACTTCGTGTAACAGGAGCATGGATTTTCATTTGACATTCCCCGATTTCATAGTTGAGTGTAACCCCACTTTACTTTTCAAGGCCAACACAATTATTGTGTTACCCCATCGAAAGTGTGTGTAACCGACCAACAAGAAATTATTTTTTCCTCAATGGCGCTCCATACAGGGCAATCTTTCCCAAAAAGTGCGGCCTGCATATAATGAATAGTACTGTTCTCAATTTCCTGAAATGTTCCATGTTATTTTTTATGTTATTTCCTTATTTGTATATTGTAATATCGTGACAACAACAACAGCAAATCCTACAACTAGAGAAATTACAACCTCTGAAATTAGTATGTTTCGTTTCATTAAAACTTCATCTGAACTTCAGCCTAGCAAATGTATTTCCTGGAACGAATTTTACTAAAAACTTAAAGAAAAGTTTTTCAAAATCTCCTTCAACTTAACCCCTTCACCTTCAATATGAAAGGAATTTACTCTCAATAAATATATTTCTTTAAATTAAAAACATACACTACACACAGTGTTTCACGCGTGACACTATAGCGATCATCAGATGTAAACATCTGAAGGAATTTACTCTAAACGATCGCTTGAAAGTGGCTTTCAAATAATTTTTTCTAGCAGCATATTTTATTCAGATGCCATACTACACAAGAAGAACATAAATATTAGTTTATACGGTCGAACTTTTGCCTTATATACAACCTCGTCCCCAGGGCTTCTTGCCTTTTTGATATACGGTCCGTATATCAAAAAGGCAAGAAGCCCTGGGGACGAGGTTGCCTTATATAAGCTTCCTCCTCTAAGAAGACGTAAGAAGATTTTGGAGATAAAATCTTTTCTTTTTAATTGTGTTATCGTGGCTGGTTTCGTGGATATTGCATATAGAAGCCACATGTTACACAAAATTGCTGTTGATGTAGAAACACACTGAGAAGTAGTAATGTGACGGAATATCACCTCCAAATTCACCACACAAAATAATAAACATAATAAACAATTCCTAGTTTCAGTTTAAGCATAATATTGTAATAAATATCACTTTCTCCCATAAGCAGGATTTCCACTAACGTATTATGATACTCGTATCAGCACCTATCACTTTGAATTCATTGATTGGTTCTCGAGGTAATTATTTATAATTATTCGTTTGTTTAAAAAAGTTTGATTCGCGTATTGATTGGTTAAAAAAGTTTGATACGCGTATTGAATTGAAAAAGTTGAATTCAATTT
The DNA here is from genome assembly GCA_027922465.2 of Turritopsis dohrnii. NCBI lineage: Eukaryota > Metazoa > Cnidaria > Hydrozoa > Anthoathecata > Oceaniidae > Turritopsis > Turritopsis dohrnii. The sequence goes on from BQMF02000275.1 coordinate 219,967, forward strand.
AAGTAAGTAAGTAACGGGAGTTTTTAGTCCTTGGGGCTTCCATCCGTAATGGTTGGTTCTTCCGCCCGCCGACTTGCAACTATTAGTTGACTTACCACCAGACATACGTATGACATTGCTCTAACTTGCCCAAAGGCCAGTGTGCAGTCAGTCTATGGCCCCTAATGGGCTGATACGCTGATTTTAAAGTGCATCGGAGTGGTGTATTGAGATACGACATGACTGGACTCGAACACGGGTCGCAGCGGTCGCACTCAAAGGTATTAACCACTACACCATCGCTGCACAAATTTAACCTTTCACGTATCAAGATCAAGCAATCTGGCCAATCAGATGTTAAATACGATACACGTATCAAAATGTATAAGTGGAAATCCCGCTTTAAGTTGGGGCGACACGAGTTTTTTTTTCAGGCGCATGCAATGGAACATGTCTCCGGGGACAAAAACGCCCCCTGCAACAAAATGCAGTGTGCCCACGAGAAAGTGGGCACCTAACTTTCAAGAAGCATATCTCATGTTTTTCGTGCTTGTTTTTTTCAGGTTTTATACCAAAAGAAAGAAATTCTTTTGCTCTTTCTAAATATATGACATTTTTCGTAGAAAAATAAATTTTTAGGGAAATACAACGTGTTTCAAAAAATTGGAATCAAAAAATATTAACGCAGTTTTTGAAGGAAATATCCAATTAATTTTTATAAATAATATATTGATGGAATCCGTATCTTTTGATCTTTCTCATGGAAAAGTAGAAGAAGAGAAAATCGAAAAAATAAGTTTGGAAAAACTCATTTAATTTCTTAACGATCAATTAAGACAAAAGTTAACAGCAGTATCTTTATTGTTTTAAGGTGAGAAATCTTTAATGTGACATTTGAGACTCTTAATTAAGATAATGGCCTACGTAAGATTTATTCAAACGTTTGAAACATTGGCTTTGTTAAAGTGAAAGTGACAAAAGATTGCTCGTTACAAGTCTGTTTTATTGATCATTACAAAATCAATAACCGTGTCGAAAGAAAAGGGGTCATTATTCTTTAAAATAAAATTTTTTACAAAATAACAACTTATATTTTTGGAAAGCTCCAACAGTATAAAAGCCGCATTGTATTGATGAAAATTCGAAAACTAAGTTTTGTTTTAAATCAGGTGCCCACTTTCTTGTGGACACACTGTAGATTTATTTTCTATTTTGTTGCAAGGGACGTTTTTGTTACCAGGGAATTTCGTTGCTGGAAACAAATTCCCATCGTGTCGCCATTCTCTAAAAATTGTCGCAGCACATTTTTGATAAACATTTTCTGGTAACCAATCAGAGTCATGCATACTACCATTAAAAATATTTACAAGTAGCATGAAAGTCTTAAAATATCGCTAAAGCAAAAATATTGCTGAAGGAAAAATTGATGGCTGATAAAAAAGATATATGTGAAGACGAAGAGGCTGAAATTATTGATTTTTACCAGGAGGTCCAGAGGAACGGGAAATCTATATATTATAAAAATAAAAACAAAAAAGCTCGTCGATCACTTAGATCAGAAATACACTGCCGAAAATTTGGAAAACATTTGTCATTCTCTTCATTCTTGCATGAAGGGAAGTGAAAAAGGCAAATACAAACAGTAACGCGGCACCAGGAGAAAAATGGAAATTCTTTGACATGAAGTCTATTTAATTTTTTAATATTCCTAATAAGTGACGACACGTGAAACATTTTCAGGCACATGCAATGGCACAAGTCCTCCCATGTTGCCCTAGCTTTAGGATTCCAAATTACAAATATGCATACGCTCAGAATAATCTGCGTTATTATAGTTGTGGTTATAGACCATTCCTGGATTCTGTTTAAACACTAAATACACCTTTCCCGAAATTCTGTTTAAACTCTGTGTTATTGCCTAGCTTCTAAGTTTCGCCTCGTTTCCATGTTCTTTATTGTTTTTCTAATTGCATAATGTTCTCAGTAAGTAATAGTTACTCGTTCTTTCAGTTCCCCAGTGGAATAATTAGAAGTAATTAAGAGTTTGAAAAAGAGGCGAAACTTAGAAGCTAGGCCATAACACGGTGTTTAAACAGCAATTCGGGAAAGGTCTATTGTAGCCGAGTTATCGTGTTTTTCCTTTCTTTTTCTTGTAACGTTCTATACCAGAGCAGAAAGAAAATTTAGACCAGTTCTCCTTATAATTTGCATACAACAAAATAATAATGCCAAAGTATCGAGAGTGCTCAACTAGAGAGGAGCTTTATCACAAGTTAACTAGCATTACAGAACTATAAGTTTCATGTATCTACTACAATTATCAGCTGTATACTGTTGAAAAAATGACTTGTACAAATTTAAAAGTACTTCAAAAATTTAAAAGTACTCGAAAAGTCATTTACGACTTTTATAAAAATAGCTAGTCTTTTGACTTGAAATTAGCAAGCAAGAATCTATTAACGTGCCGGCATTTATTAAAGGATTTCGGATCGTTTGTTTAACAGTACCTTTTTGTTTTGGGTAACGAAGAATTTCAAGTTTCTCTTGTAAACATAATTGGCACAATTTAGATGAATTTAAATACGCATAAACACGTTTCATAATTGGCCATTTCATAATAGAAGCGCTCCCATCATCTTTTAACGACCAAACATTATCAGATAAGGCGGTGCTGTACCAGTATTTTTCGTGTCTGAATGATGTGTTATGGCCCTGGAATCGATCTTTGAACTCTTGTGCTGTAAGGCCAATGTATACTTTTTTTTTTCAGGCAGTGACATTACATTTGTAAATGACTGATCGAGTATGGCAAGTTTCTGCTCCTTACCAGTATATCCACTGTTCTTCAGGACTTCTTCATATTAAGTTGGTTTAAGGGGGGTTTACACGTAGAGATTCTTGAAAAATATTTCCTTTAAGCTGGTGTTTTAAGGTCTTAAATTTAAGTTGCATATCATGAATAATTAATGAGTTGAGACGCTGAAGCTAGCATTAAAACACCTGCTTAAAAGAAAAATCTTTAAAGAATCTTTACGTGTAAACCGCTCTTTACATGTTCTCAGGGTCCTGAGAGACCATCTTGAAAAGTAGATTGCCAACCGATCATACAGATACGCTGTGTGTAGGCAATCCACATGATCGGTGTGATGTCTGTTGGTCCAATATTATTTACATATTTCTTTTGTGAATGAAACTTTAATGTTTCTTGATATATAATATGAAATGTTTGAAAAATCGGATTTCTTTTATGGACTTTGCTGACCAAACCAAACTGTGATAAACTGTTAATATCCCGGTGTGCGAGAAAGCTTTTAAGTGATCTAAGTCTTTTTGTAACGTCCAATCTATTATTACTATTATTGTTATTATTATTATTAAAAACATATTTACACAGGTTGACTTCGTCAGAAAAATAAAATTCTGCTATAAATGAAGGACCTGCAACATAAGATAAAAACTATATAAAACATACTGGCTGGCAAGAATAAATCAGAAAAGAATTTAGTCTGATAAAGCGATTGTAAACGAAATTAAGGTCACTAAGTATTTTGCAAATTAGACATAAGCAATTGAACTCAATCAAAATATAGCCGCCCGAAGCGCGATGAGTACTGAAGCAATCAACTGCACAGGAATGAATCATTATTATTTTTCGTTAATTTTGTCCTTAATTTTTAATATCTAATCACTCCACACTAACTTCTATCTTTTTTATAAAGAACAACGATAAGAACATAAGTGACGTTACAGATTGGTGACAGCTGTTTTCAGTGCATTTAAAAAAGGTTATTTGGAACCGAAAGAAAATTGTAAATACGAAAAAAAAAAAATAATTGTAATTTCCTACTAAATCAGACTTCCTTTTTAAAAAAGATTTCGTTGAAATGTTGACAACAGAATCATTGTCCTTTCCAATTTTCATGTTTATCAGAAGAAATGTTACGACAAATATTTCCCAATGAAATCATCTTTTAGGATTAGAGTCTTTCATCAGTCTGTCACAAGACTTACTCGTGATGTTCTAGGAATCATTTTAAGAAAATTACTTTTAGGGTAAAGATTTCGAAAGTATCTGTCACATTGTTGTTAAAATTCTCTGAATATGAGACGATTGATACAAATACCAGAAAGAAATCTAAGGAAAACAGGAATTTTAATTTAAAAGATTATTTTGTGATTTGTATGTTATTTTCTTTTACATTTGTTCCAAACGCAAAAGGAGAGTAGAGTAGAAAAGAAGAATAGCCATATGGAGAAAATAAATTATGAGTTCAAATCCAGCCTCAGGTAATTTTTACATACTTTTCTTTCGATCTATTTGACGGTGGCAACTAAGGCAAGAAAGCCCTGGAGAAGAGGAATACGTTCGTATTACCTTTGCAAGCGTTTGCCTTTTTTTTTCTTAACTCTTGTTCAATGATAACATTATAACATTCATTCATCTGTTTAGCACAATGGACGAGATTGACCGCCCAGGTGAAATCCTATGTAAGAAACGCCCACCTATCAACTTAAAAAATCGCCCCGAAATACAAATAGGAGAGGAGTCACGAGACGAAGTTGACAGCTGTAGTTTATTTTCAACCAAGTCACCGAATATTGACACAAAGTTAAATAGCCATGCCACTGTATCAGTCACCAAATTCAGCGTGACATCTGAAGTTACCGGTAGCAAATCTTATGCCCCACCAACACAACCAATAGCACTGATGGACGATTCGGTGTAAACGTTTAGCGAAAGTGCTCAGTAGAAGACTGACACAAATGATGAAGTTACTACTTCTAATCGTGCTATTAAGTGAAAGAAGAAGAAGAAGAAGAGAAAAGAAAAAGAGATCATAAAGTTTTATTATTGTTTTTTTATCGTAAAAAAAGTTGCTCATAATCGGAATGTTTTTGTTTCAGCAGTAGTAATAGTATTCGCAATTTTTTTACCATGGGGAACGCTTGCATTCCCAAGCAATACGAACTTTAATAATAGGGAAACAATAGGGACATCTGATGGTTTGGGGGGTCCAGGATGTTAGAGATGAGCTGACAAAAAACATTTTTAAAACCATACTAAAAACGAAAGCCTTTTTTGGATGTGATGTCACCGAAGTCTTTAATTGACGATATCTCCATGTCGTAATGAAACAATGTTATACATTTCTTTGATCGGTTTACCATAGACATATTAATACATATCGTATTTCTATGGCTTTTCGAATTATATTAGATGGATACACTTTCCGTTCACCATTACCTGATTTTTACTCTCCATCAAATTTTTACGATGGATTTTGACTCAAAATTTTCGAAATTAAAACGGATAAGTTAATACGCGTGTGATGTGCATCATCTGCTTTTCATTTGGGAAAGAGGGATTTTTCAAATTTAATCAACTTCATCATGCAGTATTTAGTGTATCACGTTATGACTCCGTTGCCCTTTTTACTGCGCTCTTGACAAACTTATCAGGGGCATATCAACTGGTTTTATTTTGGTCTTAGAGGAAGCTATAAGAAAGCTAAAGCGTACCTGCAGATGTGAAGAAGAACACTTATCGCTATGACGGGTGAAAGTGACTGTAAAGTCTCGGTTTGCGTGTGAATTTAATTAAAAGCATGCACAGTTAAAAATACTTTACATTGTAAGGAAAATGAGCTCGAACTTCACGTTCAGTTCTTTACTTAAATGCCTCAAATTTGAAAACTCCATATTTTTTGGTTACATGAATAAAACTTCCAATACATTTTTTCTTTTCAGTTTTTTTTTGACAATAGAAAAAAGGTAATGAAAAATCTATATCTTACTTGTTGTCTAGATACACATAAGAATAAAGGTTGGGCACGCTGAAACGGTACCGTTTATATATCAATTGCCCTTGACAACAGGCACCTTTACAATAAAGGGTTTTTGTTTCATTGTTCATACATAAAGAAACAGCTCAAATGAAGGTCATATATTCTTCATAGTATATAGAAGCCTAGGATCTCTGTACGCTGCCTTGGATGTGCTTTCGAATTGGTTATAGTGTCTCTTGTAAGCAGGTGGATCAAGTTCAGGTTGGTGTCGCGGAAAAGTACGTGGTTCACATGCTTTCCCTAATATAAGAAACAGAAGCAGTTTACAGATGAAATTAAACAACTTACTCCTAACGGCATTCAATCCAATATACTGTAGTCAGTTTTCACGCAATCCCATCAACTTTGCTTTGATTACAAAGATTACAAACGAGGTGAGGGCTGCAATGACAGATAATTTCTGAAGTTATGGGTGGGAGTACTTATGCTCTAAGTTTGCATCGATGTAGTACCTTTTTAGTACTTTTCAATGTGGGCCCTGAAGCCCGTGTTGACATGTACATGAAAACTTGAAGAACATCTATTGATTACTTACCGACTTACTTTCATTTTTATACCGATTACACGAATAAAATTACTCAAAAAGTTGGAAGATTTTGTCTGTCAGACCCACGTTGTGGTAATACTATGATAATGTTAATCAATCAATTTTCAATCAGTCAAGTTTTTATATTATAAATAAGTTCATATAAATAATTTATAATTATTTTGAGTATTTTGGAGACCATATCAATAGTTAAGAGCTACTAGCCACCAAAAAAATTAAAAGACAACTAGACATAACTAAATAAGATGGATTTTAACTCAAGATTTCAGTTTATTCAGCAAAAAAATTGTAACGATTTTATTCCTGTCATAAATAGATCTTAAATTTTTAATTTAACACATTTTTGTTGGGTAGATAGTTAGTTTAGAAAAAGAATTCAGAGGAAATTTACGAATGTTATGCTTCAGAAATAGCGAGGTATTATAGGCGTGAAATGGACTGGAGGACAAAGTTATAAGGAGAACAGCTTTTTACAAGCAGGAAACATGATCAAAGTAGGTAAATTTTGCTCCAAATTTAACAAGCTTATTTCAAATGTGAATGAAATATTGTAATAGGTTTTGTAGAAAGAAGTAAGAGGATGTAAGAGAAGAAAATTATGTCCTGGAGTTGATGAAATTGTGCATTGGATCAAAAATTTTCCTCAATAACAACAATAGACATAAAAACACGTTCTAGCTATAAGTAAGAGAAGTAGACAACAAAATATATAAAGTCCTTTGGTATAGAAGGAAAATACTCCATAAATGAAATTAACCAATTCTCATCTAGGAGCTGTGCTCCAATTGTACATTTCAGATGGTCCATGCATGTATATGGTTTTAACAATATACTCATTAATCACGTTTTTAAAACAATGAATACTTACCACCAAGTAATTTTACATGGGTAGGAAGTTCTGAAATTCTTTTCTTAGTTTTAAAATCCAAAAAATGTGTTGTTTCAAAGTAGTGGCTGAACTAAAAAAGAAAGAAATATATAACTATATAAATATATAGTTCATGGTTCATTGTGACACCAGTTCATATTAAGAAAAATCTTTTAGATTACTTGTGATGGTATTGGTTTATTTTTAGCGAGATACTGGACGTCATATCTTTCTTCATTCCAGTTGCCAATAAGTGTATCCGATTTGAAGCCCGTTTCGTTCGTTGTACATCGCCAACCAAATTGTTGGAATTTGTTTCCATCAAAAAAGTCATAAACCTCTCCATTGCCACTGGCGGCCATATGAGTAAATGGAGGTATTTTGTGCTCCATTTTGCCGATCTCCAGATAAAAAGTTACCGAAATAAGTGTTTGGACCGATTACATTCTTCTGCCATCTTTGTTTACACAATGCTGTACCATTTTAAATCATTCCATCGTTTCCATGGTGAAAACTCATGTTGCTCTTGCTATAATAATGGGACCTATCATGATCAGGAGGCCAGTCGATATTTTGTGGAAAGATTTTAATTCTGTTGCTTCATAATGTCTGCAACCCAAACTATTACAAAGCCTCCCGTTCAACTGACACGAACTCACGATTACTTATACGGTAAGTCTTGTTACTGACAATATCCTGGATCACTGCTGTCTGTGTTGTTTTTGTTCCCTGTTTGAAAACTAGAATCAAAGAAACTTCAAAAAAATATTTCAAGTCTATGATATTTAAAGTTCAAGCGAGTAATAAAAGAAATCTTATTGTATATATTTAACGAACTGATGTTGTTCTGAAGCTTAGTTCCCATTAATTAGCACGCTAAATTGTAGGTCCATATCAGCTTAAAGCTGAAATTGTTAAACCTGCTTTATGAAATAAACTATCTATCTATCTATCTATCTATCTAAATAAAAATGAGATAGAAATGAGAGAAATGAGATTTGGAAAATGAGACAGAAATGAGATGAGATTATTTAGATTATTTTTTATGTAGGTCCACATCAGCTCACGCTGCCTTTGTCTGTAACCTGCTTTACTAAATAAAAGAATAATAATAATAATAATAAAGATTTGAGATAAACAATTATTTATCATCCACACTTCTTAAATTTATTTCAAAAACACCAAGACAAGCTACACAAGTGAAAAAGGAAATCTGTAGTATAGTTATTATATTTTTATGACAAATGCGAAAAAAGTGCTTATATTATTTAATAATATCATCCCTTTCTTTAATCTGATTTAAGTTATAAATGAATATTATTATTACTACTACATTTAAAAAGTGATAATGATTTAAAATTTGTATTTGTTGTTTCTTTTTTGATGAAACACTAGCCAGCAAGGCGGCGTCACTCGCCGCGCATATATATTCAATTAAGCCTGCGTTGTGTCACCCCCTAAGAAAAAATAAATTTAGGAAGTGGCAATTGAATGTATACCCATGTTGTATAGCTCGAAAAACTGATAAAAAAATGTATGGGATCGTTTTCCTACGATCAACTGTTACAGAGATATCGTTGATCAAAATTTTTAATAATGTCACAGATCCTTCCCCCAAAAAAATTAGACCCAAATTTTTCGTCACCCCATCGCCTGTATTGCGGACCCCAAAAAACACCAGTTGTCCCTATTGGTTACCAAGATAATCTTCCCTAAACATCGCATTCGATTGGGGTCTCAATACAATGGTTTCACACTGATGTCACACAAAATGAAATAAAATAATTTCTCTCACAACTCAATCTACCATTTTTGGGTGACAGACAAAGAAACAGACAGACAGAGAATCAGGTATTAATATATAGACGAGCCGTCAAGGCGGCAGGGCTCGCCGCCCATGTTTAGCCTGCGTTGAGCTCACAAAAAATAAAAATAAGGAATTGGAAATGATAAGTGTACCCATGTTGTAGAGCTTGAAAAACTGATCAAAAAAATATATGGGATCAATTTGCTATGACCAACCGTTACGGATATCATCATTCAAAGATTTTGATGACATCACAGACTCGTCCCCCAAAACAATTAGACCCAAATTTTTCGTAACCCCATCGCCTGTATTGCGGACCCCAAAATTGTCAGTTATCCCTATTGGTTACCGAGATAATTTTCCCCAAACGTCGTGTTCGATTTGGGTCTCAATACAATGGTTTCACACTGACGTCGCGCACAAGAACAGAAATAATTTATGTGTGATCTTAAATTGCTGACTTCCCAATTTCTGTCGCAGCTCATATCTACCATTTTGCATGACAGACAAACAAACAGACAAACAGAGAATCGGGTATTAATACATAGATTTGTTTTATTTTTCGGACATTCTTTCTCTCTCGTACTTTATGCACACTGCAACACACAAGAACTCACATAAAAGTCATAGTATTGATAATATTGATGCACGTGTGATTTGAAAAAGAAACACATAAAATGTAAAAAACTTTTGTTGGAACTTTTGAAGATGTTCCATATCATTTGTTTGGAAAAAAACATCTTGATTCGAAAGATGTGATAGAAATGAGAAATAAATGAGATGGAAAATATTCAAATATTCTAAGATAGAGCATTCTCATTGGATTCTATCTCATTTCTATATCTCACTTCTATCTCATTTTTGTTCTAGTGGGAACCATAAAGCATGAGAGAACCAAAAATGAAAATGTGTATTATGTATAAATGTGTGTTAAGAATATGACTTGATGTCAGAGCATAATGTAGCAGCATATTCTCTACGATAGGCTTTATTGCCATTCACTACTAGTTATTGAGCCATTCTATAAACCTGTATAAACGATTCCTTCCTGCTTCTGTTCTTTGTGCAGGGCATGTTTCATTCTTTAAAATATACAGGTTTATAGAATGGATAGTGACAGTAGTGAACTGCAATAAAGACAATTAATGGAACTCTTGTTATAATTTCTCCTATCCTTGGTACATTTGAATTTACTTTCAGTTTGTATATAATGTGAAATATGAAATGTGTCAACATGGAAGTGACTTAAATGTATAGAACGGATGGTTTTCTAACCATGTGATAGGATTCTGATCTAAGAATTCTTTCTGGCTTGTAAACTGACAACACACACAGGAAACTAGAGATGGCAAAACTATAGACTCTTCCTAAATGTTTTTGTGAATTGGTTAATTTTTAGATCCATTATATGCTCTATCAAGCGAACGTGATCATGCTCGTGCCACATTTAGAGCAAACACCAATATTGCAAGAATTGTAAGTTGTTAAACTTTCTTCAGCAAGACTTAAAATTTGTTATATAGATTGTAATTGAACATACTGCAAGATTGAAGACATATAATTGTGTTAAGCTTGTTTTTACTACTTTAGGTGTAGAAACTTTTTCTTAGGCGAATTCACCTAACTGAAAATTTAAGCAAACCCAAACTTTCGTGTAAATATAGTTTTAGAAATTTTCACGAACAAAAACTTTTGCAAATGACCAAAAATCAACTAAAATCCCGAGAGAAATTTCACAAATAATAAGCCAAAATTAATAAAATGATACAAGTTTTATTTTTAAGCAACATATGCCAGTTTAATACTTCAACATGATTAAGAAGATGAAATAATCAAAAAGGATTTTGCTTATAGTTTTTAAAAAATAAATTTGTTGTTCTTAATCATGCTGAAGTAATTTTTATATGATACATTTAATTATGTTCAAGTTTCATTATTACAGGCCACGTAGGGAAATATCTCGCATAACAAAATATTTTCTTGATCGTAGAAACGCTGTGTATGAAGAAATAACCTCAAAACATAAACTTTCGCCATTTAGCCAAATTGAAAGTTTTCGCGAATTTAACTTTCGCAAAATTTGTGAAAGTTTCTGTTTGCGAAAGTTTCTACACCTAAAGTATCCATGTTGATTTGGATGAAGTGCTTTTCAATTTCAAAAATCGAGTGTAACATATTCTCTTTTGATAAGCTGTACAGTCTTTGGCTAATTCCGATTAAAATGATTGTCACAGAATTTTTTTCTTGACCTTTATTATCTTCATTTAGCGAAGAGTTCCAGAATTCAAAGACATGTTCAGTTGTTTGCCACATCATCCTAATAACCAAGTTCGTATTGATGCAACTGATCCTGTTCCTAACTTCATTCCACGTCAGTGGAGAGGTTACAGTGATCAAGCTCGTGAAGCACTCATACGATATAAGAAGTACGCATAGTTTTTGACATTGCATTTTATAATTGTGTATTTCCTTACACCCAAAGTAGCTTTTCCATGTAGTGATTAAAAAATATATAACCTACTAGCATCATGTGTAAAATTTTTTTACAGGTTTTAATTTTGAAAATGATGGCTCTCAAGCCCACAAAAAATAAAATCAGGAACGGAAAGTATATCCATCTTGTAGTATGAAAAACCGATCAAAGAAATGTATGACATCATTATTGCTGACCAACTTTTACTGAGATATCACCAATAAAAGATTTCCATGACTTCACAAACCGTTCCCAAAACAATTTAGACCCAAATTTGTCATTCACCCCTTGTCAATGTCGCAGGGCCTAAAAAACATTTGTTATACCTATTGGTTCTTGAGATATTATCCCCAAAAATGTTCCATATTATTAGAAATACAACTAAATTTTTCCACAGCCTGACAGTGGAAATCGGTTCCTCTTTTTGATCTGGAAACCAATTGTTCATTTGACCATTTTGTGTATATAAGCCCAGTGACATGCCAGATGCAGGAATATAATATAGGAATCTTTTTAAAGAAGATGTCAGGGCGTTAGCTAGAAATTCTTAATTGAGGCCGTTAGACTATAACTACAATGAACATTTTTATAATGAAGCGGAAACGCATGTTAGAGATGAGTTTAAGCTGATGTTTCAAAACAGAATCAAATCATTTATTTCAACAGCAAGCTTATTTTCTAACTTTTCATAAATTTATTGCTGGACTCAATTGGGAAACTTATTAGTTCTTTGGATTGGGAAAGAGCCATCTAACGGCGCCTGTAGGACCCTAGATAACACCCTGGATGTACATGTCAGTGATTTCCAAAACAAACTCTGCTGTAAATATGTCAGATATAATGCATGTATGAAACAGAAGGCTACATAAACAGGTAGCTACATAAAACTGAAGTATCAGGAGAATTTAATATTGAATTGCAATCTTAAATCCATCTTAAACATCACAATTACACCTGTAGTTTAGCTTGGGAAATGTGAAGGTGTTATCTTTTATACTGTTTTTATACTGTTTGGACCCACCTGAATACTATAATGAATTCAAATGAACAAACCCAGGTATGAATTTCCAACTCAACAAAATATTCAATATTTTCCACTTAAGTCATTGTCATCTTATTATAATAACAGTCGTCGTTTGTTCATAACACTTTTAATTTAGAGGGTGATAGATTTAGTTTATATTTACGGTCAAGTTCTGATTAGGAGCAAGTAAAACCACACAACAGACACTTTTTTCACGATTACTATAGTAGCACGTGACGTGTCATCATTGCATTGCTTCCCCAATTGATTGGGACGTTTTTGACGAAATACTATTTTTTGTGGTCCATGTTACAGGCAAGGGGGTGACAAAAAATTTGGACATAATTATTTTTGGGGACGGGTCTGTGATATCAATCAAAATCCTAGTAACGGTTTGTTGTCACGAAACGATCCCATAAATTATCAGCTTTTTGAGTTTTACAACATGGGTTCACTTTCCAGTCACAATTTCGTGATTTAATTTTTTCTCACCACTTGATGACACATTTAGGAAGGGTTTGAAACATCTTTTGCAAAGTAAGACACAGTAAAATGTTTTTACCCGGGATATAAATTTTGCCCGGGATATAAATTATAGATTTGTTTTCAACACTTGTAATTAAGTTGTGTTTTCCTTTTTGGTTATGCTTCATTTGTCCACCAACAACTAGGTATACGTTTTCTATTCTATTGACTATGGTGTAAACTTCAGTTCTCAACTTAATATTTTGATAGCAACATTCCTGGCTTTTTATTGTATTTCACTATCCAGCATCTTGTTTTGGTTTACTGTCAAAGCGTCGCCCTGAAAAACAGATCTTTATGCGGTATCAATTTTTCTGAATTCCAGGTTCAATTATGATCCCAGTGTAAAGGTTCCACCAAAGTTCTATAAAACTGCAGATGTTTCTGGTAAAGACCGATACAAATATTTTAGGCGGTTAGTTTTAAAGGAATTCTTTATTTTCATTATTTTCTGATGGTCCAGAATAAATTTAATAGATTATGATGTCCTACATCAAAATAATCGTAATTAACTTATTTCTAGACCCATTATACCATTTCTACAACAAGTTCCACCCGAGGTAATCTTACACTCCAGGTATGGTGTTGATGATTTGGTTTTTTCTTTCTTGAGAATTAATTTGTGGACATTAATTTGTGTTAAGAACAGCTGCTTATAGTATTTTGATTCTGTTTTTGGCTTTAGTGAACCGTTTGATAGTGTAGATCACCAGGCAGAACAACCACCTGAGCCTCTCACGCGCAGTGTTTTCGTTCAAACAGACTACAGGGATAGCGAAACTCAAACTGATCCTTATACTCCTGAGTATATAATACGACCTGGTTCTCAGCCAGAACTACTCACCTTAGCTACTCTTTCTTACGGTATAAATGAATGCTACTAATATTTGCCAACACTTTCCATCAATTTAATATTTATAAAGCCTTTGTCATTGATTTTAAGGTCATGGTTTACCAGCAGGTTTGGCTGAGGTTGAAATGATTGAACGAGCAAGAGCTAAAAGAGCATGGTATGCATAATTTTGTCCCATAATGTGAAAGATTGCTAGGTTAATTCCAACTTGAAGCGTTATCTACACTGTGACTTGATGTACTCATTTCTGCTTCACTTGTTTAATAGGGAAGCTAGTTTACCTGCCCTGCACGATTTAGAAAATCTGGAATTAAGACGAAAAATGATGGACGAGCAAGAGCGCAAAGAATGGGCTTTCAGGGAGAAAGAAATTGAAAAGTAAAGAGCTATAGTACTAACTGTCTTACATCAAAAAAGAAAAGTGTTCTTTTTTTTTGTTTCACTTATTTAAACAGAGAAGCTAACTAACCTAGTGCTTTAATGTAAAAGCATTTCTTCAGCAAACACAATCACCAGTACATGTCAATGTCAATACATCTTTTACTAGTATTTGTCATTTTGAAAACAATCCATAATCCAGTATTAAGGAGCTGCTAGCAATACTGAAGTGATTTTATTGTGCTCTCAGACTACAAGAAACCAAGTTGAAATTGTTGCAGAAGATCTTGCAAGAACGAGAAAACAAGAATAATGATTTAAACACAAAAAGATTAGACAAGTTATATTCCATCAAGCAACAGCAAAAAGAAAAGAAATTTAACAAGATTCGAGCTGACCATATTAAAAGTGAGAAAATACTTTCCTACACAATATCAATAATCTTTTAACACTTTGAAAACTTTTTTTTGTTTGTTTTTAATTTTCTTCCAGTGGGCAATATCATCAAACAGTCACTGTGACAAAGAGCATTTTCAATGAAATAGTGTGTCTATTTCTATAGAAATATACTCCTTCGCAGTGGTTTTTCAACAAATTTGTTCACTGGGCTTTGTATAAATATGATTATCAACTTTCCCAAATCATACTTGTGAAGGGTTAATTCGCAATTTGTTTTTCAACAAATTTGTTTATAAATCACCTCAGTCACGCAACCTAATTTTTCAAGGGTTAAAAAATGTGCTGTAGATGGTTGAGAATGCCAGATGAACAGTATTGTCTGTCGCCAATCAAAGAAAATCTGCCAAAAATACGTTCTTTTTGTGATGCCCAGGTCACACAAGTGAACTACGGATTTCAATTCCATAACATAGCATCGTGTGTATTGTTTTCTCTAGTGATTAGGAAATTAACTGGAAAACAAAAGAATGTTGAAGGGAAACTAGAAAGACGTGACATCTTAAAAGATTATTCCAACCCTGCTTCTCAGGCCTATGCACCCTTGTCCAGGATTGGTGTGTTCTTGGATCGCGGATCAGAGAGATATAAAGTGCGCAGTAGACATTTAACTACATATCAAGGATTACTGGAGCTTGAAGCCTCATTACCAGACTACATTCTGCAGCCTCGTATACAAGCACCAAAACCGAAATCAGCAACTAAAGGTATGCTAGTTTTTGTTTGTAGTGTTGTGTTTGTAGTTTGTAGTTGCCAGCCACAATATTTGAGAAGGGTGTACATATCACAGTAGCAAGCACTTATTGTATAGTACACTTGGTGATATACTATGATATAAAGAGTAGATAAATCATCTCTGTGTGTTATGGACACTCAGTGGAATAAACGGGTAAAAACATGTGCACCATATCTTCTGACGTTCTTGTTGAGCTTCGCCATTAAGAATCATCTGTAGCACGATAACAACTCCAGATACCCTTTCTGTAATTTATACGATGCTTTGGGAAGTCATTAGTAGTTTTGTTAAAAATAGAATCACCAGAAGCTTAAACATTTTCTTAAAATCAAGAAAAGATGACGAAATCTTGATTTTCACTTATATTCGTCCACACTTTCCAGTGGACATCATCAGAGTGTTAAGAAAACTAAAAAATTTGACTTTGGGATTAGTAGTTTGGCTTTTGTTGCAAATGTTTTTCGAGTTGCTTAAAACCAAAATGTATAATGGTTGTGTAAGTGACATATTAAGTGGTCATTTATTTGAAGGTTCCCCTAAGTAGTATATGTTGTTTATTTAGGGCGTTATGTAAACAGAAAACATAGGCGTCAACATGAACTTGACGAAATATCGAAAGAGTTGGAGACTGGAAAGGAAGTAGTCATGAACAAACCACTTCGCTACTTAGAGAAAATCGAAAAACCTGTGCCCAGACCTCCAACACCATCTGTTGGTATACCTGACGATGTATGTTAATAACACTTTGCCTTCTCTCGAAAGAATTTCATCTTTTCTTTTCGATATCATGAAAATTCTTTTGTGATCATAAATCATTTATTTTTTTTCGAGAATTTGTTTGTAGCTTGTAATCAGTATCTCTGTGAGCTATTGTGGAGTGGTGTTACGGAAAGCTATAACACTTTTAGTTCGTTAATCTTCTAGATTGAAGAAGAAAGAGAACTTGCTTTGATCTTCTTACAGAAAATTATTAGAGGAAGAGCAATTCAGATTATGGTATGTTTCTACGTTTTCTTCACTCGAAAAATCTTTCAATATTGCCTCGTTTGCACTTTAGCGATATTTGTTATAATAAATTATGTTTTCACATTAATACATTAGGTCTGATTCACACGTGTTTCGATTGCACGATTATTCTCTCGTTTATCGAATATTTTGTGGTATTCCTTTGTGGTATTTCCTTTGTGGAATTTCCAAGTGTGAGTGGCAGTTATAAACTCAGAAGTTAACGAATTACTCTCTCCAGAGATATATCTCTGTTCTCTCCTTCTCCACTCTCTTCTTGCTCTTATATGAATCTGTTCTTCTAAAAGGAAAATTCACTTTGGTCATGGTTTTGCTTCCTGTTGCGTTTTCTTTCTTCAACAATTGAAATAGGGTAAAAGCTCTTTATTCATAAAAGAAAAAATGAATTTCAAAATGAAATCAAAAGAACTATATTCTTCTCGCTAGTTGTTATCAACATGTTTTTCGACATATTTTATTAATGAGTTGGTTTCGGGTCTTTGTTTATATGCTAAACACAGAATTTCTCCACCTTTAAACCCTATCTTCCTGGATTTGCTTACTCTCTGTTCGAGATCTGCTATTCATGTTTCAATCGATGCAGCTATTCCTTGTTGGCGTTCCTATTAAAAATCGAGTTTTAGAGGCGTTTGATTTACGATACATGTTGATGGCATCACAAGAAAAATCCTTCGGTGATGTTTGTCTTCTGGTTTTCAAAACTCGACATATGTTAGACGTTTAAACACAATTCTTTGCGTTAAAAATACATAATGCATAAAATAAGACGAAAATCATAGAAATATTTTCGAGGGTATTTTGAAGTTGGTGTGATTTTAGTGCTATTTGTCGTTCTTTACTTCTGTTGAAATCATTCAAGTGACTTCAATAGACATGAGATTGCAAAGACAGCGTTGAAGGATGGGGCTTGTGTGTAGTTTCTGCTTGCGAGTACGTAATCTGTACCTGGTTTGTTGTAACACACCTTTTCTTTTTTGAATTTGAATTTATTTTTTTTCTGTATGATTTCAGATGCATGATGGGAAAGAAAGAAGACGTGAGTTGATCAAAGAGTTGCGTAGCACACATGGATTGCAGCAAGCTGAAATAACTGCCAAGAAAGTCGAGAGGAATATCTCACTTCAGAAGCAAAGACAAGACCGATTGGATCAACAACAGGTATGGTGTCTTACTACTAGTAAATGTAGCTATGAGGAATATGGAAGGGATGTTTTACTGTTAGAGAATTTTTGAATCAGTGAAAGAAGACACACGTACATGAAGTTGATTTTCTTGTTCCGACAGGAATCGTATGTGGACGAGATATTGGATGAACTTGAGGGTGATGCGCTAGGTGATATGTTGGATTTCTACAGCAAAGAGCTTGTTCGTTTCCAGGTACAACAGGAACAGTGAATTCTTTTTAAAAAACGTTCTAACGACGATTAGGTTCCTTGATTGGTTTCATATAATGGTTAATTTGTTTGCAGGAGGAGCGTCGTATTCACGCCTTTGCCATGTTAGCCGAGCGTCAACGGCGGTTGCGCGAAGCGGTGGAGAGTGGTAGAAGACAGTTGGAAGAGAGGAGGAGGAGAGAAGAAGACGAAATCTTCAAACAGGTATGATCGGTTGAATAATTAGTTAACATCAACATTTACTTGCTCACTAATTCAAAACTTACTTTGTTGCCACAGGTGATCGGTGTTCATCAAGAAACAGTGGAAAGTTACTTAACTAGCATTATTTCTGAAGCTATTGAAGTGACTGCTGTTGAACAGGCCCGACAAGAAGTGGAGGAGATGGCGCACAAAATCAACCAAGTAGCCTACGATATGGAGAACTCGTTAGTATTACGTTCTTCCTTTAGAGATCTGATTTTTTTACCGAGTTTCTTTGCAATTGCAGTTAGCGTGACAGTTGCATGTTCTCTCTATTGGATGATTTGCTGGCAGAAAGTTTCGTTTTCGTTTTGTTCTTTACAGTCTTGACTCTTTGCTTCTTTGATTTATTCGTAATTTGAACTTCCACTAATTCAAAGTTGCTGTGACATCGTCTTATGACTTTTTCTGTGTGTTCCCTGTACAGATCTTTATGTTTTCGTCTTGTTTTTAGACGTACCGACCTTCAAAGTGAAGAGATCGTAGCCGAGTTAGTGACGTCGTTCTTGTTGCCTGAAGTTGAGCGAATCACCATGCGAGAAAACGGTGAGTAAAGTTGTGACGTCATATCTTTCTGTTTGAGTTGCAGCCGATTACGTCAGCAAGTCAGCGGTATTTGTTAATCTTATGATTCGCATACTGTCTTCCTTTAACTTGAATATTACTGAACGAGAAATAAAAAAAATTAAAAATTATAAACGACGCCGCCGCCGCCGACGAAACCCTGTTCCAATAATAAAGTTCTAATAAAAGACAATAACTTCAGTTGAAATCGTTCGTTGTAGTGTGTAATGTTTTCACTACGTATAACAATATAACAAGGTTCGGACGTGTGTCAAAAACCTATATATGAACACAATTAATATTACCTCCGTTTAAATTATTGAATTTTCCAAGCATGAGAAATAAAGACATGGTGGGTCTATCTTACAGACTGGACTAAGACCTACCA
This sequence comes from Turritopsis dohrnii, assembly GCA_027922465.2. NCBI lineage: Eukaryota > Metazoa > Cnidaria > Hydrozoa > Anthoathecata > Oceaniidae > Turritopsis > Turritopsis dohrnii. The sequence goes on from BQMF02000275.1 coordinate 239,074, forward strand.
AAAAAATACGTATTCCACAATCCGAATCCTAAGATAAGCCTTGAAAAATCAGTTATTATAACGATTTTACAAAAACTCATGCTGCATCTGTTATGCTTGAACCGTTTGTTCTGACCTGTTTCGCAAATTGCATTATCCGTTCTAGGGATAATGATGCTATAATGATAAACATGTTATTCTTTCTCAGTTGCTACGGGCAACATTCAAACAGAATGCACGTATTTCTCACATTCACTTCATCCACAATATCGCCATGTTATACTGTGCTTTTGTTTTTTCTTAGTGAAAAGAAACCAACGGAAGAGCCTTGTAGCTGCGCACCGCTTGATTTATGATGACGCTGAAAGAGCCGTGCAAACTACTGTAAACGAAGCAAACAAACAGAAAAATGAAACCTAGAATAACTGTTAATACTTTCAAGTTTCAAGTGTGCCGGCATCTTTCGTCAATAACATTAGGTCAGGTTTGACCTCGTTTTCAAGTTGAGTATTAATCAAGATTTAGCTCAACAACAAATTATTTTATTGCTATGTCATTATGTTTCAATGCTTTATAAGTATTAAGAATCGATACGAGGTGAAACCAGCTCTGTCGTAATTGACGAAAGGCCTATCCACAATTGAAGATAGGAAATCCACTGTCTGTCCTAATGAAAATTTGCTTGGTTTTTTACAAGAACATTCTCTAGAAGAATGCTGCGGAAGATAAGACTTGAAAAATGAGAATATTTCTTCACATATCATCAAGGAAGATTTTTGAAAGTGATATGCCCCAAACTGTCATTCGTACCTTGCTGGTTTGACACCAGAATTTTTCCTGAATAATATCGATATCGTGTTTTGCGTTTGATGGGTAATTCTGTATGTCCATGACACCATCATCGTTTGATGATAATCAAATGATGATAATCCTTCTCCTCGTCACACTAAAAAATCGGCTTTATTCCAACCATTACTTTGCAGTTGATTCAACTGAATTGATGATTTCGGATATAAGAATACACATGTAAATATATGTTTTAGTTTTGTACTTATTTGACAACAACCTGTGAGTATTGTCACGGTGACAAAATGCTTGTATTTTTTACTGAGGAAATTATGTAAATACATGATTATGTTATGTTAGTTAAGTTAGCAGTTTCATAACTCCCCCATCCATTGCCCCCATCTATATATCGCAACATCGCAGCCCTCATCCATAAAATCATTTTAACTTGAGTCATTATGACTGTGAATGCTGAAAACATCATTGATATTCAACTTCAAAACGAGGCGAATATAATTTATGGATATCCTAACCCAAACATTTTTACTCCGGAGTAGTTGGTTTTTGTGATTCTTGTTTTAAAGAATCGAAACGAAAAAGTGGCTAAGGTGTAAGCATGGTTGTTTCTAAACTATGCATGTGAAATTTCAACAAAAATATTTTTAATTGCCTCGCTACGATCTAAATAATGAAGGATGATGGATGTGGTTGCTATTGTAAGAAAAAGAATTTCATTTAAAAAGTTATGTAATGTAGACGGGTCTTAAATCTTCATGCCTGAATGATTAGCGATTATTAATTTATTGTGCATTTTTCTTGTAGCTATTCAGCAATTAAAATTTAATACGATTGTTAGGTGAATGATGAATAACAAGTTTGAAATATACCGTACGATTATAAACAAATTATTTCGAAGAAGAGGTTTGAATGTTCAAGAATCTTTTAAAATACTCTCCAGCAAGTCTACTTTATCTCAAGTAGGAACTTTTTATATTTTGTTGAAGTCCATGATATCTGGCATTGATTAAAATCATTTCTCTGTCATGTATTACATTCTTTGTTTTGATAAGCTTTTGATCGAATCTGTCATTTTGAACTGGTTTTACAACTGAAAGAGCCAGCTTTGTTGATATAATTGTGTTTGAGATCTTCTGAAAAGTTTTGTAGCTGTTTAAACACGAAATCTTCTTGCTTCGTTGGTGTGAATAAACAACTCAGTACCTCTTTTATATTAAAGTTTACATAAGATTCAAAATTTTATGGGTCTTGTGTGCTGATCACAGGGAATTTTTACTTGAGTAAGGGAAAAAAGTTTCAGACAGATTTTGATGATCTGGGTCTTTAAATAGCAAATATTTTTTCTGAATGTCTTTTTTATTTAAAAAAAAGCGAGAGGAGGACGGTAGGTGGGATCTTCTGTTGAACTTTAATAACGTGCCTCAACTTTTCTTGTGACGATATAAACATTTCTTTCATTTAGTTTTAGACTTTGCTTTCGTAATAATAAAGAATGACGAACCCTAGTGAGGAGACGTTCATTGATAGGATTGACTCTACTAACGGGTAAGTTTCGGTTTCCGATTTTTTGCTTCCAATTTCTTTGTCTTCTTTTACCATTATAATGACTCGGATTTGGTCGCATGCGAAGGGACTTTCTGGAAGTACTGACACATGTCACATGTCACAAAAACAATACTATATATATTTTTGTGTTGAGTTGTGAAATATTTGTGACCATGTACTAATTGTGTACATGTCAAACACCCGTTTGTTAAATAAGTTTTGACGCCCAAATTGATCTTCAGCACGTTGCTTGGGCGTAACATCGTAGACATGCTTTGTCCAAAACTGTGCCTCTCTAGAAATACCCGGCGAATGTTTTTCTTTCCAATTCTTTGTTGAGGTTAAATGAGACACTGAGATTGGCAATAAAATGGTGGTTTTCGAAGTGAATTGTCAATGCTCCATTATTATATAGAGAAACTTTATCTGCATAAAATATTTATCCTTATCGCTACTTCAGAAAACAATGAGATTATGGAAAAGAAATTTAAGCTTGTTTAATCAGAAATATAAGGAACCCAAGAACGAAGAAATACTGGCATGCTTTATGACAAACACCCATGCTAATACGGATTTTATTCCCATGACAAAAAAAGAGTTGAAATAAAGAAAAGAAAGCTAAACAAATTGATAACAGAACTCTCTTTAAATCCGTGGTGGAATCAAATTCTACAATTCGTGATGATGCTGTAAAATGTAATAGAAGGATGCTTCTAAAGTCTAATACATATTTTCAACCTGCACAAGGTTTCTTTTAGAAAAATATAATTTGACAAAAAAATTACCGTTAGAAAGTTTTCTCGAAGAAAAATTTTTTACAGGAACTTTCAAATTGAAAGTTTTCTCGAACTAGATATTCGCGAATCGGGATAAAATTCGCGATAGTTTTCGCGGAACATTTCTGCACCTACAGCGGTTTCACATGAAAATATCACGTGTCTTTGATAAACGCAATTTTTGTCCATTTCATTGTATATTTTCTCTCTTTTAAGAACTTTTAACCATGTCATTTAGTACGATGGATGAAATCGATCGTCATGGAGAGGGTCAAGGTCCACGTGAACGTTCGCCCTTTTCGTTAAAAAACTACCCAGATCCCTCCTCTGGAGATGAATCTCACGATGAAGTGGACCGTCCTAGTTCACTGATGCCAGAGACACCAAGAAGCGAGCCGGAGTTAAAAGTCAGTAGTGATGATGAAAGAGACAATGCATTCATGATTTCAGATGAAGCGGTTGTCAAGTTCAGAACAGATGAGTTCGAAATTATAGAGACAACTGAAATATCGAAAGAATCTACCGATGGGGCGCCAAACAGTAGCACTGACGGACGGTTTAATTTAAACTTCATGAAACACAGTCCACTGTTAGAAAGACGTGTAATGGAGAAAACCGACAAAGAAGGTATTGTTTCACGTCATGTGACGTACTGGCCGAAGGAACCGTCAACGAAACACGGCAAAACCAAGCATGAAGTCAACTCTGACTATTATTATCAAATGAATACTTTTCCACGTGGCCGGTTGACGCTGATAAATGTGGAGAAGTTCCAAAGGTCCAGCGGTATGGCTGACTATCCCCGCCACGGTACCAATCGGGATGCAGACAGCCTGTGTAACTTGTTTTTGGAGTTAGGGTTTGTCGTTGACCGATTTGATAATCCATCGAAAAAAGAAATCCTTAGCATTCTGTCAAAAGCTTCAAACGAAGATTACAGCAGTCTCAGTTGCTGTGCATGCGCTCTTTTAAGTCATGGTGAAGAGGGTATAATATACGGAACAGACGGCTACGTTAAAATAAGGGAAATTACCAGACTATTTCGTTCACGCACTTTAGCCGGTAAACCGAAGTTCTTTTTATTCCAAGCTTGTCAAGGATCAGAATATATGGATCCACTGGATTCTGTCGATGGTCCAGGTCATCAACTATCAGAAAAAGAAATGGCCCTAACACTACCATCAGAGGCAGATTTCTTGTATGCTTATTCTACTGTACCTGGTTTCTACTCATGGCGGAATTCCAGACGTGGTTCTTGGTTCATTGAAACACTGGTTGCGGTATTTCGAGAGTCTGCTCATAAGATGGATGTACTACGCATGTTGACGCGTGTGAACGCACATGTAGCGCATCGCAAGTCGCGAACAGATGACGCACAAACGGACGATAAACGCCAGATCGCTTCCATAGTAACGCAGATGCGAAAAGATTTCTTTCTGTTTCCACCTAACGGACCTTTAGAACAACACACAACCTCTTCATAACTTCTCTAAAATTTTTAGTTATTTTGACGTTTGATAAGTGGAACCTCTGAGGGACAGATTTTTCGTGATATTTTACTTTTCTTTATCAACCAGTGGAATTCTTCCATATTTCTTTGCTAAAACAAACCAAGTGATAGGAGTTAATGAAATAGGAACAGTTCCACTTATGGAAAGTTTCACTTATCAAGCATAATAATAACAGAGACTTGTCAAAAGGATCGAGAAAATATTGCTACATTTTGTGAAAGTTTCACCTAGCAAGCGTATTTTCATTATCTGAATGGTGCATATGAATTGTTGTGTTTTAGAATGTTTTAATGAAATTCTGAACAGCATCGTCTTGTTTCTTTAAGTCAGCATGTTTGGAAAACTTTTACGCCAGTCGCGTCTTCCAACGTTCACTCATCACCGACCCATCACCAGCTGAACGTGATACGTTCGTATGTTTCGTTAGAGCACCTCTCCCATCAGCTACTATCCCCACTCGATGACGAGTCCGATGACGACGACATAAACTCGACGTCTTCCGATGTCGGTTTGTCGTTGGTCGGATGTGACATCATTGCTGAAACAGGCATCGTAGCCAGATGTGCCTGAAATTAAGAAGAGAAAGCAATATGTGGAGGCATGCACCATTATCTCTAGTTTGCGTTCAACATTACCCCGTACAGTTCCTTTCCTGTAAATGACGATAGTCTGTAAAAGCTTGGAGAGGTCATCTTCGTAGTAAAACACACTCTTCAGGAATAGCTACGTTAGAAATCTATTGAGATCATTTTCAAACATTTGAAAAATCCAAACACTACAGAAAAATCTTTGCGTTTATTGGCCGTGACTGTTAATGCATTGTATTTATCAACCTCAAATCACTAAAGCCTGGATGATTGATGATTCAAGTTTTTCTTGAAATCAACAAATTATTGCAAACTTCACTTTGCAATGAAGGTTGGAAACTTTTAAAACGTTGATGTTTGATTATCGCTGTTTGTGATGGTTTTCAAGGAGCCAAACCCCATCTTTCGTGATTTTTCGTGAAAGTAACAAAAATAAGCAAGTCTATTCAGTAATTGTAATAAGTATGGTGGTGGAAATATAACGCAGTTCCAACTATGGATTGTTCACAAATGACGTCAAACATTTTCCCAAGAATTTTTAACCTCCATCAACCTGCGTCAACTTTGCTTTATCCCCCTGGCCCTAAATTGACGTCATCATTTGGAAAAAGACCTAAGTCGAGGTATTCATACATATTTTTGAACTCAAGTGAAATTCAATACAGGTAAAACAAAACGTTTGCTTAATTAGAAAAATCAAGGTTTTGAAAATTGTGAAGGTTGACGTCAACAGTAGTATCACCTACCACCCTCCTCCTGCTCCGTCAACTTTAGCATGCACCCTCCCCTCCCTGACGGTTGACGTCATTCGTGAACAATCCCTTAGTCGTGATATGAATGTTTCTTTTATATCTTACCGTATCTTCAGTCACAGGACCAGGCCAAATACCTCCATTTCTCGATGACGATGAGTCTATAGATGGTAAGGATTCTATGGCGAATCAAAATATCAAATAGCCTTAAATAGAAATGGAGCTCAGGGCATTAGAGTTAAACAACTTCACGTTTTATGTGTGAATACATTGAAATTCTTCGTTCTATGTGATACTCAAGTCGCTGGGGTGAGTTTCGTGTGTAAGTCACTGTGTACAAGACCTTTGACTGTTTCGGGGCAATCGCCCTGAAATCTTCTTTTTCGAAATTTTGTTTCTTGGGCGAAATTTTCAAAAGTGATCATATTATATACCACTGTACGAGAAACTTATGACGAATCAAAAATCAGACTATGTACGCAATGTCCAAACTCATCCCAGCACCTATGCTATGAAGTATAAAGCGTGATATCGTATGTAGTCCCTTAAATAGAAACGGAACGAACAAAACATTAAATCATATGCCGTACCTTCAATAGATTTTCTATGTTCAAAATCATCACTTTCTATACTAATTCGAGTATCTGGTTTGGATACTTCTGACGTCACAGGTTGGCCATGTTGTGGGCCTTTCTGTGATAACATACCAAGAGCTCCACATCTCATCTCGATATCCAAAGGATAAGGTCTTCGAGGATCTCCTACAAAGATAAAAAAAAGGTGAAGAATCGCCCACTTTATGCTTCACTGTACATCCTTCAACATTTCCCCAGTGAGCAGATCTGTTGAAAAATCACTGCGAAGGGGCGTATTTCTTTTGAAATATACACAGTAGGTCAATACAAAATGCTCTTTGCCGCAGGGACTTTTTCATACTTAATAAGTAACAATCACCTGGTACCCAGTCTGGCGGCGCTTCCACTGAATTCCCGGTGCTGATACGAAAAGCAAACTTGATTAGCTCCTCACATGAAACAGATGCTGTAAAACAAATGAAGTCCAACGAATAGTCGAGTGTGAAGGAAATATTCTTTTTTTTCAAAAATACAAACCGTGCTTACCATCCTTAGCCTGTTCTGTCGCGTCTAGTTTTTTCTTAGCCTGGTGAATTGCTGTAGCCTGAGAATAAAAATAAATAAAGTAACATACATGCTGAAGAAATATTCAGAATTCTATAAGCATTAAAATAAAAAACTTTTTCAACAAAATGATCCTTCAAATTTATATTATTGAGGAAAAAATATATCGAAGTTTTATCTGAGTAATATTTCTGTATTGGCATAATAACAATATATTGCAGCAAGGCTTTACCAGAATATTTTCAGCTTCTTTTAGCTGACTATGCAATTGGAAAATCTCTTGGTCTTTCTTTGTAATCTCATCTTTAACTTGTTGGATTAACTTCTGCTTTTCCAATTGTTTCATGGCTGCACAAGAGAAGAGATATCTTATAACCATTTCGTAACAGGATGTCAATTTCAATCACTTCCTCATACACAAGGCGTAACAGCGTCATGTGGAACTTAAAGCTACCCGAACCACCAATGGAGGAATAGAACGTTAAAAGTGAAGGAAAGATGATAATTTGGGTCAGGCAAAAGCTAAAAAATAACTCTAAAAACTAATTCCATTAGACTTTCATCATTACATTTTTCTTTCACATAATAGCAGAAATTAATTTCAAAGTAATGGTTAACACTAGTATCCCATGCAAAAGATTTTGCCTTAATATTATCCCTTAATGCAGTTTTCAAATTCTCAAATTCTTTCTCCCTTGTGCTCAACTCCTGAGTCAAGAAGTGACTAAAAACAAAATCATAGAAGAAATCTTATGAAGCTCAAAAAATCTGTGTACGACATTATATAGTCGCAGAAATTTAGCCAAACATACCACTATTATCTTAATGACGCAAGTGTTAAATTGTAAACAAATGGATTTAAAAGAACTGAAGCCTTACCTACAGATAAAGTAGATTTGATGGTTTCATCTTTTTGGATCAATTGATCAACCAACTATTAAAAGAAACATGAAAAAATTGAGCTGAGAAATTTACATCAATGAAATATATAATAAAGAGAATGATGTTCACAATCCAACTGAGAAAACCAAAAGCTGAAGTTGACAAAACTAACATAAACGAATAAATTGAGCTTGAGTAAATTGTTGCAGTTAAAGTGTTTATTTAAAACCGTCCTTAACGCTTATTGATTATAATATACTCACTGATTGAATTAAGGCTGTATGGTTATTTTTTGCACCTTTTTGTGTGTATGCTTTTTCAACAGAATCAAACAACTCTCTAAAAAATAAAGAAAAACTAAAAATCACTCAATGTCCTTCAGAGACATGTTCACACACTATCTTCTTTTTTTGTTTAGATAATTATATTGCATGGCAAATTCATACGCAAACTTTTAGAAAACTTGTGAAAGCTGAGTTATAATTGAATCCAAATCCAAATGCCTGGCTTCAAGGAATAGACAATAAAATGACTAGGCATAATCCCTCTTAGAGATACTTAAAAGTGCATCAGTAATACTGTTAAAAAAATAATAAGATCAAATATGTGTAGTAGTCATTTTGTGGGAAACGACAAGTTCAACTTCACATTTGTATTTTCCTAACTGTTACATCTACAAAGTTCTCCTTCTTTGCTTAAAAGGTGACCAGGCTTGAAAGCTCTATTGGAAGATTTCCAACAAGTTCTTTTCCTGTCATTTTCCATGGCTTCCATTGGTCTCCAACAAAAAGGACATGCAAATAAAATAACATGAAATGAAATATGTAAGTAAATGAAGGCGAAATAACAAATTCAAATTGCATTCAGAGAAAAATAATATTCAATCTGCAAACAATCAAAAAAGTCTATTTTTTTTCGTAGTTCTAAACAGAATTTCAACTGAAACTTTAAAAAAGCTCTGGCTTTCGTAATATAAATTGCTATTGTTACTTTTTTGTTATGGTATCCAACTAACTAGAGATTGTTTAATTCTCGTACTATAAGCGTTGATAAGAGACTGAAAGTCTTCAAAATGTTTTCGTTCTGTTTTACCTAAACAGATCATCAACAGTTAAGTATTCTATGGCGTTGTATGTTCATCACAAATGCTAAATAAACGCATTTGAAATGTTTTTGCATTTTAGATGCATTCAACAAACATTGAAGCGAATGCTTTTTGACTTAGTAGGGCAGTGAAAACCCAGCTTCAAAAGATTTGTTTGTAGCAAGTATCCTGACTAGCTATAAACCAATCTTTTGAAGTTTACAAAAATTTAGAAACCAAATAGGATATAAATCAAAACAATCATAACATTTCCTTTTGCATCTTTTATATTTTTGGTTGATCATAAGAATTCAATTCTAGTGGTACAGGGGGCAAACCAAAGAGCAATGCGCTATTGGGCATCGAAATCTCAGTGCCCAAATTCAAACCTCACTTCTTCATGTATGAACTCTTGTTTATTCAATGAACCATGGATATAAAAGTTTCTCTTATTATATGCATGGATAAACGATCATTTTTTTCTTAAGGATAGTCCATACCCTCCTAAGCATGATTTCATGTTTTCCCTGATAATTTGAAATGTGTTGATTTTTTCTTATCAAAAGTATATATTTTCTGAATCCTTATCTAATTATCTGTCTAATGAGCCATATTTTGTTTATTAAAAATGAAAAGGACAGGAATTAGAAGAAAAAAAGTAAAATTTAGAACGCATTGAATTAAAAAGTTCCAACTCCCCTCCATTACACTTTTTTTTCAAACAAATTGCACTTTTGAAATCCATGATCATTTGTCGAAAAAAGTTTGCCACAGTTTTTTTTTAAAACTCATTACTTCCAAAAATATAAAGCTTTTTGTTCATGACCCTATAAAAACGTTGATTCTTTAACTGCAACTCTCCCTCACAGGGCGAATTTTGATTCTTTTCAAAATATGTGGCAATTTTTTTTGTGCAAAGGCCAACTGAACAAAATGAAAAAACCCGCATGGTTATATCTCGTTCACAAGGGGAGTTGGATTCTTTAAATGTTGGTCATCAAGCTAAAATTACTTTCAGAGAAAATCACATTTAAAGATTTTTTCTTTTTCCATCGCTTGTGTAAACAAAATTGAATAGCGATCAAATTCTATTGTGAATGTGAGATGTTGGAATATATGAAAAGTTAAAAAGGTAGAAAACTATCTCATTGAATAATGATAGTGTGTATAATTATAAAGAAAACCACCTGGTTTTATTTTTAACGATAATAAAGCAAAATATTGAATACGAAAAGTAAACAAAGCCGAAAAAGTATGTATGGCATCATGCATGTGCGTATATTGAGAGAAATCTCTTTTATTTCACCGAAAGATTACCTTATCGGGGAAAAAAAAGTCGGGGGTAAGTGACTAATTTTTTGGGCTAGTGACTAAAATTTTCCCCGACCAAATTTTCCCCCGACTTTTCAACACCCGTCCAAAAATTTCACCCGATTTTTCATTTTCCCCGTCCAAAAATTTTCCCCGGTTTTTTTACTCCCGCCCAAAACATTTCCCCGATTTTTTAGTCCCCGACCGAAACTTTTCCCCGATTTTTGATAATCTCAGGTAGAGTCTATCTATCGATTTTCGACTGGAATTATGACGGTCAAGCAAAGGAAGGGGAATCGAATGAAGTTGAATCAGTCAATGAGGACGATACAGATTTTTCTGTTACGATTAAGGGAAACAAAATTGATGTCAGTGAAAATAAAATGTATGTCAGTGAAGATATAATTGATGTTTGTGAAAGCAATATGGATGCCAGTGATGAAAATAATGACGATCAAACCTCAAAAACTGTTATTGTATTAGATTGAACTCTTAATTAGTTATTTTGTAATATAATTTTTAGTTCAAATTGAAAGTGTCGACAAAAATTGTGTTCCATTTTCTACTTGTATTGCAAATTTTGGTCAGGGAAAAGTGACTTATTTAGAAATTTTAGTCGGGGAAAAGCGACTAATTTCGAAATTTTAGTCGGGGAAAAGCGACTAATTTCGAAATTTTGGTCGGGGAAAAGTGACTAAAATTTCTCGAGGTGACTAAATTTTTCCCCGACCAAAATTTTCCCCGACTAAAATAAATCCCGACTTTTTTTTCCCCGATAAGGTAATTACTTGTGTAAACAAAGATTTTTTTGCCTTTTGGTTTTTGCTAATAACTCCATAATTATTTGGAGTTTTAAAATTCTGATTGCAGAATCTGTTTTTAAATAAAAAATTGAAAGGAAATATTGAAAAAAAATTTTTTTCAAAAAAATTCACCTCGGAGGGTATTGACTATCCTTAACATGTGTGATCAGAAGGCAGAGACCGGATATGTAACAAATATTAAAATATTAAGTATGAAAAGTCTCTTGATGCAAGCTCTACTTAAAAATACACAATAAGAGCTAAAAATACAAGTATCTATCCTCTCCCTTTTCTTATCAATGCCCAATTCCTTCAGTATGAAAATGAATATAATGCAAGAAAAACACTGACTATTAAGCTGCATGAAAATTAATATGCGTAGCAAGAACATAAATAGAAATACAAACATAACTTTGAGCGATTTTAGGCCAATATAGTGCCCCAAATCGAAAATATACGGTGCCCACAATCCAAACCCCCAGATAGCTGCCATGGTTTGTCCCACAAGGGAGACTCATGTGTCTCTTAGGGCCGCCCAAATTCAAATCCTGTAACTACCCCCTGTGGTAGGCAAAGTGTGACATGTAACTTTGACCAAAAGTTTAAATCTAGATGTGTTGTCAGGCTGTCACCAAATGGTTGGATGAATGAGGATCTCACACTTGACTGATGCAACAAAGTTGTAGGTGCACTTTCTTTTGGACGATGTCTTAGGGCATGGGACACATTTGAAATGCACATGACTGAATCTACATGCACAAACAGTATGGTACACTAGCCAAAACGAGTGACTGTTCCTTGTTCGGACGAACAACACCCAATTAATTTACAGCTGATTACTGAAGCCGAATGGGCGACAAATCACAGCATATGTTCTGGATGAATAATGGCATTGTTAGTTTGCTAACATTCGTGGTTTCTTTTCCTGTTGAAATAATGAGCTTCCTTCAAAGAAAACATGAATCATGTATGGACATGACATAACAGCAGCAACAATCATGTCGTGTTGGCCTCTTGACGCTGCTGGAGTTACGATCCGGTAAAAGCACAGTGAGAAATTACTCCAGAGATCCAGAAAAGAACTTACATTTTGTATTGAAACTACTAGAGTGCCGCCGGTATTGCTGGTGATGCTGCTCAATAACCTTATGGACTCTACAGCTTTCACAGGGCTAGCTGCTTTTGTGGGGGTTTCAAAGACTCCAGCAGATTTTTTTGATGCAATTACACAACTTTTCTCAATGGAATGCTCCTGGACTTCATCAGGAGTTGTTGTTGTTGTTGCTGATAATGGCAGGCCATATTTTGCAAAAAGTTGACTATCCATCAGAATATTCTGGACAGAAAAGTAATTCAAGTGTGTCATATATACCATAATTGAATGAAGTCTAAAATATGCACCTGTCAACTGACATCTATGGACAACAAAACCAGTATGTATACTCTATACAACCTAGCACCACACACGCGTCTTCTGTCCCTGTCTTTCAACAACACAGTGATTTTTTTTGTGCTCGATGAATTGGTGTAGATTTTGATAGTACTTTTGTGCAGCCAGAAAACAAAATGAGCTAAAGGTTTTGTTACTTGGGCCCGATCTTTAAATTTAGAACAAGCCATTTTAAGGTACATTAAGCCATAGCTATTTAATAGTTTGTTCAGTGTAACCCGCCCACACTATGATTTTTTGGACAAATAATGCACATTAATGCACATTAAAATTCATTATTTTTGCAACTTGAAGCATCTTTAAAAAACTCAACTAAAACAAAAAAAAATATTATAGAGGAACCTGGTCACATACCGTGCCCCTCTCTGATAAGCGCCCCCCCCCCCCCCCCCCCCCCCCCCCCCTCTAGTCAAAAATATTTTTGTAAGCGCCCCTCTCCAATAAGCGCCCGGGCACTTATTAGAGTGACTTAACATTACTCAGAAATTAATAAGCGTCCGGGCGGTAATTAGAACTTTCAGCAAAAACCGAATATTCTGTAATAGAAACGGAAGGCTATATTTTTGTGATGTCTATGTAAGTTATTAGTACAAAATTTTATTTTGTTGCCATGAAAAATACAGTTGTTTTTACACTTTTATATGATAAAAAGCAATGCCTCGTTCACAGCTAGCACGACCATTTCAAAATGTTTTTATAAGCGCCCCTCTCCAATTAGCGCCCCTCTCTAATAAGCGCCCCCCTAATTTCCAAAAAAATTTTATAAGCACCCGGGCGCTTATTTGAGAGAATACGGTACATTACGATACTTACGTGAAAGGTTCTTCACCTTTAATATTGTTTTAATACATATTTCTATTTAATTATGAATCCTCAGATTTTTATGCCCTGGTTTCTCCTCTGTCGTTGCAAACGTAATTGGTAAATAGATCTTCAAATCAAATTCATCGGAACTAGGGAGGAGAGATTTACAAAATATAGTTACTTCTTCGCATATTTTCATTTTAACGAAGCTTTGTAAGATGTTTTTTTTATGTTTTAGTGCATAATGTCACCTTATCTTTGTAGTGCTTTTCTTCATAGCTCAAGTTAATGTACCTTTTATACTTCTATTTTTATGTTCTCCTTTAAAATGAAATATACATCCTTGCGAATAAATTTTCAGAATTAGCGACGGCAATCAATACACTCTCCATCATTGTTCTCCATCCTTGTAATGTGATACTTTCTTTTACAAACACACAAAACAAACAAACACACCTGATGTATTTAACGCAAATAAATAGATAATTGCTCATTAATATATATTCAAGCCTTGTCATACAGGAACGCGATCGCTCTCGCGCACGCAAACACGCGCCCAAGTTCAATATTTCTTCCATCACCTGAGCGATGATTCACTCGCGCAGATTTGATAAACAATGATTTCTCTGAGTGATTTATAGTTAATATCTATCAAAAGGAATGATTATATATTTTAGAGTGGCTTTCTCTTACAAGTCTTGTTTCTCAGAAAACATGCATAAAAAAAACGTCATGAATAGCTTTGTTAATTTCATGACGCCCTTGAAACGAAAACGTAAAAGCAACTTTATTACCAGACCTTTTGATGATCAAGTTTGAAAAGATATTGCGCAAGATTTTACGTTATTGAAATTATAACAATTGGATTATAGAAAAACATATTATAGAAAAAAAATATTCTTACTTCATTTGAATATAGGAAATATGTTCAAAAATCATAATAGCTAACTTTCAAAAGGCTTTCAAAACAAAGGGTTTTGTTGATACAAAATATTTTTGCAAACAACACCTGTACACAGATCAATTCAGGAAATTTTTTTAATTCATTCTAAATATAGTTTTTAATTATGTTAATATCAATTCCCAAATGAAAAAAATCATATAGTTATGTAGTTGTATTTTCGTTAGCTAAAACTACATATTTTGTTAAATGAATTTTCACGTGTTATATCGAGGAAGCACGAAGAACTCGTACTTAAAAAAGAAAGTACAATAATACGCACTGAAGTCGAAGATAAGGGCTGCAATGCCTCCAGTGTTTGGGGTTCACTGGTTAAATCGTCCCCCGGCTTCTTAATAACTAAAATTCAATCACTTGTAACGAAATTTAGAATCAGGCAGGCCAATTAATTGTTGTCAATTTAAGCGCGCGATTAGTCGCGCGGGAGAGATTTCTTTATGACAAGGCCTGTATATTGTGTAATACTTCATAACATTTATGAAAAGGTTTGTTCTAAAATCCACCTTATAGTACATTATCTTTAAAAAATGCGCATTATGTCATTATTGCATTTGCAAAATAATACCTTACATGGATTAATTTTTGCATGGATTAATTTTCACATCAAAATTAATCCACACGAAATATTTAAAATCGAGGCCATCCGCGAAAATTAATCCACGCAGAATTTTCCTTCTTTCCACCTGCAAAAATTAATCCAGACAGAATATATCACTGTTATTGTTCTTAAAGAATCAGAACATTTTTGATTGGTTTAGAAACAGAAGAAAATATCGACGAAAAGTTCTTTTGCCTTTTTTATGTAAACAGAAGAAAAAACTAATGTCAATATGAAATACAGTACAACCCTGTTAACTCGGACCTTTAAGGGATCGTGAAAAACTTGCCGATTTATCCGCAGTGGGACCATCAGGAGTGCGACTTATTTTGAGTATTCAACTTAAACGGTGTCCGAGATAACGGGGTTCTAATGTATATTGTTAATTCACAATGAGAAACAAAAGTACTTTCATTTAGGTTACGCAACATGCTTTACAGCATTATATATTATGTTTTTAGAGTTCTTCTGTAAGCATTTTATCTTTTCTAATGTCTTTTCTAAGGTGACTATTGCATACTGCATACTCGTGTTTATTTTACGATTTTAAGCTTGGAAATCTATAAAGTCACAATTTCCTTATCCGCGAAAATAAATCCCTGCGAAAAATCCCTTTTTTATTTCATCCGCGAAAATTAATCCACGCAAAATTAGGTCGGAAAAGGTGTCCACGAAAATATATCCACGCGAAAATTAATCCATGTAAGGTATATAATCAATAATACCCGCATTCCACATTGCTATTTTTCTTAAGTCTGTTACACTGAACGGAGTATTAAATAACTATGGCCTTTTTTTTTTATTTATTTATTTCACCGAGGCTAGAATTGGGCAGTGAACACACTGATGTGGGCCTCCACCAGAAATGTATACCTCAGATTTTAAGGCAGAGAACTTGCACATACTAGACTGATAGGTGATTGTCGTCTTAAGTAATTTTTGGCACTTGTTCATTACATTCACAATTTCATACAGCCTTCTGCTGCATACATTAACATTCTGTAAGTGTTCATATCACATTAGCATTCTGTTACAGTGCCGAGATTTGAACCACTACCAACTATCACCCTTGCATTACAAGCCAACCGTCTTACCAAGTGAGCTATACACCGCGCATATGGGCTCTCTTGAACACACAGCACAGGCGCCGGAGGTGGGGGGTGGGGGGGATGTATGTGGCCAGTGGCAGTACGCCGTACCCAGGACGTATTTTGATACAGTTCGAGCGGTATGGGGGCCCACAAACTCAACCAGCTCTTTAAAATATAAAGCAAGAAATCATTGTTCTGCTTCATATCTTTCCTTTACCATTCAATATTGCACAAAGAAAATTTGTAACTCGATATGCCAGTCTTTTATTAGCAAATGCGAAATGTTTTCACTTTATTAGCAAAAACAATATTTAAGCCTTAAACTTTCGAACACCTGTCCGTTTCTAGTCGTTATGATAAAATGACCTGGGCTGGGGAATGTATGTCTACGTATGACAATCCAGAGACCTGAATGAGTACACGGTGCACTGGTTGCCTGTGCTCACCTCACACACTCCTCTTACTTAGAAGATTGGTTGTTTAAGCGTCTACTAGATGCTTGTCAAAAATTGACAAAGCAACAAATTATCCAATTTTTCAACCTCAAAACCGACTGAAGTGATGATGGTTTAATTCATTGCTTTAAGAAGATCACACGTGTTGCACCATGGTACCACACTAACAAAACTAACAAAAATAAATTGAAATACTAGTTTAAGCGACAACAGCCGTAAAAAGATCATAACTTGCAGTGTGAAAGTCAAAGCTACTATAAAAACCATACTTCGTTATATTTTCGAAGTCTTCTAACTTTCTATGCAGAACCTGAGCTGTGCATAAGTTAAATGTCCTTCCAATATCTTCTACTGATGCCATATCGGTATCAACATGACTTGCCGTCATTATGGTTTAGAATAACGTTTTCACGAATATTTTTTAGAAAACGAAACCGTAAATTTTCGTCAACACACGTCAGCGAGATTTTTGTTGTTTCATGGTTGTTGTTTCAAAGGAACCAAACCAACTTACTATCTGTTTCATCTTCTTTGTGTGATGGTAGAATCCTTTGTTTACACATTACTTGAGTTCTCCTAATTATAAATATTGCCTAGAATTACTTAGTGAGTTTCCTTTAAACTTTGTGATATTTTTAAAGAAGACTTTATATTCCAAATTTACAGCAGGATATTTGTGTACTTGTAATTTTCAATTAGTTTGTGAGAAATTCCTGGTTTTTTTTTTTTTTTTTTTTTTTTTTTGGGGGGGGGGGGGGGGGGGGGGGGTTATCACCTTTTTTATTCATTCTTTTATTGATATCGATTTATCCCTAAATTTCCTAGGTTTTTAATTTTGATAAAGTGTCCACATGAATGCAGGATGCTTTAGGCCGTTTGTAGAAAATGCCGTAAAAGGGGGTGACTTGAAACAAAATTCGCCGTTTTTTGAAAAGATTTGCTCATAACTTTTAATCTAAGAAAATTACTATGAAATTTTGAAAAAAGGTCCATTCATCTTTTGTCTTTCAGATAACGAAGTGTTCAAACTAATTGATGCATACCATCTCAAGTTATTGCTTCACAAAGTACACCTACTGAAATTTATCGTGCAGGGGTGACTTGAAACAGTGCTGTTTGCACAAAAATGTTGTTGTATAGAGCGCCAAAACAGAAAACGTGTGATCTACGATTACTTGCGTATAAAACATAAATTAAAATAATTTGTTATTGCCAGTTTCATTTTTATTAAGTGATGGAGAGTGTTAGTAAATTTTGAAAACTCAAAATTTCAGAAAGGTAAAACATTGTAAAAAATAAGTTATCTGAAGCCATTAAAATCATTAAGCATGTGATAACGTAATTGTTTCAGAAACAATATCAAAAGCAGGCAAGATGAATTTGAATTTATAGCTAGTTCACATGACTGTACTTACTTAAAACTTGTAAATTGAATATATATAATAAAATTCCTGTTTCAGAGTATCCAACTTTCTTTTTCGTGCTTCTCTTAGTTTAGGATATACTTCCTTTACCATTTCGATAGAGATGTCACTTATTGATCCATCGCCTTTGTTTTTTCCACACAAGCGCTTCATCATTTCATCCGGATTACGCGAATTCATTGCGCCATTGCATATGACATGTATATGGAGTATGAAACGAGGTCCATATATCAAAAAGGCAAGAAGAAGCCCTGGTAACGAGGTTAAGTATGAAATTGTAAAAGTAACAACATGAGGCCCGTCTATCGCCAATTTCACAATAAGTATGGTGTGCCCATAGCCTTGAACGGAGGATATAATTGCAGCACGGATTTGTTCAGAATTCTGATTAGTATTCAGTTATGGTACTTAGTAAAACGAGTCTATTGAGGTTCAATTCTTAGATTATTGACCCTTTCTATTAATGGAACTTATAATAATTACCAAATGACTTATACCACCTTTGAAACTCCATCGGCTGAACTTTATCACACATCAATGATTCGATTGCATCATAATTGATAAGAATATTTATGCAATAATCGAAAAGACAAAGTGTATCGAGTGAAAAAAAACGAAACATTTTAATGGCATATATATATTTCTGTCAATTTTAAATATTTTTTGATAACATTCTGGAATTACTCCCTTTGACCTTTCTATTTTACAAATGTAAAAAAAATTATATTTGGTGATATGCTGCATCGCCGTGACGTGCTATTTTACAGGGGTACTGATTTTCGGCGCTTTGTTCATCTTCAGCTTCCGAAGAACTTCCTTGATTAATGAAATTTTTCTATCGAATGTTGCGCTAATAGTCTCCGAACGGAATCTGAAAAAAATTCGGAGTTTCATTCATTATTTCATGAGAAATAACGTTTTTTTGACGCTGTTTCAAGTCACCCCGGGTGTTTCAAGTCACCCCGGGTGTTTCAAGTCACCCCACTTTACGGTGGTTTGGTTCCCGTTATCGTTACCTTGAAAAATTGAGTCAGTCGGTCGGTCGGGAAAAATTTTGTTTCTGTATTTTTTCCATAAAAAAAGTTATGTCTATTTGGCAGCCATCGTTCTAAAAAACGCTTGTTCGGGGATTTTGGGGGGAACAGAATTGCTCATAATATAAGCAAATGAGATGAATAGTGAAGTTTAGTGAAGATTTCTTTCATGCACTCTTATCCGCCATTTTGAAAACGCACGATTTGAAAGAAAATCGGGTCATAAATTTGGGAAATAATCCCGAATCCGCTTTACTTTTACGTGCTCACTGCACAAAAGAAAAATGGGTGTCCGACTCTCCGACTCTCAAAGTAAGACATTTTTTAGGGTCGGTCGGAGAATGGGAACCAGACATTTTCTTACGAGCCTTATCTTGTCTCTAAAAGTGCTCGGCAATCAGGAGCAATGGCAATTATAAAAGGATGAAAAGAAGAAAACTATTTTCGTTAGAACTTCTAGTTTTTTCCCTCAATGATTCGAGGAAAAAACTTAAAGTTCTTACTAATAAACATAGTTTTCTTTTCATCCTTTTATTAGTAGATTTTTACAATTCATAAAATTGTATGTTATATGAGTAGAGTAGAGTAGAGTATATTTCCCGTTAGTCTACAAAAAAACCGGGTCCATATTCCCCATTTGTAATGCGTTATATAAAAATTATATAAAAACTAAAAAGCAGTGCTTATATGCATAATCTTCAGTGCTGAAGATGAGAATAATTGAAAAGTTTTTGCTTAAAATTAAAGATTTTTCATCTTCTTGTTTTATTATTATAATATATTTGCAAACTGACATACATAATTTAAACATCTTGATTATAGTGTAAAATATATATGAAAACTAAGAAGCTACATTTTGATGCATGTGACACTTTTTGGTAAACACCTTCTTCAGACATGAAATTAAAAATTATTATTTTACAAGGTTATATAGTGAAAATAATTCGAAAATTCATTCAGTCCTGAAATAGATATATTAAGAGAATTGTGTTATTCACAGTCCAGAAAAGAGGAAGATTTTTTTGTTATACACAGTCGAAAGATTAACACAAAAAATCAGTGACATGATGTCAATAATCATCATTATAATTTTCTTTGCTTGATAATTGCTGGATGGTTGCTTGTTGTATGTGGCTTTATTGTAGTTCACTCTTTGACCCGTTCTTTAAGCCTGCAATTTAAAAAAATATATAATTTCTGGTTCTTTTCAGGATATGGTATTGTTTTGTTTTTTAAAATTGCAGGTTTAAAGAATTGGTCAATTAGCTACTAAAGTAAAGCTGCAATTAAGTCTTGCATATAAGCTACAATCTTACACATATAAACCAGGTGAGTATTCTGGATTTTTAGAAGAACCGCTTCCAGTTTTTTGTCTATAACATTTCTTCTACTCAACCAAATAGAAGAATGATACCCCAAAATATTCTAATGGATTCCTCTAATCAGAAATGAAAAAATGATCTTTCATAAATTATATAATATATAATACATATAATACATATTATGTATTCAATCTAAAGATATTTTTTGTGAAACACCGGCTTACTTTTTTTTTAATTGCCCAATATTTGTTTTAGGAACATCTAAACAAACACTGTGATTCTCCCGTGTTCTTGAGTCCCTTAAAAAGAATATTTGGTTTTAGTATCAACATGATATTAGCCTTTATAAATAGCATCAGAAACTCTGTCTGTATGAATCAGATGGATTACCAGGCAGTGAATGTAAGGAAGAAGCAAATACAAAGATTTTTAAATGAAACATGAAACATAAGCTGAGTGTCCACCAAAGCTTCACCAAAGCGCCTATGATAAACGCAAATAATTAGATATAAAATTTATCAAAAACTAAACGCAAACGTGTCCATTGACTTTTATTAAAATGTTTTGAAACGATCAAGTATATAGAAACATAGCAGAAATGAATTGTGAAGAGGAAAACAAAACGCACTTGATATTTTGCTAGTAATGTTGCTGCAAAAAAGACGTTGTCGAAGAACAAATGCTCATAAAAAGAGGGCTTTCTGGGTACAGGATATTTACAAGGACCAAGTAGTGTATGATGCAACAAGACTTTTTAATAAAATGAGAGTTTCGAATAGGGAGGACTATTTCAATTATTTTACTTTTGATTACTTTTTTTCTTCCCATGTTTTATTTTTATCGTTTTTGGCTCTATAGCATTACTTTATCTCACATTTCCACGAGTTTTAAAAAATATCTTAAACGCATTCCCCTATCACAATAGATTTTTTGTTGTTGAATAGCACCACATGCTAAAGATCATCGGCATTTCTTTGACTTCTGAATATTTTTTCGTTATAACCAAAAATAAGAAATGAAAAAGTTTTCATTTCTTATTTTTGGTTATAACCAAAATTTTGGCGTTAAAAATTTGCGCGCACCTAATTTTTTTTGCGTTAGTTATTTGCGTTAAGGTGTCCATCTACGCGCAAATCTTTTATTTGGCGTTGATCATTTGCGTTAATGTTTTAGCGCGTTGGTGGACACTAGGCTTTAAGAGTTCTTTGATTTTCTTCAAATGATAATTTTTGTGCTTGCAGGATGTGTTTTATTTTGTCAACCCTGAAATTAAAATATACCCTTGAAATCAAAAGTGTTCTTCACATTAATTATGTACCCGCAGCATCAAATACTTGCAAGGTAAACTTTTTTTAAGAAAGTAGATTTATGACAGTTGGCTATGATATGTTATGGTATGTTGGCTATTGATTTATTTTGATGTAGCACATTTCCCTTAAAGCAGAATGCAAGGTAAATCTGGTTTCGATGCTTTGGTATTCTTTCTCATTTCCTTAATCCTAATTTTTTTTTGTTTATATAGAAAAAATGAAATAACACTGTTATTTATTTACATTTACATACGTAATGGATGGTGAAGAATTGCCACGGACAGTTTTAACTAACTCTACACCAGAGTTCCTACGATCTCTGTTTTCAAATGGTAAGTTTTTAGTTGGTCTTTATCATGGACGTAGAATCTGTCATGGATTTGAAAAGTGATGAAAAATACAGATCAGCAATTTCTTGTAAATATTTGAAAAGACGTTTTAATCAAAAGTTAACTGGTGGAAGAAAAACATGTAATCAATCAGCAGTTTTGTCTTTATGTTATTTTATTTGTTGTTTACATATATAGTGTTTAAGTTAACTAAGCATCAATCTATTGATCTATTATATCTATTTTATGTCTGCCACGTCATTTTTCATTTTTATATATAGTCAGAAAAAGGGAAAAAATATTTAGCTTTGTCAAAAACAAAATTTTAATGATAATTTGAATTGTGCATAAATTGGTTCTTTTTAAAGGAATTTGAATGAAGGTTGATAAATACATTAGAAAATTTGCACAAATTTTAAAACATTTCTGGCAAAAGTTCATAGGACAAGCAATAAAATAAAGAATTTGATAAAGTTCATGAAACCATCAAACGTTTTTCTTTGTTAAATTTCTCAATGGAAACATTTGGTATAGGAGTTGAAAATAACAAAAAACTTGTTCCTGAATGGATGGATAGATATGCTGAAAATAAATTTTGAAATCAAGAAGAGAAATTTTTATGGAAAACTTTTTCTTATTTTCTTTATTTCTCTCAGTTTCTATTATTGTATTGATGAGTTATCAAAGAATTATCGTCAATTCTGTTATTTCGGACTTCTTCTATTGGCAATGATGATCATACTGCATTTTTCAGGAAGGACATCATCTCTTTGTTGGTTGAATATCCGTTAATTTATCAATCCCTTGATTTGAAGGGTCTACTTAATAAATAAGCTCCTGATTTTTTTTAGCAATTGCCATCTTGGAAAAATATGGATGGTTTATATTGATTGCAGTTGTGATTATTGCGTACGCGATTCAGAAATACAAGCCTGTTGTTAAAAGATGGATGCAAGTTCGTAGAGAGAGGAAAGACGAGGAAGAAGCAAAGAAAAGTAAAATTGATTAATTTTATTGTGACTATATGATGCTTGTTTATTTTTTTCTGAACTTTTTCCTTAAATAAATTTGAGTATAAATTGAGACAGATCCTACTCACTATAATGTTTTAAAGATTCATTTACAAGTTGTGAAACGTATTGTTTAATGTTATGTTTTAGATCCTGATAAAACATACAAAATTCAAGTGTCAGTAGAGCAAGCTAGATTAAAGTTGCAACAGCAAGTTGATATAAATGCAAAGAAAAAGAAAGAGCAACAGGAGAAGGTACTGAAACTCAGTTCTTGAAAATTTCGTTCAACTTGCATTATGTCATTATTTAGTATGTTGTCTTTTTATTCCTCGGATAATAACTTTGAACACAAACTGTAATTACTATGAGAATTGCATAAAAGCAACGAAATAATATTCTTGATAGTTAGAAGAAGAAAGAAGAAGGGAAAGGATAGAAGAATGGGAAAAACACAAACAAGGAAAAGGATACCACTCCAAATACAAACCTACTGTAAGACATTCCTCCTTAACCATCTCCATTATCATTGATTGTATGAAATTGAATTAGTAATTTCCATATTTGTTCCATATTTCCATCCTGTGAAAACAAGTGATTGATGTGTAGATCTTCTTTACAGGAGACAAAATCAACCGATATGCAAGGTGGTCCGTTGAAACCTAAAAATAAGAAACCACTACGAAACAATGGTAAGTACAAAACATATATAGTTTGTTTGTTTGTTTGTTATTTACATTTATTCATATTATATATAATACCATAATAACCCGACCAGGAAAGCCAAGCAATTTCTATAAAATCTTCACTACTTCCATACTGAGTTTCAAGATTTGTGTTTATTCAAAATTGAATGATTAGTTACTATCAAGTGTGACCTTGCTTATTGTGAAGTGGAGCAGCTTTTCAGTTAATACAAATGGGGGCGTAATAAAAATGTTGTTCAAAGAAAATATGCCTGAAGTGCTTGATGAAGAAAATAAAAGTTGTGATGTGTGGTTGTGGTGGAAATCTGTGAAAATGTTTTCTTGGTTACAAGCAGATATGAAATTTATAATAATAATAGAATGGTAAACGCCAGTGACATGTGAACGCCAAACAAAGTTGCGAAAAAAACTTTTTGAAAGAAATACAGCTACTGAACAACAGTTCAATATATCGATTTCCATCCGACCACACCACGTGTAAATCTGGTCAAATTTCCTCATAGTCAATGGACGTAAAAGTCAGGTCCGGTTTATTTCCGACCGGGAAAAGCTGTAACCGGGAAGTTTCGCTTGTTTCAAAATTTTACGAATTTTAGGAATAAAGTATTTCTTTAAAATTTACATTTTGATAAGCCTTTCTGTGTTGGTTCTTTTTAGATTACAACCCTCTAATGGGTAGTGGAGATGGAGGCTCGTGTAGTTACAGACCTTCACGCCGAAGTAAGTTTAGTCGACAACCTGCTCTTTAATAGTGCTGAGGCTATTTGAACTTGATAAGTGATGTTATGCCATGAGTGGACTTTACGTCACGAATAGGTCTCTTGCTTCTGTTATGCGTCAGAAGGATATTAACATTTTCCTATCGTTTTGTGACCACTATCTTCTGCTCGATAACATCTCTTTTTCTGTAATCTTTTAGATGTTTCTGGTGGTGGATGAGGTTAAGCATGCGCATCGATAGCTAACAAAACGATTGGCCCATTGATGCGCTACCACTTCAGTCGGCAATATTACACGTTTTGTACGAAAACTTTGAATCTTTCCTAACCTACCAACCGCGCATGTTTATGAATCACTATGTAGTCTTCATATACAACTCTTTTAAACGCAAACTTTCTCGGCTTTGTTATGGACTTTTGAAGGACTGAGTGTACGTTGTGCTAATGCGAGAGTTCTTTTTCTGTTCCTGTTTATGAAAGGCGCATGAGGCGGTACAAATTCAAGTGCTTACCTAATGTCTTGTCGACATTTTTGAAATCCTCAATCATTTGTAAGTGATAGAATGTCGTTTGAAGAGTTGCGTTTTTCCGTTGAAAGGAAATAAAATTACATGATCGTCTTAGCGTAATTTCAGTTACGAAGTTGAAAACAGTATGGGGGTGTCATATATGAAGCTTAGACGATCATAATTTTCACTCCTTTAATAATGAATGAACGTGTTTCAGTTGACTGGGTTAAGGGACTGATGCTACAATGTCGTACATTTTATGAAATTGGTTACGCAATCGTTTAACAAGCGATGTTTCCAAATGATCACGTGTTTATCTGTCGATATATTTATTTATGACGTAATATAACCTCGATTTCAACGGATTTTCTAGAATCAAGAACTTGCGTTAAAATCAAGAATTCAGGCAAATACTTTTTTTTTTATCCCTTTGTATTAACATAAACAAGAACGAATCTGACCTTCTGGATGTTTTTATTAGCTCCCCCACCAGCAGAAACCTTTGACATTCCTTATACCACCAAGAAAACCATTTTCTGTTCATGATCGAGTGCAAGCATTAGATTATGCATTTTGTTTATTTTCCTTAAAGCAAGGTAGTTGTAACTCCTCCATAATTTTGGGATCTGTGGTAGAGTGTTCCTTGCACTTCACCGTCAGGACTATTAACCGCCACGGTCGACTAAACATTTACTTCTACAACTGGCAATGCACTTGGTAGGATATGAACTCATAATGAAAAATGAATGAAGATCCTTTTTGGACAAACAAAACCACATTATGGTTGCTTAATGAGACAAAGGTCAACAGAGGTCGCATTCCTTTGTCAATGATCATTTTTGAACTCCCGTAACATCATTCCCACTTCATTCGTTATTTTTGGCCGATTGTTCACTTGATGGATGTTTCTTGTTGCCATAGCATTAAGTGTGTTTAGTTTACTAACACGAGTACTTATCGGTTAAGACTTTGCTGAAAGTAGTATTTGAAAGAACGCCGAAGGAGTTGTACACTTTATCAAAATCTTTAGAAGGTTCGAGGACATAGTTGTACAACCTCAAGAAAACAGCGTTTCTCGTCTTTTCTATATCAGACTGCTGCGAAAGGCAAGAAACTCTGGGATCTAGGTTGAGAATTCGGATGAGATAAGTCGCAAACCATATCTGGAGTCTTGCGGAACATTCCCAAGGCAACCTCCAACTCAGGCACTCCCAGAGGTTCTTGACAATTGAGGTAATTCAAACAGTACAACTAACGCTTTCCATTAAGAATTTTGATGGATAAAGCCTTTGGCCTTTGCACGATTGAAAAGGAAAACTTGATAATGATTGATGATGATTGTAACGTAGAACTTAAGTACTTCTTGCTTATTCGTGGTATAAGTTCATTTGGATGAGAATACAATCGAGCGACAGAACTATTTGTTACAGAACATAAGTTAAGTTGGAACCGTTGCTCCTAAATTTCAAAACTACTTTCAAATGCATCAACATAACATCAACTTTAGGAATAACAGCATTTTACTTGACCTTCTCAAAGTGAAACTAATGCTCACCAAAGGCATTTTTAATTTTATGGGAGCAAAAATATACAAATCGCTGCCAAAATGTATAACACAAATCCATAGTTTTTGCATTCTTTAAAGAGTAAGTGAAGATATTCCTTGGTAATACTTTTCATCATCTCCCTACGATCACATGTTGTATACTGTCACTTATTTAATGGATTTAATGATGATGACAGAAGAAATGTCGAAACATGTCTAACCTTTGTATCACAACTTTTTAAAGAAATATGGCTGTAACTATTTACTTTATATTCTATATACTCAGTTTGTAATTAATTTAATGGATCTATTTTTATTTGATTACTGTGACATCAAAATATACATTATCCTTTTGTATATATTATCATTATTATTATTTACCATAGCACTTTTTGTAAAGGTTTCAAAGACACATATTCATAACAGATCTTATCTGAAATGTATATATCCTTGTAAAATATTTGTAACATTAAGAATATTAAGAATAAGAGATCAACAATATCTCATGACAGGTCCTCATTTAAACTAGCACTCGGCATGTCAAATCAATTTAGGTGTAAACTTGTAGCACTTTGAAAATTTGCTCGAAATATGTCCCAATTGGTCGAAATTTGGAGCATATTTCTTTTTACTGACCACATGTAAAACGAGTGGGAAGTTCGAAATTATCATAAACAAGTCTTGGGGAAATTTTCAAAGAAAAATTGAAGCACTCATAATTGTGAGTCATATAAGGTCCAAATTTTCTTTCCTTGACCAAATTATGACAATGAATGTCAAATGCAGGATCGCTGCTGTTAAATTCATACCTGTATAAATTTCCATGAAAATTAGTTGAATATTTTGAGTAAAAGTCAGAGTTAATCAAATGATAACCATAATTTGATTATCCATTAAGCTGCGATTTGTATTTTCTTGAGTTTTGAGGCTTATTTTTTGTCTTGTCAAAGGGGGCTTTGCATTCTAACACTCGTGGCATGTAACACGAATTCACTCAAATAATATTATCATAATGCTTGTCTTTCATAAGGCAGATCCAGAGATGGATTTGAGATGGATTTGAATACAAGAAGAAGAGGAAACATAAACATTTTGTCTGTTTCAAGGCGCATTGCATGCTTTAGGTTCATCATTATCTTGAATCGATACTGTGGATCTAAAGACAACACTAGCCGGTACATTTGTTAAAAAATCTCTGCGAAGGAGTGCAGTTTTATATAAATATGCACACAATTTCAATAAAAAATCTCTCCGTCACAGTGACTTTTGGCAATTTTGCCGACTGGGACACCCAGTGCTCCAACATTATAAAGACTTGCTTTAGGGACACACAAAGTTCTTCTTTCCATGCTGATATGTCAAAGTCCTATTGCTTGCGTCCAGATTGTCACTGTTTGAAACCTTTAACGAACTTCTGTTTAATGACTGTGTTACAGCTAACAATTATAGCCTCGTTTGTAATATGGCAATGACTTTTTTATTATCAGGCTGATGGATTGTCTTCGCCGTATTTACGATTAGTTACAAAACACGTAGGAGGAGTTTAATGTTATGATATTTCTTTTCAGTCTCAAGTAACTGTTGAGTTACTTGCACGTTTTTCTGTTCTTCTGACTAAACTGACCCAAACGAATTTGGACTAAACTTTCTATACTAAAGGTGGTTCTCCAGCAGATTTTCCAAATTCCTAACATGGAATGCCATAAATCCTTAACCAATAGTCAAATTGCTTAGAAATTTATAATTTATAACTAGCCGCCCAGGCGGCGTCGCTCGCCACCCATGTTCAGTATGCGTTGTGTCGCAGAATTCTTTAACCCGGGTAAATAATTTTTAATGGTTTTAATCATATGTGAGCTGAATCGCAGAAAAGCTTAATAAAATAAATTTCCCCTGGAAAGAACCAATGTTTAATTATGCGCATAATTAAGGAGATAATTTTTTTTCTCAAAATCTGTATATTTTCACATGTGCATGAATATTACCAAATATGAACAATTACAGAAGAATATTTAGTGATTTAGCTAAACTGGTTTGTGAACCACCTTAACAACAGAATACGTAAGAAATGAATCGAAACTTGATAAAAAGACATTAACACGCTGCTTAAATTTAGGAAACGTCTATTCGGACAAAGGGTTAGTTGTCGGTCTATTTTAATAGCCTCCATTTCAGTTCAAACTATATCCTACATGCTATTGTTCGTTTCATTGATATAGCAGGAAACCTAATGTTATCACATGATGTAGCAACTACAATATCAATTTTATTTGAGGTTAGTATTGCCGTCATCGAAAGTGGAAATAATGACCGAAACCAAGAGGTCTTGGAACAATGTCGTTTAGTTTAATGATGAATGATAGATAGTGCGTAAGTAATCTAATTACTGCATGGCCTGAAATATAAATTTGAAATCACGCAGACTAACTATCATTTTCTGCTCATGATGTTTAATATTGCATCTATCAAAATAAGCATGATAAATGGTAAGTTATTTTCTTTCGCATCTGTCTATGTCCGTTTGATTTTACTTTTGTTTTTGGTCATTAAACAGTGGCGTAACTGGCGGGATGCGTTAGGTGCGATCGCACCGCCCTCTGTTTTAGCTTGCCCTTTTTCTTACCAAACCATTTCTCATACGATAATCTTTTTACTAAATTTATATAAATCATTTATTGTTTGTCAAAAAAATTGCATAAAGGGGGGTTTACACGTAAAGATTCTTGAAAATTTTTTCTTTTAAGCTGGTGTTTTAAGGCTTTAAATTTTAATTGTACATCAAAAAAGTCAACGCGGTCAAGAATAATAAATGAGTTAAGGCGCTGAAACTTGACTTTTTATACGATATTTTATACCATAAAATAACGAAAGGCGTAAAGTATCTTTAATTGCTTCAATCTGTTCGAGTTTGGGTAGTTTCATATATTTGACATAGATAAATGTGAACTAAAATTAATCTCTTCTAATATCAGAGGAATCAAACAGTCAACCTGGGCGCTTAGAAGAGACTATGCATTTGAAAGCGAGCATGCACCATTTATTTTTGACTGTCCTTTTGCAAATCCGCTTCATCGTCGATTTTCCTGAAACATGTAAAGAATACTTAAAATCTTTTATTGTCAAACTTTGGACTAAGAATCTGACTGGTAAAATACATGATTGATGTATTTGATTAATTGATTAATTTGTCAAGCAAAGCCGTGGTTGCGTACGCTCATGAATCATTTGATGAGGTCGTGATATGAAACCATTAATTTTCCATCATGGCTCGTGCTTTGACATCCGAACTATGCGTTTTGATTGATTAGTTCCTATTAGCGCTATCTATTCAATTAGCAGGAGTCATTAAAATAACATTTAATGTTTGGATCGTGGAATTTGAATTGAATGTCTGGACAATCAAAAAACCGTCTTTGGTTTTTGTTTGTAAATTCTTGAATTCTTAAAAAACGATAATGAAAACATTTTAGGTTAATGGTTTAAATCATTTGTGAGTCGACTGCGCGTGTCTTGACAAAACACATCATGTGATGGATGATGTTCGAACTGAAGTCAACCGCTTGAAAAATGTTGTTAAAGCTTTTATAGCAAAAAAACCCACTTGCATAGTCCTCCTTTGATGCTCTTTGTTCCTTTTAAAACATCAGCCTTGCTGACCTAATCTCAGAGCGTTTTACATGGAAAGCGTATTCAAACTGGTCTGTATGGGGCAGTCCGGCTCATAAGTAATTTTCCTATGCATGAAACGGTTTAAACAAGCAAATGTTAATAATCCCAGCTGATTTTCACAAATTTCAGCATGCGTCCTAACCAAATTTAAGATCCATACAACGACCATATTTGAATTTAAGGTGGTTTGAAATTTCAATACGTTTGTGCTATGTAAACAGAGTTCAGCAAGGCTCATTCAATGCTATGATTTAGAATCACGTCACGTGATATGCAAATAAAAACCAGTGTACTTCTTATGGAAAACTTACAACAGGAACATAAGGTCAATAGCAGTAACGGAGCATGCGTACTGGCAACACTTATATAATGTACTCAGGAAAATCTCCTAGTCCGTCTCACATAAGGTTAAAGCATCGTTTTTCAAGACTTTTCGGTGTTGTCTGTGTATAAAAGAAGAAAATATTCAATCAGAATTAACCAATCAAAAGAACGATAGGTTCAGAATCAACCAACCAAAGCAACGATAGGTTCAGAATTAACCAATCAAAGGAACGATAGGAAATGATGTCAATGAATTCAGCCTATCAATATCCTCGCTCTTAAAATTATAGTCGATTGTTATCTCAGGTTACGATTACGATGGAATTTCAAAACAGAATCTGCATATGAAAACTGTTTGTATGCGATTTGAAGTATTTTTGTGTTTGTGTATTTTTCGTAAGTAATTTGTCACACATCGCCGAAGTACTGAACTGTCGGCCTCAACTTTAAGATCTCCTTTAATATCTCACGCATATCCGTCTATTTTAAATGTTCTTGAGTAAGTGTTTGTGTAGGAGAAACTAAACATATGTTTAAAAACTTTGAAACAGGTTATTCTACCTCCCGCTGGACACTAGTTGCAAAACACAAGCGTGACCTTATGACACAATCCATGTAATGACGTGACGTCATTCCTTCTCCTTTTTCCGAAAATCATTTAGCTATCTAACTTGCTGAAATCCAAATCTGATTACATTACATTAAATATGATATGATGGTATGAGAGTGGATTGAACTTTCTTTGACATTTTTGTTTACTCGTCATGAAATAAAATTAGTTTCGTGTCGCCACAAGTAAAAGGATAAACATGGCACATACAAGATTGTTTCTTAGCCATGCAAGGAGATGAAATAAGATACCGAAAAACGTTTTTTGGCGTTTGTAAGGATTATGAAATTATACGGAACTACGAAATCAGACGGGCGGAAATATAAGAAGTCAGTGGGCGTGATGATCAATTTAAAAGAGAAAGAATCCATTAGACGTTTTAATTTTTTTGTTTTTGTTAGATGTTGATTGTTGAAAGCCGTCAAGAGTACTGCTGAACAAGTAACGATCAAGGAAAATGACCCAAACTTGTAGTAATGAGTTATCTGATTATCAAAACGTCTGCCCTGGAGAATTGACTATAAGAGGTTTTCAACAAACATTTCCAATCACAGTACGGTTGACCTTACCATCAGATCACGAAGACAGCGAAGATGGAAAGATAAAAGTTTTGACGTTACAAAAGTTGGTCAGACATGAAGTGGTAAGTTGCCTGTCGAGCGGAGAAACCATGTACGTATCGCCAGCATACACCAAAATGATTTATTATACACCAATTCATAAGGATGCCTTCTACGAAACTACATTTGACCTTCTTCATGAGTGTAAGAAGAACAATTCATCCTGGCTTGTCGTGACGTATGAATTTTACCATGGAGGCAAAACCTTTCCTGTTGGTTCCATACTGAAACTGCGAAAGAGTCGTCGGTTTTCCTGCAGACGTCGGAAAAGAATTTATGTTCGGTTGTATCCGAACAATGTTCGGTGTTCGTTACCGTTAAATATCAAAGGAAATTTCATGAAGTGTGGCTCGCCAGATTTGTATGTGAAGAGAAACTTACGTGAAGTCATCACCACGGAAACCTTTCCATTCTTCATTCGATTGGCAGGAAGACCAGATACCAAATCAAACGTGAACATGTTCGCGCAAAAGATAAGCAAGTCGGAGTTGTACATATCATGCGGTATGAGCAGTCAAAACAAAAGAGAAATCGTCATTTTCTCAAGGCTATATCCTGAAACGACCGTGTTCCTTCCCGATGATCCTCATATCGACGAGTTGGATTCGATTGAGCTCGACTCAATTCGAGCAGCCTGCATAAACGATTATGTGCACAAAGAACGAACATTTTATTTGAAGCTATTCTATGAAAAGATAGGAATTGCCACGAGGAGAAGATTTCAAAATCATGCCACCAGTAACGACACAAATAAAGAAAGTTACGACGCTGACGATGAGTATGAAGTGTGCGAGACTTTTGTGGACGGAATGAACACTATTGGAAATATTTCTGCACCTTGCCAAGACGACTATCTCAACCCTGTTGATGCACTTGACTCTTTCGGAGAAGAAGTGGATAGTGAATTTTCTTTTCAAGTCTCTGAAGAAAACGTAGCAGAAGATTCAGACCCTGCACACGACACTGATGAAGAATATAATCGTTATTTTGACCAGACTACCGATACAGAACCGTATACAAGTTTGGGTACAGCCTATGTCCGAATGGATTCCGACTCTGACGCTGATCAGTATGAAAACATGGAGCGAATCAACGTCAATCGATACACGAGTAAAGATTCCGGTCATTTGATGCCTAAGAAACCTGTGTACAACGACATAGTT
This sequence comes from Turritopsis dohrnii, assembly GCA_027922465.2. Classification (NCBI taxonomy): domain Eukaryota; kingdom Metazoa; phylum Cnidaria; class Hydrozoa; order Anthoathecata; family Oceaniidae; genus Turritopsis; species Turritopsis dohrnii. The sequence continues at coordinate 271,902 of BQMF02000275.1, forward strand.
CCTTTTCAAAAAATCAACTCAGTAGAAGAAGATAAAATGACAGAGCCTCTTCAGCAGACAACAACTCCTCCCAAAGTAAAGCCTAAACCAAAATCTTCCATACGCGATATAAAGAACAAGGAATTAACTTCGGTTGAAAATAGTATCAAAACAAACCCGATGCCAATTCAATATCCTCTCCTCAAAGACTGCACAGAGTCTTCAAATGTAAACTCGGTCACCACGCCACACATGAAGACTAACAACAATGATATAAACTACAGCAGGAAAATGAAGTCAGACGTTGATGATTCTGAAAAAGAACAATCATATGATATGCCAGAAATAATTCATCCTTCTTCTACAAACACTGACAAGTCCTTGATATCATGTTCAGTGGAGGAAGCCGCACGGGTATTGGAAATAAACGGTCTGCAACATTACAAGTGCACGTTTCTACAGGAACAGATCGATGGAGATCTACTGCTGGACTTAGATGTAAAAAGTTTCGTGGAGATTGGTTTGACAAAGTTTGAAGCCAGTAAATTGTATGCCTATATTCATGGTTGGAGGCCGTGTGTGGAAAAAAATTCCACTCTACTCGACCAAGACTCCGTCGATGTGAGTCAGCTGAGCGTGACGGGATTGTATGATCTTCTTCAGAAATGTAAATTTCAAGAACTGTCCAAATTTCTTTCCCAGCAAAACATTGACGGAGAACTTTTCTGCCAGCTGGTACGAGATGACGTTATGACGTCATTGGAAGAAGATCATGAAATCACATTAAAGAGTTTTCATTTATTGAAATTAAAAAAGATCGCGTTGGAATCCTACCTTCCAAAATATTAGAATAAAAAGCACTTCTGTATAATATTCTTTTAAATCAATTCTTCAGGTATTTTGTATCAAATTAGAACTTGTGAGAGTTATTACTTCCCGTTTTCAATTTTCGTAACACAACTCCCAAGATGCATTGCAAAATAGAATACTAAAAGCGATTGATGGATCTTCAACAAACATAATAATAATAATAACAATAACTAGAAGCCTAGTGGCTTGAACAATTTCCGCATTAGGCCTGGAGGAAATTGCTTTAGGCTAACTTTCAAGATATCTGAATGACTATCCAATCTTTTCTTGCTGCTTATGTGAGAACAGGTCTATCACAATTCCCAAAATACGAGTTACGGTTCACATGGAAAATAAAATGATATACGATAGAAGTGAACCAAAATCATTTGAAAAAAAGGCTGCATGGGATTGAAGACTTTCACAACACTATTAAACTATTAAAGTTATACAAGCAAACTCGTTTAAAAACTGAAGACCTCGGCTATTTATGATCTGCAAGTAACTGCCGACTTTGATATCAGGACCTTACAATTGTTCTTCGTGCACACCTTCCAAATTTTGCCAGAAATGTGAATTTGGTGATATATTTAAGTAAACATTACAAGAAATTGTTCATAACTGCATTAATAAGAGCAGGAGAAACTTGGGGATTTCAAAGATTTTAATCCATGACATTTAACAGGATTACAAGAAGATAAAAATTACATTGCTTATACATAACTTAAATCAACATAACATACAATATGAAAATCTATTTCTACTAAACCAACCAGTCACGGATCCAGAGGTAAGCCGCAACTTGTGTAGGAGAGTGTTAGCAATTCAAACATAAAAGAAAAAGGTTCAAATAATCCCATTGATAATATGAACTGAAGTCACAAATTATGTCAATGCGCTTCTCCACAAGTTGCAACTACACTCTAGATCCACCACTGTCTCCATATTACCACTTCCATAGAGTTTATAAATAACACCAATGTGCACGAAAAGACAAATGACACAATGAAACTTTGTTAGGATCTGTATGAAAATGTTCTTTTCAAACATGATATACCTTAAAGGGATTTTTTTGCGTGGACTAACTTTTGCGAGCCAAGGTTTGAGAGTGTTTTGCGTGGATTAACTTTTTGAGTCGGAGCTTCTAAAGGAAAATGTTTGGATTTATATTTGCGAATGGGCACAAAGTGCAATGCGTGTACTTTATAATATACCTAAAAGGAGAACTAAACTTGAAAATTTAATTTTTCAAAAATCTTTTTCTACTTAACCTTCTGTAAATATAACTTATAAAATCATAATTTTATAAGCGAAAGAACTTTTATTCTACATGAATGAGCTCTTTATATTTCTGCATAAAGCCGTTTCTTTTCAAGATCGCTGAAAAGTTTGGGATCTGGAGCCGAGAATTTATAATGACGTACAAAAGTTCAAAATAAATGTAGCGTATGTTATACGAGAAAAAGAAACATGTCTGAAATTAGCAGTGATGAAAGTTTTAGTTACGAATTTTTATATACGAACAACAAGTTAGTTCTGTAGGTACACAGAGCCAAAAAATGAGCAAATAAAATCATGAAATTTTGCATGCATTTATTTTCACGAATCGTTCATTTCTGACGTTTTGCGTCAATTTATTTTTGTGAATTTGACTAAAATTCGCAAAAGTCGCAAAACTTAATCCACGCAAAAAAAATCCCCGTATTGTGTCCTAGAACATATTACACTCCAAATTTTCACAAGGCTTTAGTGATCTCATTGTATGTATATAATTGGTTGGATTTGAATCATCATCCAAAGTTTGTTTTCCTGACATATATATATCCAAACTAAATCATTGTACCTCCATTGAACGGTTTGCAGGATTATTTTGAACAATGTAATCTTAAAACCTTTTAATGTGAATTTAAAGCTAATCGGTTCCACACAGTGATAAATTGACCGACCATTGTACAGTGATGAATAATTTGATACAGTCTGGAATTCCCCAAATTAGCTAATCCCTTCTTTAATTTATTACTGCTTTTCAGTTCACTATGATGTTTCAGAGCCAAAAAAACAGTTTTATAAGACATATCGTTCACCAATATCTTGCACATGTTTATACTTGTAGTATGTATGTTTGGATCAATTCATTCACAACACACAAGTGATTTGTGCAGCTATGACAATGTCATTTGTTTTTGTTTTTTTTCAATATCTTCAACTTTCGGTGTAATATTTATTAAATGAAATGAAGTTATTTCATGCATTTATTGATAGGACGTATGACGTATTCACCAGTAATTTTGATACTACATACATTTCTGCTGTGATTTTAAAGTTTTTTTCACAGCAAAGTTTAGTTTACTATCAAACATTCACCTTCTTTTTCAAGAATTTTTTTCCAGAGTCAGCTGAATATCAATATTTCCTCCAAGGAACGTTCTCATGATTATATTTCGATTGCAATAGTAGATAAAGTCTTAAAATTCTTCTTCAAAGTTTCTTCTAAATAATCTATTATACAACTTCCTCATAACATAAACTAAATCGGTTCGAGAACGTTTCACGTGCTCGGTGTGCATATTTTACTGACTTTTTAAGGAAATTTTAAAGGATAATTAAACTGGGAAGTTTTCAACATAAAACGGCTAAAATAACTTCTAAAAGTATTCCAAAAGTATTAAAAAGTTAACATTTTATGAATTAATATTGAAAGTGGCCTTTTAGTATTACATTTTGCATAGAGTTTTGGGTCTTTCATTAACTATTCTGAATAAACAAACAATTCGAAATCCGAACGGACTTTCCGAAAACGGCAAAAAACTGTTACACAGATAGATAGATAGATAGATAGAATGTGTAAACCAAACAATTTCCTACGCTTAAAAGCGCGGAAATTGAATAATAATGAGCCAATCAACCGTAAACCCATGGTCTTTAATTTCAGTTCATTTAATGGAATGAAGATTGAATTTTTCTACATCATATATTTCCCCATAGAGCGAAACATAATGTGACGATTCGAGGGAAAATCACTACAAGCGATAATAGCGCTCGCATCGAGAAGTAGCGCTAAATTTATCGCTAACATTGACGAACTTAGCGATAAATAATAAGCAGCACAAAAAGCGCTTTCAAGAATAATTAATTAATTATTCAAGAATAATTAATTTGTTGCTAATATATTCATCATAAATATTATTCATCTTTCCGTCTTTTTTATACGTAAGTTTACTTGTGTGTGTCAACACAACCTTCAGACAATCTTTCACATAAACTTCACGAAAAGCCGAAGGAAACAGGTGTTATTTTATTTAAACGAAAGTGAGTATTTCAAAAGAGAACTTTCGCAACTCGTCAAGCCGAAGTTAAAATGTTTTTATTTTTCTCTTCCTACATTCATACTTCATCCTAATATTGAACCTAAAGACATTATCGATGCAGTGACAGAAGTCAATAATGATCACTAAAAATGTTGTGATCAATTTAATTAAGGGTACATCTCCATCCAGTGCAAGTGAAATGTCTTTCGAAAGAATAATAATAAAGGTTTTGCTATCGAAAAAACTTTTAATGTAATGTGTCTTTAATATTGTAAAAGTTTTCTCCCAAGAGCTTATAGAATGGCAATCGAACAATCTAGAAAAAAAGAATTATCACAGATGGTTTCTACTTGTGGTTGCTTTCGAACTAACTTCTGTATCTTTAATCTCCAACTGAATATAGGAACCAGTCAATTAAGTTCAATTTAATACACATGCAGGTGCTACCTGTAAATGTTTCAAAATAATACATTACCAAATCGAATAACACAGTATTTTAAATTGGCTTTCAGATTTGTGCTGAAGGTGCCGGAATAACAAATAAAATAAAAAGCGTTTCGGAAACTTTTTATTTCTCGAGAAATATGTCCGCTCGTCTGTTCAGTCATAACATCAGAGTTTATCATGTCAAAACAAGCGAGTTTGTTTTGTGTTTATTGCTATTTGGCGAAAAAATAGTTAAATCATTGATATTTGAGAACTTCATAAAACAACACATGGTATGTGAAATTGTATAAACAAAAGACTTGAACAAAACTTTTTGACAATAATAACGGTAATCTGTGCCCTTAGAGGATATTAATGATATTAACGATTTCACTTTCATCTCATTCGATATTCTGTCCGTTTCACATAATTAATTGAACCAACATTATTATACGAATAATTTAGTGATAAATCAAATACTTATCGCTAAACTTTAGCGCTTTTTCGTAAAGAGCGATATTTATAAGCGATAATAGTGATAATGATAAAACTACCAGCGCTAAATTTATCACTAATATTGTTACTACATTTGTAAATAAGAACAAATTAGCGCTAAAACCCATTGTTCTTTTAGCGCTATTAGCACTTTGTATAAAGCGCTATTATCGCTTGTAGTGATTAACGGGAATTTTCCTTCTCCTCCTTCTTCTCCGTTCATTTTCATAACCGCAGTTCAATATTGAACTTTGGCTTAGCCAAGGCTTGTCGTCAGTGAAATACCTAGACTGTCGGACTGTTGTTTTCTGATTCAAGAGATGAAAGGTTAAGTGATGGAATTGGATGATTTTTGAATGAACGTGTGAGAAACAGAACAACAGTTATATCCGTCTGTCATCCGTGTATCAAACGTTCATTCAATTTCTCAACTAAATTTTCACGTGAAAATTGAATTTTGCCCCAATTTTTAATTCAATTCCATTTTTAATTTGATATTGAAAATTGAAAATTGATCCATTATTCAACTTGAGTTGAAACGTCCGTGTATAGAAACGTTAATTTAAAAAAAAATCAATTTTTGTGAATTTTTAAAACAGATAATTGCATTTTCTGATATAATTTGATTTTCATATCCATTTTCAATTTTTTGAAAAATTGAAAATTGATTTCAGTTTTCAAATTCTAAATTTGTTGCGACTTTCTTATATTATTCAATTCTGCAAATTGATTTAATTATGTCTTGTGCTATGTTAAATAAGCAAAGTAGAAGAATGGGTTTACACTGGTCATCAACGTTCTTTCTGATTGGCTTAAAAAAGACGGGGGTTTACGTTCCGTTGTCTGAAAAATTCGAATCACTTGTCTGAAACATTCAAGTCAAGCCACTGTTTCTAATGTGGCTAGGAAGTTTTTGGTAAGTATTTCTATGTTATTCACATTATTTCCAATGTGCAACAAAATAGCTACGTATAATACTTTTCATCTTCTTTCTTAAGATTGAACATACAAGCTTGTACATAGTCGACCAGCGATCTGGATGTACTGAGTTTCCCACCAGTGCTATTTTCGAATTGGAAGATTACGTTTCTGGCACGATATTCATTGTGCATGGTGATAAATCAGGAGGAACTGTCGCAATCTCTAATCTTTTCAACCACCATCACAATCCGTTTTGGTGAATCCATCTTCACAAACCATGTCAACTCCAAGCCTATCCACAGGAATATCACGGAATGCTCTTGTAGTTGTCAAAGTTGTTCTTGCTGATCTCAGTGAAAAAGGTAAACCTGTCATGCACAAGCTCATGTACAAGTACAATCAAACCCCTCACTACACGTAGCAATCCAGCGATCATTTTTCTACCATAGGACTCTCCTCCCTATACATAGCAGCAAAAAGCTATATTATGATAACTTGAGAACAGTAAAAACGCAGGGCACAAAAGAGAGAGAAAAATTACCTCAGAAATCCCTCTGAATGCAATCTTATCGACTTCTGATGGGCTGTATAAACTTTGCTACATCGGGTGTTGTAAAAATAAACGGATATTAGAAAGACCGCGAGGTGATGCAGTTCGTTGTTGCAATAATTTACTGATTTCATTGTAGGTTTTACCAGCTTGAACTAAGGTCTTAATTTCTTCCAAAGATGAAACATTCAACAGCGACATTTTTTGTAATGAATACCAAAAAGTGTGATGCGGCAGATTTTATGTTTTTAACCCCCGGTACATTATCAACGACATCACGTGACTCAACGTGTAAGCACGTGACCGTACTAAATGTATGCAAAATATGCGTTACTTAAGCTCGAAATATTCATGTAAGGTTTTCGAATATAAATCCCCTACTTCAAAAGATAATGAAACAATAATTGAAAATTAAATAAGAATTCAATTTTTGATGAAATTGAAAAAATGATTTAAGATCAAATGGTACTGTGAACTTCATTTCTAATTTTTAATTTTGTAACAAATTGATTTATTTCAAATTAACGTTTCTATACACGTATGTTGAAAATTGAGTTCATTCGATTCTTAATCTTGTTTTTTTCACTTGATTTGAAAATTGAGTTCATTTGATATCTTAGTCTTGTTTTTTCACTTTTACTTGAAATATTGAAAATTGAGATAGCGAGTTGGGTTGATTAGTCATAACACCCTTGTATAAAGAGTAAAAATGGCGTATTGCATATTATTTTAACACTGCTCTATTAAAATTGTAACTACACAGCTGACACCAGTTTACGACCACTTAAATTGCTGTGAAATAGATTGAGTGTTTTAGTCCCAAATCCATAAGCTGCAAATTTTGCAAGAAGGAGGTCATGTGGAAGACAATCAATGGCCTTAGAAAGATCCATTAACACCGCTCCTATAACGCCTGAGATATTGAGACAAGATTGCCATTTGCGGATCATGTTAATAATGGAATGTTGGGTGCTGAAAACCACAAAGAAACTGAGATAACCATGTATTGATGGAAGGTTCAATTTGTTTCGCAATAAGGGGCTGTTGATATGGAGGTGAGCTGGCCCGGTTAACCTGGCTGGCTCACTTGAATGAGATGAATTTCACCCAGCGTTCATATGGCTTTTCTCATCCCACTTAACCGGGCTGGAGAATGTTTTTTAAATCACTTCTAAAATCTATCCCACCAAACCGGGCTGGTCTGTTCATATGAACAAATTTCATCTCACCTTGGTGAGATCCCGGTCAAATGAAATGAGATCTCACTTAAGTGAGCTATCTCACTTTTCATATGAACACAATTTATTTTTATTAAGATTTCTTAATAGCAGTGAGATCTCTGCTAAGTGAGCTAGCCCGACTAACCGGGCCAGCTCACAAGTCTTTCAAATACTTTTGACACTATAGGTAAAAGACTAATGGGTCTAAAATTTGCCTTGTCGGTGGTACTGTTTTTCTTATGGACTGGGATAATATCGGCTACCTTTAGTTCATCTGGAAAAATTGACCTGTCAATAACCCAACTATTAAAGATTGAGGTTAAAACGTCAGCACACTCAAAAGAACTTAGCCTTAGTTAAGCCTTAGCCTTAGCCTTAGCAAAGCCTTAGTAGAAATAGAACCGCTGGTTGACTTACCGGGATTAAAGCCAACAATTGCCCTAATCACCATATCATCTGTTACTGCTTTGATTTCAAACTGGGTAGCAAAGTTTAATATTGATTTGATGGTTACAATGGATGGATGTGAAGAATATTTCGCAATAGCAGATAATACAGGATCCGAGTTGCTTGTATTTAATCCTGGAATAGTTGGAATATCTAGGCTATCAATAATTCTATTAAAATATTGGTTGATAATGAATGATAGTTCATCTTCATTGCTTACAACTTCATTGTCCTCGACAAGCAAAATTCTCTCTTCACAGTTTCTCTGTTTTGAACTAAAATAGGGTTTTACTGCCGTCCAAAAGCTTTTCTAACTGTTAGTGATGTCTGCGAAATGAGATTTTTTGGCTTGCCGGTTCATGTTCACAACTGAATTTCTTTGCTTCTTGTAACAAGCTATGTCCTCAGGATCTTTCGTTTTATTGGCTATGTTTTTCAATTTTGAGCGTTTCATGATAGCCTTCCATCATATTGGTGTCAATCATATTGGGTTGGTGTTTCATCAGGTTCCTCCGACTGCCTTATCATCTTGATATTTTGCTGTTTGAGCAGCCTGATGTCTGGATTATTTTTTAAAGTAGGAAACAAATGCAAAGAAAAATCTTTCCAACATCCTCCATCGTCCTGTCTACGATATATAATTACTTGTAACCCGGGTAAAATTTTTACAATAAAAGTGTGACAAATAGCAACTAGTTAGCTATCTTACATATAATAGCGAGTGTGTGTCACACTTTTATTGTAGAGAGTGATAAATTTTGTTAAATTTTAAGGTCAAAATCTTCTTAATCGTGGTCATATTCTTCGTTGGGTCATGCAGTTTTTTACCATTATAGTATAGTAGTACATGGCGTGACGTCAGTTTTTTAATCTACCACGGGGGAATCGTTGCATTGCATCCCCAATCGAACGCGACGGGGTTTGTACACTTTGATTATAATTTTTGTCACCTTTTTCCGACACGGGATTTGCGTACATCATTTTCGAAGTTAGATGTGGTAAAAATTTTACCCGGGTTACAAGTAATTATATATCGTAGACAGGACGATGGAGGATGTTAGAAAGATTTTTCTTTGCATTTGTTTCCTACTTTAAAAAATAATCCAGACATCAGGCTGCTCAAACAGCAAAATATCAAGATGATAAGGCAGTCGGAGGAACCTGATGAAACACCAACCCAATATGATTGACACCAATATGATGGAAGGCTATCATGAAACGCTCAAAATTGAAAAACATAGCCAATAAAACGAAAGATCCTGAGGACATAGCTTGTTACAAGAAGCAAAGAAATTCAGTTGTGAACATGAACCGGCAAGCCAAAAAATCTCATTTCGCAGACATCACTAACAGTTAGAAAAGCTTTTGGACGGCAGTAAAACCCTATTTTAGTTCAAAACAGAGAAACTGTGAAGAGAGAATTTTGCTTTTCGAGGACAATGAAGTTGTAAGCAATGAAGATGAACTATCATTCATTATCAACCAATATTTTAACAGAATTATTGATAGCCTAGATATTCCAACTATTCCAGGATTAAATACAAGCAACTCGGATCCTGTATTATCTGCTATTGCTAAATATTCTTCACATCCATCCATTGTAACCATCAAATCAATATTAAACTTTGCTACCCAGTTTGAAATCAAAGCAGTAACAGATGATATGGTGATTAGGGCAATTGTTGGCTTTAATCCCGGTAAGTCAACCAGCGGTTCTATTTCTACTAAGGCTTTGCTAAGGCTAAGGCTAAGGCTTAACTAAGGCTAAGTTCTTTTGAGTGTGCTGACGTTTTAACCTCAATCTTTAATAGTTGGGTTATTGACAGGTCAATTTTTCCAGATAAACTAAAGGTAGCCGATATTATCCCAGTCTATAAGAAAAACAGTACCACCGACAAGGCAAATTTTAGACCCATTAGTCTTTTACCTATAGTGTCAAAAGTATTTGAAAGATTTATTGCGAAACAAATTGAATCTTTCATCAATACATGGTTATCTCAGTTTCTTTGTGGTTTTCAGCACCCAACATTTCATTATTAACATGATCCGGAAATGGCAATCTTGTCTCAATATTTCAGGCATTATAGGTGCGGTGCTAATGGATCTTTCTTAGGCCATTGATTGTTTTCCACATGACCTCCTTCTTGCAATACTTGCAGCTTCTGGATTTGGGACTAATCTATTTCACAGCTATTTGAGTGGTCGTAAATATCGGGTACGTATTGGTTCAACTTTAAGTGATTTACTTGAGATTTTACTTGGGGTTTCACAAGGATCTGTGCTTGGACCTATGCTATTTAACATCTTTATCAACGACTTATTATTTTCAGTCCAAGAAAACATATGCAACTTTGCCGATGATAGCACCTTACTGCTTGCGGCTCAGATATCACAGATATCATTCGTCGAATTAACATTGACCTAAGTTCTGTGTTGGTTCTGAGTTGGTTCTCGAGTAACGGCATGGTAGCAAATCCTGAAACGTTTCGGTCATTTTTCTGAGGACTGAACGTAATAATATCTGTTCAGACTGAGGTCCAGCCAAATTTGTTGGTTCCAATAGCGTCACCCTCCTTGGAGTCACGATAGATCGTAAGTTATCTTTTTATCCTCATTTTGCTGGTATGTGCAAGAAAGCCTCCTCTAAAATAAAGGCTTTGATGTGGATAAGAGGTTTTCTTACACAAAATCAGGCAGACCAATTGTATAAGGCGTACATAATGTCACCTTTTAATTACTGTCCATTGGTGTGAATGTTTTATGTAGTAAGATGGTGCAAAACTTGATTGATAGAACTCATCATAAAGCTCTTTGTGCAAGATTTAACAGGTTCGATGCAGCCTTTGAGGAGCTTTGATCGTCATCTAACTCCATCACAGTACATGCTAATAACCTCCAACTTCTGGTTATTGAAATCTTTAAATCCTTGAAACATTTAAATCCAGAGTTTATGTGGGATTCTTTCGTTCTCAAGCCTGAAGCTTATTGTCTTAGACAAGGACTCTCTTTGGTTATTCCACGAGCTACAACAAATCGTGCAACAAATTCCTTTGATTTTCGTGCTGCATTAGCCTGGAATCATCTTCCTTGTCTAAATTTAAATGTAAACTTAAATCATTTGCAATTTATTGCAAATATTGCAACTATACCTGTTTGTTTGTTTGTTTTATATATATATACATTTTTTTTATATTTTATCATTGATGTTGGAATTTATTAGTCTTTTGTACTATTTTACTAATCATAAAATTGAGTTAAGTTTGTATAGGTAGTTAGAAGCTTTACACATTTAAAAATGTTTTTTTTATTTTTATAAAAATTAACTGATAGTAAATAATTCAAGTTTTAGCTGTTGTAATATTGAATGTATCTACTTGACAAATTTGTTGCATTCGCTCCGTCTGTACAGACACTATATGTCACAATCGACCCTATATGTCGCAAAATCAACCCTATATGTCGCAAATCGACCCTATATGTCACAAAGTCGACCCTATATGTCGCAACACTATATGTCGCAAAAAAATTGAAAATCAACCCTATTTGTCGCAATCATCAATTCACCTTTTAAATAAAAATATTAAAGTGCATAGCCCTAAAATGTGATAAACACGTTTTTTCATCTTCAGTCCCAACACAGTGATTGGTGGCTTTCATTTATTTCTGTTAACTCGATCTTTTCGTTTTCATTAATTGGTGTTCGATTACCTTCGTTTATTCCGTTTACTTCCGTGTTGTCATTTTCTTGATCTTTCTTTCTATCGTCTTCGTTTATATAATTGTTTTCATCATTTTTACTCTGCATCTGTTTGACTTCATTTATTTCGTTGTTGCCGTATTCCCAGTTCGATCGTCTGCATTTATTTCAGCATTGTCGCTTTCGTAATTCTCCGTTCGATTGCCTTCGTTTATTTCGTCTATATCCGTGTTGTCGTTTTCGTTATCTGTTGTTCGACCACCTTCGTTAATTTCAATTTGAAGGTTTTCTTTTTTTCCAAAACTGCTTACTTTGCATATTTAAATATGATACACGTGGCTAGTAATCATATTCGGCATGATCAAACATATCCGCGATGTCAAAGAACCAAAATATAAAGCAAAATTTAACTATCATCAATAATTTTTGCGACATATAGGGTCGACTTTTGAAAATTTTGCGACATATAGTGTCATTTATTTTAAAAAATACAATTTTTTTTGGTTGCGACATATAGGGTCGACTTTGTGACATATAGGGTCGATTTGCGACATATAGGGTTGATTTTGCGACATATAGGGTCGATTGCGACATATAGGGTCGATTGTGACATATAGTGTCTGTACACCGTCCAACAGATTCTGATCAACAGACATTATACCAATCTTAGTCTTTCATTTTTGTTCCAATACATGTTCAATGCGGGCATAATTTTGACAAGATAATGTTCTAAAGGGATCCAAGTTATGCATTATAAATTAATTTTTCGCTTTTGTTTGTTATTCGAGGTGGAACTTGACTGGTTATTAAAAAGTTTCATTGCAGAAATTCTATCTATTCCATCCAACAGACTTACTAAAACTTGAACTGTTACGGTAGCAGTTAGGCAAATGTAAATATTATAGGCTTAATTTAAAGTTTAACTGGTTATATTTCACATATTTAAAACAAATTTCACTTAATATACGCCACAATTTCTAGAGTGCATCAATATATGGTTCAGAACATAGTCTAAATTCGAAAGTATATATTAGGATAAAGCAGCCACAAACATGTACATATTTATAATATGTAGCTAGTAACAAATATATAAAATCAAATGTTAATCCAAATACGCAAATATGAGGTGCCTGATAAAAAAAGAACCAAATAAGTAAGAGCATAACTGCTCTGATTAAAAGCAACTGTAGCTTATAAGCAACTGACTTGGTGACCAAAGTGAAACTAAACTAAACTAAATAAATAATAATATGACAGCTCCAAAAATCAAAACAATCATAAGTTACATCAGGGACAAAAGCATTCAAAAAGAAAAATGATATAAAATGATGAACAGTGACGAATTGTGCTGAATAATATTACTGGGCAATTTTTAGTTTACATCAATAAGAACATGAATAATGATAAGGAGCATATAAACAGCTACACCGTACACGTTCACGTTTGCCTCTAAGAATGGAAGCGCGGAAGACAAGGCTGTGATTTTTAGTCATGGAACTTTAAGCTAAAAAATGTCCACACGAACGCTTTGCATTCCAGACACCTCACGTATAACGCGATTTGAATTACGGTTTAAACATTCCAATACAGTGTATTTCGTAAAAACATAAAAATAACCTATTGGGTTATTTAAAATAAATGCATAACGATGGAAAAATGGGATGCAGGAATTTACCGGAGATATACAATCGATAAGTTAAAACAAGCAACAATTAAACAAATATTTTATACAGATAAAAGAATTCATTTTTCTGTGCAGTATTGTTCTGGCTTTAAAGCATATACAACTCCGTTGGCATTGGCTGCAAGAATCAATTTCCCTGACGGATGAATGGCAAGTGACGTGTAAGCTTGTGCTTGGGGATGAAAAAACCCGTAGAGACATTTTCCAGTAGTCGTATCGAACACACGAATAACACCATCCTCTCCAGCTGATGCTACCAATGATTCCTTCTCGTACAGACAAGTTGATGCTACCAATGATTCCTTCTCGTACATATAACTTGTAATGGGATTTCGAGCAAAGGATATGGTGACGGTATTATTATCTTCGTTCAAATCGCGTATCATCAATTTGTTATCCTCACCTTAAAGGAATAAGGGTTTTTTTAAAAAATTTTTCATACACTTTGTACAATGTTTTGCCTTTGTTTTTCTTGATGAAGAAGCTACACTCTGTTTTTAATCTAACAAATTTTCAAACATAGAATACACGTTTTTTTATAAGGAACACCCTTATAAGGAACTTGAGACTGAAAAAAGTTTGAAAATTGAAGAACTACTAAGAAACTGGTCAGGCTGAAACAAGAGAAAAAGAAATTAAGAAACAGGAAAAAAGTTTTTTTTAAAATAAGAAACAAATATGAACTAAAAAAACAAAAACTAAAGGGAGCAACACATTCAAATTTAGTTTGCATGAAGAAGGAAAGCAGCTAAAAAAGCAAGAAGCTTGTTTAGGAATTATGAGGCTGAAACTTTTGAAAAAATAAGAAATAGCAGGCTCAGACCCAAGTATAAGGTTCCTTATGAAAAAAAACCCCAGAAACGTTATTGTTATTCCATCCATTGCATTTTAATTACGAGTAAGATATATTCGGATCAACTATTTTTTTATTTGGCAAAGGAAATGTTTTTAAATTCAACAATGAGACAAAAATCTAAAGATCCATGACAGTTCAAAAGTTCTGCAAAAATTCTGCAAGAAAAATTTCAAAGAAGGTATTACCATCGTATAAAATTTTTTGCGTTTGCAAAAAGAACCGAACGTGAGAGAATCCACAATCTCGTATGCGGTGAAATGTTTCTCCTGTTACAATACTCCAAATCGAAATTAAACCTTTCTGACACGTCATAATTTGAACATTATCTGAATGAATGTCGAAGTCAACAACCCCATCACCACCCAAATCGTGTTGTCTAAAATTCGAAGCAATAAATCAAATCATTTTTATGAGATGAAAATATTTATGACACAATAATGTACAAAGAAATTGCAAGCAAAACAATAGTGATCTTGTGAATGAGCGAGTAAACGTACACATGTAATGCCACCCCTTTTACATGCTTAGCACTTCTGACGGAACCATCCAATCAGAAATACCATATCCTTCATATTATTCTGTCATTCCATTTATTTTTCTGGCAGCGTAATCATACGCTAATATACTCTTCTTATATTACTGTTCTTACTTGTAACGCAGACGTTGTTTAGGCTTCATGATATCAGTAACATCAATAACTATCGGTTCCCCTCCAAGTCTTCCATCCAAAGCTACAAGCTTTAAGCCATCTGGCGAAAACTGCATCTTTTTTGAAACCCAAAAATAAGCGTCAGTGTCATCAGCTATAATTAAGTAGACGACGTATATGAATTTATATTTTTATGATACTGATATTAATATGTCCAGCTTGTAACACACTACCACCTTTCGAAAACAAGATAGCGTGTAAGAGGCTTTGCCGTATAGAATATATTAGAAGTTATTCGGGATTCGGAAAAATCATGTTTCGTTTACACGAACCTATTTTTCAGTAGATTTGTAGGGAATTACATACAACTTAGTAGAGTTGTTCGTGAATTTTTCCCTACAAAGTCATTAGAAACTTCACATCAACACTTCAAATAAGCGTGCAAAGTAATGATGTTTCTTTTGATACAACAAAAGGCTTTTAATCTCTGAAGGACCGTTTTAGTAGAACAATTTCAAATTAATTCTCACAAGTAATTGATTTTTTTCGTGTAACAGGCTCGTCGAGTTTACGAATCTTCCTTATAAACAATAGTTCAATCCACTATCTGTAGCTTCTTTCCATACACTTCCTTTTTTTGTTGTTTCTTCACCTTTTATAGCCATCAGTATATTTTTGGATTTTGGATGCCTAGCGTATACGCTGTAAACATGTATGTACTTATGAAATTTACCACAAACTTAATTTGTAGTGATGCTCCCTGAATGTTTCGATTGCCATGCGCAAACTTGGATTCTATTACATGGCCACTTGATAACACTTGAAAAATTATCTAATGAAGATCTTGATGAGTTATGTCTAATTATGGCTTATTTAGCAATCTCTTACTGCCCATGTGCAAATTCCAGGCTTATTACACAGCTACCTGATAGCAGTGGAAAAGTTACTTGGCGAAGACCTTAATGTGTTTTTCCTAAGTATGGCTCATTTTAAGAAAAAGAACGACACAGTTCTACGACATGTCCAATTTTATTATAAACGTTTCGCTCAACACTGTGGATATGTTTAGTATTAACTTTCAGTATTAACTTCGTTCGGTGTTGTTCTATTATTAATTACCCGACTGATTAATTACGATATTCGCTGTCAGGGCAATTAGATCCCATGGAAACATAATCAGTTATTAATTTATTACACTTTACTGGAAGAGGTTTTCCCAAATCTTTAGTATCTTCAAGCGACAGATCATATTGAGGTGAGCTGGCAAGGCTAACCTGGCTGCCTCATTTAAATGGGATGAAATAAACCCAGCGTTAGCATGGCTTTTCTCTTCCCACTTAACCGGGCTAGAGAATGTTTGTTTACATCATATTCTCATAATTCGCATTTTTCGTATAATTTTCATTTGTCTGAAATCTATCCCGCCAAAGCAGGTTAGTGTGTTCACATGAAAAAAAATCATCTCTCTTTGGTGAGATTCCGGTCAAATGAAACGAGATCTCACTTATGTGAGCTATTTCGCTTTTCAATTTATTTTTATAAAAATTTCTTAATGACAGTGAGATCTCTGCTTAGTGAGTCAGCCCGGCAAACCGGGACAGCTCACATCCATATGACGAGCCCTAGCCTATAATTCATTTTGTGTTATTATCTGATGAAGAATCACATTTGATTTACCACAACAACAATAAAAAAAGAGTAAATGCGTATGTGAAGTACAATAAAGTAAAAAGACACCTGTAAAGGAATGGGTCATGGTCAAATCGGAGATCTTGTACCAGCAAATATCTTTGTATTGTCCCAAGGCGAAGTACTCTCCTGATGGGTGAACAGCTCCACAAGAGATACTGTAAGACACTTCTAATTTTTTGAGTGTAGCAGATCTCACCAGCGTATTGGTATTCGTTTCCCATAGACGAATGAAATCCTTTGATAATGTTAAGTATTCATCACCATTTGGCAAAAACGCGCACAAATCAATCTATAAAATCAACTAGATGCTCAGAAATCAAAAGAATATAGTTTGCAGAAGAGAAATCTAGATTGCTAAAATGCAGGTTGAATAGTATCTGAAAAGCCCGTATCGGTTTGTGCGAATCGAAAATGTAAATTCATTAACATTGTATAACAATAAACATTGATTCTTTATGTTATACCAAATCAATTGCTTAGTAGTTGTAAACAGGACTTACACTTTCCGAGATATCTTTGACTATGCCTTCATCCAGTGACGGCAAATTCCATAAAATCAATTTTCCAATTATGTCAGCAGTTAAAACCAAATTACAACCTGAAAAATGATGACTGTTTTAACTATGATATTTCATAACGATTGTGAGACAATAAAACAGGCAAAACAAACAAATTTGAAAGTACCTGGTACGAGTGAAATCGATGTTATGCAAGTATTATGACCCTTAAGTTCATCTTGAAGGATCCCTTCCAAAGTGTATAGTCTCACACTGTGACTATAAGGTTCAGTAGATAGGATGCGAGTCCCTTGAGCATCATATTGTACGCACCAATTTCCACCACAAAACAACAGTAGAGAAGGGCTTTTAAGATCACCAGGATCAAAAAATGAATGCGATAGCTCTCGATTTGTGATTGACCATTGCCTGATATTTGAGTCTTCTGATCCTGACAAAAGTATATCCTTGTTCGGATGTGCGCACAGACTGTAAACCAACTCACCAGCGTCCACGAGAGTGAATTGAAGCTCTCCTTCCAAATTCCAAGCTTTAATGAATCCTTCATGTCCAGAGAAAATTAACTTCGTATTTTTATGATAACAAAAGCAAAAGCCAGGTGATTCTGTGTTCCATGTCCTTGAAAAGTATTTATCTTCAACATAGAACAAGGATATTTGTGATATTGGTTCGTCATTGAGCCCCAAATCGTCTCTGCACAAAGAACCAGTTCCACATAACAACCAATCATCTGTTAATTCAAGCCACACAACGCAACCATCTAAGTGATCTTCTGTTCTGGAAATCAACGTTCCTGCGTTAACATCCCAGAGGGAAACATAACCTTTGTTGTCTCCGATAAACAGAATTGCCAAATCTAGCGATAATGTTAAAGAGTAGCCTTCAACTTCCATTTCCTGTAAAACTTCACCACTGCTCTGATCAAATATCACAGCTTTCTGACCATTAACAGCACAACAAATGTCCCCTTCAGGTGAGCTTGCAACACAACTTACTCCATCTTTTGAACCTTTGATATATGAATATGTTGCAACCATTGGGTCTATTTCATTCGGATTATTTGTCCATATAAATGGAAAGCCAGTGCTCCAATCTGGTGCTGGTAATTGCTCTATGTCCGCTCTAACTTTGGAAGTTACACTTTGGTTGATTGCCATATTGTAGCAGAATTCAGGAAACTCGTTTATTGCAGAAGCGTATATCTGGGCAAACCGAGCCCACTCTCTCAATGCCATAATCTCGTCGTCGCTATTACTCTTTTCAATGGCGTCTATATATTCTTGGTTCAAAAAGTGTGTTTGATCATTCGTCATGCGCTCCCTCACAAAATATAAATTGCGAAGTGTAAGGTGCAGAGACGATAACGATTCTTTTGGTGAGACTGATTGCAATTGATGATAGACAATCTGTTGCAGTGCATGCTCATAGTAAGCACATGGCTCTTTATTAGGTTTCATCTTGATCTGCTTTTCTATCACATCATAGTAAAACTTAAACAACCACTGGTGGAATAGTCGTACGACTCCTTCTGCATCCATGTACTTCTTCTTTACAGTATACTTGAGCTGATCATGAAAAAAACGCAAATATCCACCACCGCCAGTTGATAGAAAACTGCCGAGAGAATCATACAATCGACTGAATGATGATTGATAAAGGAACCCATCAGGACCTTTTAAGGCATTTTCTTTGAAGCGCAATAGATCATTGATTTCATTTTCTAGCAAACCTTCTCTTGATACATAAAGGAATCCTGCGATATCTTCAACAATTTCTTTGCCATATTCCTCGCTCCATTCATCAAGCAAAAACGAGAAGAGATCTTGTACATTTGAAGGGAGGTTTTGTATGTATCCAGAAACTTCCTCATAGATACCAAATTTTCGTAGAGCCTCGCATGCTGCAGTGATGTAGAGAGGTAATTTGTTCCTTGATATAAGAAGTTCCATCTGATTACCTAGTTTTTCATGATTCGTGACTGTTAACTTCTTATTAAATCTGCCTAATGTCACAGAAACCATTTTCTGAAGGTCTTCATCACACATTTCAGTTACTGGAACATAGACAGCATTATGTGATACTTTACTGGCATTATCAAATGTTCCGTTCTCCTTGTTTAAGGTGGCGATCATGAACCGAACATTTTTAGGGCATGATTGACGTGGCAACCACCACATTGTCCAAGCTTGTAACGACTCATGCATCTGATTAACTGCGTCCACGATCACAACAAACTGCTTATCCGGATACTTATTTGCAGTCTCCTCCAGAAATTCATGATGTTGTCTTTTCAACTCATAGGTTGAAGCTGAACATTCTAACGGCAGATCAACCTCACCAAGCTCTTTACGATAATGCCGTAAATTAAGCTGAAGTCGACGCAGCATTCTTTCCAAAATATTAGATCCAGGGCAAGAATCTACGACGTGTGTAAATAAAAAATCTCCATTTTTTGGTATTTCTGTCAAGCACACTTGTGAAATCGCAGACAGTAATCCAGATTTTCCGCAACCAGGCTCACCATGAATGATCAAGACGTTGTGGTAACTTTCAGAAGATTTATCAGCACAATAAGCTAACCCAGTTTCCAGCAGCTGCGCCCTTCCAACAAAAACGGAGGCTTTGTCTTGAATGTTAATCTCATGCTGTATGTTATCCAATTTACATTGAGGTACGTCCTCACTATCAGCTCTTCGAAAATTCATCTGAATAGCATGCAAAAGATCTTCTTCCACTTTGTCTTGAAACGTTTGAAGATCATCTACATAAGCAACCCCATAGCTTTTCTCGTTTATGCCTTTGTAAGTGTAACGAGCTCCTCCTTTATTGTAAAGACATTCATATTTTGAATACTTAGTGTAGGATAAATTTTTCAAGGTCTGGTTTAGTTCATTTTGATCTGATTTGTATTTGTCAGCATTTTCCGTCTTAACATATTGAAATTGTGCGTTGCAATCAAGTTCGGCGTCTGGACCCACATATTCGAAATCGAGCAACCATTTTAAGTTTTCTTCGACGTTTTCTGGATTCTCAAGAACACGTTCATAGAAGAAAACAGTGGGGGAAGGTGGTAACTCTTTTGGAACTTGTGCAGCATGCATGCATTCTAGAGAAGTAATACTGACATTGTTATTGAACTTGTCAATCCAAGAATAATATGCCGGATTCTCAAAACCATGGCTTGGCATCAGTTCGTTTTGAACCCATCCATATCTTTCAGTTCGCAAGCCAATGAACCATGGTGTTTCGGTTGCCGATTGTCTGCATTTATCAATCTGATTCAAGCACGTCTTCTGGATTGCTTTGCAGTCTTTGCTTTCCTCAGCAAGAACGCCCCAACGTAAATCCACTGGAACAACGCGGATTAAACGTTCAGATAACTTTCGATTAATGTTGGGTATGACATGTTTGATCAAAATATCTCTTTCTGCATGCGTATCAACAAATGTGGACGAAATGAAGAGACGGATTTCAGTCCATATGCCAAGTTTTTGTATCTCCGGCTTTCGAACAGTCACAGGTATGGGATCAGGAAGCCATTTAGGAAAGTTGTCGATGTTACTTTCTCCAAGACCATCCTATAAGAGACATTAGTGGTATTGAAACAATGTAGTTTTGGTTTATAACACATATTTCATGGTATTTTTCCCGAAGCCACTTCATATTATGTGAATATGAACAATTTCGGATGACACTTTCACTGATACAAAAGTGCAGTTGAAATACTTATATACGATTTTAGAAGTATCAATATGCTTTAAGAGTCGCACTTGATTTGGTCGAATTGCTCATAAAGTTACGAATCACTATCGCTATAAGTGACTTGTAAGCATGTAACCCAAGACATCTTGTTTTGTTTATGCAAGTCATTTTCATGAAAGGGTACTTTGTATTTTGTATTTATTTAATACCTAAACAGAATAAATCCTCGGTTGTACAAAACACTGCTATCATGGATGTCCTGTCAAAATTAAAATATAATATATAATCACATTACATAGAAAGTTAAAGGGTGACTTACAACTTACATTTTATATGGAGATTTAGAACATTCCAGCAAAAAAATGAAATCGCGTGTGCTAATGAAATCAAACTCCCAAACAATGTTCAAAATTTCCGTTTCCACCATTATGAAACACACTGTACATTAACTACCATACCATAAGGAGCAACAACCGATTGAAATTTAAGGGCATGCACGCTTTTGTGTCCATTGTACAAAAGTCTCTGGCTGCTGCTAGGCCGGATGATAGATGGGACGTACAATACCATCGATAAATCCTCAGCAATTAGATAGTGGGGCACCACTATCATGAATAACTTGTGCGAATGTTTGTAATTTATCTCTCGATAGCCAGTGTTGCTTAAAAGTAGATAGCAAGTTCCCCTATCGATCATAAATGAAATTAAAGTCCATTCATAAACGTTTTACACTCCTCGTATTTTGGTTAACAACTCAATGTAGAATTATGCGATTTTAATAAATGACCCCTTGCTGGAAAGATGTGGATTAGTGGAACATTACATTTTCGATTTATTTTGAAAACTTTAAAAAATGAGGAAGAAAAATGTAGAAGAAAAAAATCTGTTTTTTCCTACGGAAGCTGGGAAGCTGATTTTTGGCATGATGCTAGACAAATATTTCCTGATCACAATTACATAAAAATATATTTCAAAAATTGAATCCTGTTGAAGATATCGTTCTGCAAAGACACCCTTGTAAACAAACCAAAAAACGATGAAAAACGGGGCAATGCTCGACGTATATGTAATGCTTTATCTCGCAGTTGATATTCCCAAGAGAACCGAAGCACGGTAAATACACAAGGGAACTAATTGATTACAGTAAATTCAAAAGAAATATACCAAGTTTACTCCACCAAATTCCATGTAGTATGCGATTCAGGAAGAGATCAAAAACAAACTTTTCTCGCACATTACACATATGAATTTTGTTTCCAAGCGTCTAAGCATGTACATATTTAAAAATGAGTATAGATTAAAAATAAGAATTTTAAAGGAAACGGCTTCTAACCATTCAAAATCTGGGAATTTTGGCATTTGATGGGGAAGGGAGATCTTGCGGAAGAAAAGAAAACGTTTCCTTTTCTGGTTCTTCATAACAAGGAGGCTTCTATAAATCGCTCCCAACTGTATCTCAATGCTCATTATCTTCTTTTTTCTTCTAACTCTTCTCGTAAAATTTAAGGGAAATTAAATGTATTTCCAAGAAAAGAAGTTATATTGTGGATTCTCAAAGCATGGGAGAAGCTGTTCAAAGAAATGATACATATGACTCTTCTGTTTCATGTGTCCCCGATGGAAGTCAGGATGATGACATTATCTTCTTTAAAAATGTCACCTTCACATAAAAGGCCCTTCCACTCTCAAGGTGACAAAGATGTTGAAATTTTGTTTCTTTCACGGGAAAGACTGAAAGAACCCTCCATGAACGTGTAAACGAACATACATAAAAATAGTGCCGCACACAAGCATATCGATCAGTGCGTAGGTGTTCAGCATATAATTGGCATTAGTAATCTCCATGACGACCTTTTCAATGACGCTGTTCAAATCATCAATCTGCAAACCATCAATCTGTCAATCTACGCTAATCGCACATTAACTTGGTTGGTGATAATGTACGGATAATTGACAAAAGCAATAATTGGAACGTTTTACTGATCAAAGAAGCGCTTAACATTAAGCAATTGCTTCCTAAATTAAACTGTGGATTAATGGTTTGTTCTAAACTACAGTGTGTATCAAAATGTCTTATCCTACGGTGGCCTGTATGTGCCAAATTTAAATTCAAAAAATAACACATAAGTATTAGAATTAATTTGGTAGCATTTTCTCTTCTCATGCCAATACTGCCACTTATCTGGCAATACGGCCACTTATCTGGCAAAATTGTCACTTATCTGGCAGTACTGCCAGTTATCTGGCAATACTGCCATTTATCTGGCAATACTGCCATTTATCTGGCAATACTGCCATTTATCTGGCAATACTGCCATTTATCTTTGTTTTATCCATTATAATAACGTAGTAGTGAATGAGCCTTAAGTACGCTGTACTAACACAGGGAAAAAATCGAATAATAGAGTACAGACGTGAGTGGAATAGATTGTTGGAAGTACAGAATGTATTGCCAGATAAGTGGCATTTTTGCCAGATAAGTGGCCGTATTGCCAGATAACTGGCAGTAGTGCCAGATAAGTGGCAGTAATGCCAGATAAGTGGCAGTAATGCCAGATATTGGCCGTATTGCCAGATAAGTGGCAGAATTGCCAAATAACTGCGTATAAAAAAACGGTTTTGGTCAAAAGGAGGGAATATCAAGATTTTCGATGTTTCAATTTTTTTATTATTTTGATGCTTGATTCTTTCATGTCACCAGGGGAAATTTATTTTTAAGAACTCTTTCTCTGCGGTTCAACTCACATTGAATAAAACCGGTAAAAATTTTTACCCGGGTTACTAGTATGATTCTAATACTAGATATCGTACACAATGTTGTTCGAACTTAGTTTTGTTTTATTTCTTCTGAAATTGTGATATGGTCCTCGATTTATGTTTGAATTTTTAGAAATACATCTTCTCAAACATTTTAGTAAAATTTTTCACAGGCATTTAAATGCTTTAGCACTTCAAGATGTTTATTTTGATGACTATTAATAACATTCGGTTATTGTCTTACGGATCCAAACTAACTCTCTCAGATTTAACCAAAAACTAGAACAACATAAGAATAACCTAAAGCTGAAAAGTAGGAACAGCCAGCCTCAAGACAGATTTTACTGGTTTTTATCAGAAAAGTATGTTTCTTCTTTCACTTCTTTTATTGTTAGCATCTTATTTTACCACTGACTTATAAACGATTTCCCATGATGAAGTACATAAGGTAGGACAGCGACGTAAGAAAGTTTGATGAAAAATTATCAGACAGAAATCAGTAAAACTTGATCTGATAGGTTTTTGTTCCAACACTTCCTTTGAAATCACCAGTAATCAACAACCAAAAATTTTACTGAAGTGATATTCCGACATGTAACAAATATGAGTACTTTTGCCAAGCACTTTGCGAAAGTAATGAGCCATTCTAAAAAAAGCGACATTTAGTGTCATAAGCTTATACATTAAAAAAATTACTTTTTCACAAAAAAACACATTATATTATTGGCAGACACTTCGCTGGTAAACAGTTCTAAGTAACTTAAACAATTGTGACCACTGATAAAATGTAAGAGGTAGTTCTGACCTATTCGTAGTTCGTAAGAGTAGCGTTTTTTCGATGTCACAAAGGCAACAGTGGGTATTTAGCACCTAGCAGAGGTTTATTTACAATGACTCTGACTAAAAAATTAAGTGTATAAGGTATGTATACGAAATTGCCTGAAATCATCAGCAAATACAGGGTTTTTTATTTTAAGTGGCGTTTTACTTTTTGTCACACACTTATTGGTAACATACGTTATATCTCATTAAACTGAAAAAAAGCTTCCAATGAGATTGAAATAAAGAAAGGTGTATGGTTCAAATTCATGATTTATAAGTACATGAACTACGCACGAACTTTTAATAAATCGGACGCATCACAAGTCAAAATATAAGGGTTGGAATTTGGAAAAGCTCCAAAAAAATTCCAAAAAAATAACGGGTAACGTACGTTATGCTATTTTGGTTGATACAGTCGATTTATTGAAATAGAAAGCGTGCGAATCAAAAGGTTCGAAAATTCCAAAACGTATGTTACAGTAACGGAAGTTTTGAAGGAGAATAACTTTTGTTCAGAAGAACATAAGGATGTTATTTGTTTTTCTAAAAGCACCTATTCCGAAGCTGAAAAACTAGTCCAGTTTGTTTTTTCAACAAGATTCGCATAAATGCGACTATATCCCCAAAGTTGCGGATTTATTAATTGTTGTGTGTACATTGATAATTGTCAGAAAGAATGTATCATTTCACTATGGGAAGATCAAAGCCTTAACTATGTTGTTTGATTAGCTAAATAACTGCCAACCCAGCGGGCACAAGACGTCTTTGAGACGTCTCAATTTAATCGTAAAATGGTCGTTTGGTTTTGAGATCATTTTGCGACGTCGTAGGGACGTCTGAAAATGGGACGTCGCAATTGGGATCTTTTTACGATCAATTTGGGACCTGATAAGAATTTTCAAATTTCATTCTGCAGTCATTAAACAGTATAAATCGAGTAATACTAACATGCTTATATAGAATTTACATTCGTATCGAATTCTGTTTATTGGTCGTATGAGGAATGATTTCACGACGTTTTTGGGACGTCTTTATGCAGATTAAATAACGACCTTCGAAACAATTATTACTTTAGGATCATTTTGCGACGTCTTAGAGACGTCTGAAAATGGGACGTCGCAACTGGGATCCTTTTACGATCAATTTGGGACCTGATAAGAATTTTCAAATTTCATTCTGCAGTCATTAAACAGTATAAATCGAGTAATACTAACATGCTTATATAGAATTTACATTCGTATCGAATTCTGTTTATGGATCGTGTGAGGGATGATTTTACGACGTTTTTGGGACGTCTTTATACAGATTAAATAACGACCTTCGAAACAATTATTAATTTAGGATCATTTTGCGACGTCTTAGAGACGTCTGAAAATGGGACGTCGCAATTGGGATCCTTTTACGATCAATTTGGGACCTGATGAAAATTTTCAAATTTCATTAGGCAGTCATTAAACAGTAAACTTTGAGTAACAACAACATACTCCATATGGAATTTACATTCGTACCGATTCTTTTTCTTGGTCGTGTGAGGGATGCTTTTACGACGTTTTTGGGACGTCTCTATACAGATTAAATTACGACCTTCGAAAGAATTATAAATTTTTAAAAGCAATTAGTCATCAAAGATTCATCGAATAGGTTTTACTACAGTTGCATGATTTAAAGGATTTAAAATAGACCAATCACAATTACGTTAGACAATGAGAAATTCCCAGATTATAAAATTCACATGTGATATAGAAAGTTTCAAAAGCAAAGACTTTCTTGTAAGAAAAGGTTAATACTGTTAATAATGATACATGTAACATAGTTTCGATAAAAGACGTTTAGATAAAACTTAGAAGAATTAATTAAACATGGCGTTTTGTCAAAGGTAAACTGGCAAAGTGTAAATGGAAAAACACCTTAAAAAGATACGACCCTGTTCGATGAAATTAACGGCGAGTTTCTGTTTTCTGAATCCACTCGGTGGGTATATTTATACATATTTATACATTCTTGTTGAACTTAGTTTCAGCATTCCAGCATCAGAAAAGCACTGTAGATGACATAAAAAAACTTCCGTTGATGCTCAAAGATCTCCTGATCGATAATGAAGTTGGCGAAATTTCAAAAAGGCTAGCCGAAGAGAGTTTTAAATGTGGAAATACATGTGATTAAAAATTTCATAACTTGATGACAAATTAGCTAGTATATATTGAACTGTAAATTGTTACGTTGTAAACGTTTAGAAAGAATTAAAAAGGAGACATCTATTGAATTTGTATGTTTTGTTGTTTTGATGATCCCAACATAGATGGCCTATGATCCCAGAAAAAGGAGGTTGTTAATCGGACGTCTCTACGATGTCGTTACGGCCAGAGATTGAAGTCGTTGCGATATCCTGTCGTCGAGACGTCTCCGTGAAGATGTGATTGGGACGTCTTCTGAGGATCCCTTTTCGCGATCATTGAGCGACGTCTCTACGACGACTTTACGAAGATGAACGAGTAAATTTCATACTCCTGCGACGTCGTTACGATGTCGTTGGGATGTCATCGAGACGTCTCAGTAAAGATGTGATTGGGACGTCCTTTGAGATTCCCACTTCGCGACCATTTCGCGACGTCTTAGGGACGTCTTAACGATGTCTCTTCGACGTCTCTACGACGTAAATTTCATAATCCTGCGACGTCGCTACGATGTCGTTGGGATGTCATCGGGACGTCTCAGTGAAGATGTAATTGGGACGTCTTTTGAGATTCCCACTTCACGACCACTTTGCGACGTCTTAGGGACGTCTTGGAAAGACGTCTCTACGACGTCTTTACGACGTCTTTGTGCCCACTGGGAATTTCCTTTTTCATCCAGGTTGATATAAAATCCATCACTGCGAGTGCCTCAAAATCTGCTGACGTGAATACGTTACTCGAATATAAACACTGTGTTCATCATGAATGAATAATGTACTATTTGTTTCGGGATAGGTTTTGATCTTTTATACGTCTGTCAGTTGGTAAAAATTTGGAAAAACAATCTACAAGAGTTATGATAGACATGATTACATATATAAACGATAACTTATTGAATTTTCGTTGAAATAATTTTTCAATACATATCATGGTATTTCTTCACTGTTGTTCTGATATTATCATGGTATGTCATGTTATATTTTTCTGCAATGTGCTGAGAACCATGGGAGTTGAATCTTATACCACAAAAGGGCATATTTTGTACTTATTATGAAGTGAAGATGTTCATGGTCAATTATAAAGTTTCACTTCGTCTTGTATATATAAAAACTGTCTGGTAGGTAACCTGACTTAATCTTGACTGAAAAATATATTTCAAACTGCCAACGTATGGCTTTTAGCAGTTTCGACAACCTCCTTTCACAAACAAAAGATTCTTCAAATATAAGCATACCCTGTGGCTGCCGATTGTATTTTCTTTTAAGCTGATTCTGCTTTCCCATGATACAAGTCTCCTGCTGATTTTACATTTATGAAAAGAATTTAATTCTGAATAGATCCAACTACCTATTGAAAGCATCATTAATTAAATCTAAATTAAGCTAAATGTTTTTGCATTTTTATCTCCATATGTTGTTAGGTACATCACAATGATGAACAGCTGTTGTTTTACTAATGACATACTGGTGATGGGAAATTCCCGCACATCAGAGAGAGAAAATTCTCATTACATTCCGCATCGGTATTATATTATACTAGTAACCCGGGTAAAAATCTTTACCGAATTTAAGTCAAGTTCGCTTTTCCCATGTGCAAAACCCAGTGACAAAAAATTAAGTCACGCAACCGCAGCTGGAAAGTGTACCCATGTTGTAGAGCTCGAAAAACTGATCAAAAGAATGTATGGGATCGTTTCGCTATGACCAACCGTTGCAGAGATATCACGATTAAAGATTTTGATGACGTCATAGCCGCAGCACCAAATAAAATTTAGGCCCAAATGTTGCGTCACCCCATCGCCCGTATCGTGGAACCTAAAAAACGTCAGTTTTCCCTATTGGTTCTCGAGTTATTTCCCCAAAAACGTCGCATTCGATTGGGGATGCAATGCAATGATTCCCCGTGATAGATTAAAAAACTGACGTCACGGCACTTGCTACTATATAATAATCGTAAGAAAACGCATGGCCTAACGAAAGATATGACCACGATTAAGAAGATTTTGACCTTAAAATTCAACAAAATTTATCACTCTCCAAAATAAAAGTGTGACACACACTCGCTATTATATATAAGACTAGTATCCCGGGTAAAAACTTTTTACCGAACTTAACTTCGAAAACATTAGGTCAAATCCACCATTCCCGTGTACATACCCCGTGACGAAAACATAAATCATGGAATCGCGATTGGAAAGTATACCCATGTTGTAGAGCTCGAAAAACTGATCAAAAAAGTGTATGGGATCGTTTCGCTACGATCAACCATTAGAGAGATATCACCGATCAAAGATTTCGATGACGTCATAGCCGCACCACCCAAAAGTATTTGGGCCCAAATTTTGCGTCACCCCTTCACCCGTATCGCGGACCCCAAAAAACGTCAGTTATCCCTATTGGTTCTCGAGATATTTCCCCAAAAACGTCGCGTTCGATTGGGGATGCAATGCAATGATTCCCCGTGATCATAAAAAACTGACGTCAAATGATGCCACGTGCTTTTGGAATGATCGTGAAAAAAGTGTCTCTCGCCTCTACGTGGTTTTACGCGCACATAAGAGGACGATGACCGTAAATTAAAAGTAAATATATCACTCTCTAAAATAAAAGTGGGATGCACAACGCGGATTATTATAATAAGATTAGGGTTATGGTTACGGTTGCAGTTTCGGGTAGGGTGAGGTTGAGGGTTATGGTTAAGGTTAGGGTAGGACCAATCGGAAAAATTCAACTAGAGCGTTTTCTACTGATGCGGAATGGGACCTTTGTTACCCTCAATCAGAAAGGTCGTTATGATCTTCTTGAGCGAAATGTTCATAGAAACTAGCCTGTGGTACTGTGAAACCCTGTATCTGTTTTCTGAAGCAGGTCTTATATTTATTAAATCTCAATCTAAAACAAGGACCTGTACTTCCGACATACTAAATACCGCGCGTGATCAAATATATAATGAATTTTGAACAAGATTCGCAAAAATGTGACTATTATTTTCTCAAAATTGCGAAACTTTTATCAGTTATTGTGAGTACATTGATAACCATAAGGAAAATGTATCAATAAATAACTAGAATGATACTACCATCAACCTGATACTCAGATAAATGAAGATGTTCATGGTCAAATGATAAAGTTTCATTTATAATTTTTGCTGAGGATTTAAAAAGTGACTTAGAAGTTACTATGGACATAGCTAAGAATTATAGGACCTAAATGCAACTAATATTTCCCCTTAAACAACTGAATATCAACAACTGCTCAATCCCAGTATTTTGACGTCAAAACGACGATTAAGAAAACTCAAAAATGACGTTCTACGGACGTTGTGCAACGGTCAAAAGACCGAAAACAACGTTGCACACACTGGCCTTCGGGCAAGTTAGAGCAATGCTATACGTATCTCTGGTGGTAAGTCAACTAACAGTTGCAAGTCGGCGGACGGAAGAACCAACCATTACGGATGGAAGCCCAAGGACTATTCTGTCACATTTCAAAATTCTCAAGAACAATAATTAGATATTAAAGTTTACCTTTATAGCGTCCATATTGAATCCATGAGCATTGATCACTACTTCAATGTTACACGCAAGGTATCGATAACGATGTTTGTTTAAATATAAATACGAAAATCAATCAATCAAATTAATTCGATGACTAATGAGGCTTTTTAAAAGCTGTTCAATTCAATAGCTGTCTCAGAGATTTTAAATCTTTTCTTTTAGAAAAGAAACTCCATTACTTTGTACGCTTATTTCAAGTGTTGATGTGAAGTTTCTAATGACTTTGTAGGGAAATGATCATGAAAAACTCCACCAAGTGGTATATAAATCCCCACAAATGTATAGAAAACTTTTAAAAGATGGTGATATTTCCTAGTGTATGATGATTGCCTCGTAGATTTTAGTCTAAAAACGATTACGGTGTAGAAAAGACACTACTAAAATATTATCTCCTGTTTTACTTTAAACTTTACGAATACAGAACTTAAAAGCAAATTATTTCATAAAATCTCTAATGTCTCTTTGTTTCAGAGATCGTTCCTTTTCAAAAAGCTTTTTTTCAGCACCAAACGTTTGGTCCAGCTTTGAGTCCAGAGTTGAGGTTCTTCACTCTCTCCGATAGTATACGAGTTCTATGATTTTGTTTTGTTATTGATTTGTACTGATTGTTCATAATAACATGGTTACTGTAATGACTAAATGAAGATGATGCGCGAAAGAAATTCCAAAACGTAAAACAACCAGCAGTTGCAGGTACTTTTTCTAAGAGTGGTAGAAGGGGAAGGAGCAGGAAGTATTGTTTTATACAGTTTAAAACATGTTATTTCGTTTAAAAGCTAGAATAGTACTAGTATAGTTCTTACAGTAGTACTGCAGTAGTATTATTATTCTTGTGAATTTCCACTTCCGTGAAACATAACAAAAAATGAACTCTAAAAAGATATTTTAAGACAGATTTTCAAAAATGAAAATGGGGGATTGAGATGGTCTACCAGTCCATATTGCCTGCCGTTGTAATTACTCTGATCTGAGTTAAACTATTTCATGATTCTATATTTTTCGTACTTTTTAAGTAAATGTCTTTTTTATAAATCAGTAACTTTTTTTAAAAATTTTTGTTCAAAAGAACTATACTAGTATGTAGCTTTAGCTAAAACTGCCCCCGCCCTCAAGCATTCCAATTTGTACACACAGCAAGCTATACATTGCAAGCCTATACAACGGTAACAAAAACAAACAACACTTTGTTACTTTTTGTTATCTCTTAGGCCTATGTCACACTGATGCTAATATACCTTTCAAAAAGTGTAAATAAGGCTTAACAATTAATATCAGAAAGTATTTGCTACAAACAAAAGAAATGTGTGAACTGAAACCATGGATACGTATTTTATAATCAAAATAAGATTAAAATTTGTTAAAGAAATAGACCTTTCTCGAATTTCAGTTTAAACACTGAATTGTGGCTGAGTTTCATATTTAACCTCGTTTTTATGCAATTCATTGTTCCGCTGATTTCATTACTTTATAACTTAATGATAGTCTCTATTATTCCTAATTCCCCCTCTAATAATTAGAAGTAGCTTGAATATTAAAAGCGAGGTTAGACACGACAACTCGGCCACAATGCATCGTTTAAATAGAAATTCGGGAAAGGTCTATTCTGTAAGAACCAAAAGAAAAAAAAAACAAACTTTTTCAAAAAAAAACATTAAAGCGAAAAATCCATTAGAAATCTGCGTTGCAAACTTTGATTCGAAACAAAAAATTACCAAAGTTTACATAACACGAAAGTTGGAGGATGATGAGGATGATGCAGAACAAAATCGGAAACTGAAATATTCGCCTATCTCGTGAAACTACATTTTACAATGAAGGCCATTTTTAAACTCAATAAAAAAATCATCACGCAGTAAAAAAATTTTATTTGAAATTTTTAAGATTAGTTGTTATGGGAAATTAATACGCAAAGCTATACTTAAAACTTTCTAAAGGTTTCACCAGCAGAACAAAAGATAATTACTTCATTAAAAGGTCAGTTAATTGACTTTTAAGAATTTAATGAACCAAATCGTTGAGTTTTCCTTCAATATCTCTTCGAAGAACAAATACTTTGGCAAACATTTTATTGCCCCCGCAGCAAGCGTAAGCGAGCGAGGAGGCATAGTAGTTTCACGAGATAGGCGAAAGTCAGTTTTTCGATTTCGTTCATCATCATCTTCCAACTTTTCGTGTTGCTGTTACACGGTGGTATACAATTATTAGCTGATTTTGCTTTTTTCCCGTTTCAAAGCATGGTAACTGTAGGTGGGAGACAGAATGTTTTTTCGTATCTTTTTCCTAATTTATTATTATATTATACTATGTTATTTAGGAAGGTCGTATACTAAATTTGTTTAGACATTTTTCATATTACTTTTGTGTGGTTTTAGTGAAGGATTTTGAAGCACACCTTGAAATCTGAAGCTGTGCCAACCGTGCATTTTATTTTTGTATATATGATGTTTTAGCTCTAAATCTTGACTATTTTTTATTTTGAATCAAAGCTTAAAACGCTTGAAATGATTTCTAGTGGATTTTTCGGTTTGATTTTTTTTCGAAAAAGTTTGTTTTTTCTTTTGGCTCTTACATATATAATTCTTTAACAAATCTAATTTTAATTCTAAAATACGTATCCATGGTTGCAGTTCACACATTTATTTTGTTTGTAGCAATGCTTTCTGATATTGCTTGTTAAGCCTTATTTACACTTTTAAAATATATATTAGCATTAGTGTGACTTAAGCCTAAGAGATAACAAAAAGTAACAAAAAAGTTTTATGCAGATTTTCAACTGCGTAAGTAGATCTATTTGGTTTGCACATTCCAAGTTAGTGTAGCCACCGTAGCACTATGCCACAAGATTACACTACTCATTAAACAATTCGTTACATTGTGAAACTTAAATATTTTCACTTAAATATGTGATTTTCCGCACACACTTTCTTCACTGCATACAGACACTTTGATCTCGATTTGTATTTGAAATATTGTGTATCTTGTCATACATAAAAGACTGGCTTTGTCGAAATATTTAGAGTATGCCACTTATCAGGCCCTAAATCCATCAAAAACATTTTACAAAAATCCTTAAATTACAAAACGTTTGGGCGGAGAGTTTTGTTTTCTAATGTATAGCTTGCTATGTGTACAAATTGGAAAGCTTGAGCGCGGGGGCATTTTTAGCTAAAGCTACATGCTAGTATTAACGGATAGAGCATGAAAAGCTCTTTCATGTGATATAAAATTCAC
The DNA here is from genome assembly GCA_027922465.2 of Turritopsis dohrnii. Lineage (NCBI taxonomy): Eukaryota > Metazoa > Cnidaria > Hydrozoa > Anthoathecata > Oceaniidae > Turritopsis > Turritopsis dohrnii. Next base: position 305,435 of record BQMF02000275.1, read on the forward strand.
AATATTTTATCAGACATGTAATGAGAAATACGCCTTGAAAGTTGGTGGATAAGACATTTTGAGACACACTATAGGATAGTTTAATAACTAACACAGTATTATGTTCAAAATTTATTTATGCAGATCAATGTCATTTCAAAAAATTTTAAATATGAAAAAAGTTGTGCAGTTGCCCCCCGCTAACTCGACATCGCCGGGGACCCGGGAAAAATGTCGAGTTGAGCGGGGGTCGAGTAAGCGGGGGATTTTTTTAAATGTAATATTTTTGTCCACCACCCCTACTACCCCTATTATTTTGCTTTTATTAAGTTCTTACCTAGAAGAATTAAATAAGAAAAAACTTATATATTTCTTAATTTGAAATATATTTTTATCATAACAAGTTTCCAAAAATCAAAGCTCATTGATTGCCTGCTGTCTAAGAATATTTATATATCCTGGTTTCCCAACGAAGTGAAGTGTACATCCCACCTGCATTCCTTCCCCATATCCTAAATTCACAGGATTTTGATTGACGGTGACAGAACATGAACTCAGAACGATAATTTAAGGAAATAACAACAATCAAAATTTTGAAGATGCCGAGTTTTTTTGTCAAGGGACCAAAATATTAATGTCGAGATGTCGAGTTGTTGAGATAGCGGGGAAAAATTTCCATTCAAAAACGCCGAATCTGACGGGACCGAAGGAATTATGTCGAGTTAGGCGGGTGTCAAGATAGCGAGAGGTCGAGTTAGCGGGGGCAACTGTAGTTTGTTACTATATGTTGATCTTCATAAGCTGTTTGACATGGTCAACCTCACAATTCTTCTTTCAAAACTAAAGGAAACTAAAGTAGCTTACTGCTACTTTTGTTCGTAATTGTAGAATGCAATTTATTTATTTTATATCTTATCCTATCATTCATGGATTTCCTCAAGAGTTGGTTTTGGGTCCTCTGTTGTTATTGTCATAATAAATCACATGCATTTTATTATTACTTCATTTTGAAACATTTTATTTTGCTCATGATACACATCCTTACACTTGATTTAATCTGGTTGGTCGGAATTTTGCTTTTTAAGAACCAACAAAAACTACTGAACTATGGCCAATTTTTTAAACCTTCAGGTAAACGAATCTTTCCTCAACCATATGTCAAATATCTTGATGTTTATCTTGATGGAGATTGAGCTGTAAAAATCTTATTTCATATCTTCATCAATCTGTCTTATTATTTAAACATCAGATGCTTCAAACAGTGGTTTTGGGTATCTTTCTCACATATATTATAGCTGTCTATGTGATGCTTCTATATCTCACTGTATTGTTACTGTTCAGAAAACGCCTTATGTTGAGTTGTCAGCCTTGGCTCATCTTCTCTCTTATTTTCTGCCAAGGTTTTTGATCTGATAGAGAGTTATCAACATTCAAAATTTTGAAATTTACTCAATGAAATAATACATCCTATTTCTGTCAGCAATCTATTCCTAGTGGGAAAAAAGGATGGAGGGAACAGACCTGTGGTCAATCTAAAGCAATTGAACTCTTTCCTCCCCTACGAAATTTCAAAATGGAATATTTAAATCACATAAAGAACATTCTTCAGAAAGGAGACTTCATGTCCAAAGTGGACATGAAGAACGTATATTTCTGCATGCCTCTAGGGAAACTATCCAGAAAATATGTGAGATTTCGTTTTACAGGAAACCTATACGAGTTCATTTGCCTTTGTTTTGGCCTAGGTTCAGCCCCACGGGTATTTACCGAGCCTTTGAAGGTCCCAATTGCTCTGTTGCGAAAGATAAACATTCGCATTATTATTTATCTGGGCGATATGCTTATAATGAACCAGACAATTTCAGGTTTAGTAAGGAGCAGAGCAGAGGCACAGTGATTTTTCTGCTGGAACATCTTGGTTTTGTGATAAATCTGAAGAAATCGACTTTCGAGCCGACTCAGAAAATAGAATTTTTAGGGCTATTAGTCAATTCAATTACTGTGAGCCTATCCCTGACTCAAGAGAAATTGGACAAGATTTCCAAGGAGTGTTGGCAGATGTACAAAAATCCTACTATGTCACTTTTAGATCTGACAAAGCATCCAATTGTTCCACAATTCAAGAGTTCTAACTGCTCAGTTGCAGTACAGGTACTTGCAACGAATTCAAACCCAGGCTCTTCGCATAAATCAGAGTTACCACCACACAGTAAAATTGGAGTGGAGGGTCAGGGAAGAACTTTTATGGTGGGTGGTGAATTTACAGATCCCCAACAGAAGGAAAATACTCCTAGAGGATTCTCAGTTGACAATTCAAACAGATGCATCCAGGTAAGAGTGGGGATCCTATGCCCGGGCATACCGACAGGGGGACCTTGGAATGCAGAGGAAAGGTCCCTTTACAAAAATATTGTTATAATAATACTTTACATAAATATTCTGGAACTTTGCCAGTGAAGTATGCCCTCCTCTCATGCACCAAAAGATTCGAGTCAGAGCACAACGGCTCTTTCAAATCTGTTTAAAAAAGGGGTGGGCACATGTTGTGTAGAGATGACGAAAATAGCAAAAGAAATTTGGTCATATCTGCTGCAAGAATTGATCACATTTACAGCAGAATAACTCCCCAGTGTCACGAATTACAAAGCGGACTGGGAATCTCAGCACACAATGGACAGCTCAGATTGGAAGCTATCAAAAAGAGTGTTCTATCAAATTTGCCAAAAGCTAGGAATCCCAAACATAGACCTGTTTGCTTCAAGAGTAAACAATCAGCTTCACAGGTATCTCTTGGAGACCGCATCCATACAGTCAGGGGACAGATGCAATGCAACAGGATTGGGCAAGAAAGTTCCCTTACGCATTTGCCCCATTTATTATGTGCTGCTCTGGCAAAAACGAAAAGGGAGAAAGTAGGCCAAATGATAATTGTAACACCAGCATGGCAGTCACAGCCATGGTACTCACAACTCATTCAAATGTCAATTCGGAATCCTGTTCTTAGTCCACATCACCAAGACTTGCTGTTGAATCCCCAAAGGGAAGTACACCCACTAGTGCAGACAAGAAATGATGGTACTCCACTTTTAATTCATTTGTACATTTTGCCTTCACTTTTAATTCATTTGTACATTTTGCAGTGCCAGTGTGCGACTCTCATCAGATAGTTTAGCAAATTTCTCACTTTTTTTCTTTTTGTGTAGGCTTTGATGGAGATAGCCACATTTTTCTCTGTCGCCCGGCAATGTTTGTGCCATTATGCTTTTACGCGGCCCTTCTGCATTCTCGCTAGTTTTTATTCTTACGTCACACTGACATATAGCTTGTATTCGGACTAGACTAAATCCTATCTGTGAGTACGTTTTGGTAACAAAGAATGGAACCAGCTAAAACAGTTAAGTGATATTTTCGGAAGAATTGTTTACCAGGCTATTGGAAAGTATATAAACCCGACAAGATACAAGCAGATTATCGAAACGGAAAGCATGAGTAAACTGAACGAAAGTGAGCAAGCGGCTTTATCACGTGATCAAAAGCATACATCATACGTACCTAGAATACATTATCAAAAACTTCAATCAACCGAAGTAGCTTGTCAGGGTCAACAGTGTATGGAAAACCATGGTTACCAGCATGGACAAAGAATGTACGAATAACCATCGTTTTAACGATCATTTTACGATATCAACTTCTAACGAACTCGACAGTAATAGAGTGGACCGAAAAAATGAACGAGCGAAATCCTGTCTTAACATTGCTGTAAACGAGAACTTATCCGCTGCAGCAAAACCGCAGAACAAAGGCATCAAACGACAAAGCAAGGCTGCATTTTCGGCTACTGAAGATTCGTTTCTGTCTTATGGTATCAAAAGATATGGTCAGGGAAAATGGACAACTATTTTACGAGATCCGGAATATAGCTTTCATCCTTCACGAAAACCGAGTACTCTGATGATCCGACAAAGAAGTTAAACTTAATTTAACATACGAGATTTATCTACTATGTATTAAATTTGTAAACAGTTTGTAAACAGTTTGTTACTACATAAACACTAAGTAAAGGGACACAACTTTCTTTTCGAATAACAGTTGCTACATCAGGATGTTCTTCAAGTTCCGTAAATGTCTGTTTACCAATAATGGGGAGATCCACACAAAGTTTGAACTAAGTGAAGAAGATCGAGGATGCTTGAAATGTTTATTAGATGCAAGCCAAATAATAGGACCAAGACCATTTTATTTCGCAAATATAAGTGACTCCACAGGACTGATGGCTAAGCTGATCTTCTTAAAGAGGAAGGAAAAACATAACTTGTTGTTGAAAGACTTAAAACATATCATACTTCTGAAGAAATGTAAAAAAAAATTAAGAATGAAGAAAAACATAAAATGAATATGTGCCTCTTCAATCTCTAGTCCCCTACTGCATTTTAATCACCTTATCACGCTTAATTCTACCTTTTGACCCTTCGATAAGCAAGTGGACTTGCTACGCTATACAGAACCCTGTAACATCTGGTTACAATTTGTTACTACTACCAGGCAATTTGATAGTAGTAAGGTCATCTAACTATTTAGTTTCCAGACTTTCCAATAAACAAATTGCCTTGCGACACCTTATCACCCCTTCCTCCTTCTTGTCTCCCCTTTGTAACCACTTTCAGTATAGAAACGATACAACCAGCGATCTTATCGCCCCTTGCCTCCCCTTGCTCCTTCTTACCTCCCGTTGTTCGATCTTTGAGCATAGAAAACATATGTGTCAGGTGGAACTCAAATACAAAGTGGTTTAAGGTTAAAGTTTCGGCTACGATTGGGGTCCCAGTTATGGTTAACTTCACCAAAATTCTTATTCCCTCTTATCGCCCCTTACCTCCCCTTGCCCCCTCTTACCTCCCCTTGTTCCCTCTTTGAGTATAGAAAACATTAGTGTCAGGTGGGACTCATAGACCCCCTGTCGGTAGAGGGCGTGGCCCTTTTCTATACTGAATGAAAGAGGGAACAAGGGGAGACAAGAAGGGCAAGGGGAGGCAAGAGGGGATAAGGGCGATAAGAGTTATGGTCATGTAAACCTTAACCCTGACCACACCCATAACCGAAACCTTAACCTCAAACCTATTTTGCTTGACTAACATTCTTATCCCTTCTTACCTCCCCTTGCGCCCTCTTGTCTCCCCTTGTTCCCTCTTTCTGTATAGAAGCGTTAGTGTTAGGTGGGACTCATAGACCCCCTATCGGTAGAGGGCGTGGCCCTTTTCTATACTGAAACAGGGAACAAGGGGAGACAAAAAGGGGCAAGGGGAGGTAAAGAAGGACAAAGGGGGATAAGAATTTTGGTCAAGTTAACCATAACCGTGACCCCAATTGTAAGCAAAACATTAACCTCAAACCACTTTGTACTTGAGTTCCACCTGACACATACGTTTCCTATACTGAAAGAGGGAAAAAGGGGAGGTAAGAGGGGCAAGGGGGAGGTAAGAGGAGATAAGAGGGGATAAGAATTTTGGTCAAGTTAACCGTAACCATTTTGGATATGCTTATTGTGAAGGTTTTATTTGAGCGCTGATGTTTATTTAAAAGAAAGTGAGACAAGGGTTTATATTTTGTCATCAATTCTTACAAGTTTATTTATCTCAATAGGATACGTTTTTAATACACTATGGACGATTGTATTGCTTTCCAATATCGAATCATCAGGTTCTTTCTTTGGGACAAATAAATCGAAATCACTACTCTAATCTTCCAAAACATTGATTTCGCATTCTACACGATCAGATCCTATGACATTTGTTTCCCAGTCTTAAAATCAGTGTGTCAAAACCTCTCATAGACTTTGACACAGAGCCATGCATCGTATAAATAGTTCGATCCACTCCAACCAACGCTTTTTTCGCATTTCATAAATTGTGGCACGTTATCATCGAGGTTATCCACCAAGAAGCTTTATCCCAACAAAAAACTGCGTTTATTTGCTGTCTCTGACATCAATAGCTTTTAATTCTATTATACGTTTCCCATAGCAACACACACACGTTACTTAGTGACAATCGCTGTAACAATATATGTTTTTCACACTTTTTTAAACTTTGTATTCTGATGACATTCTGCTATTTTATCAAACTTACTTTGAGAAACAGGAACACTTTTTCTCTGTTACGATTATATATTATCTGAAAAATCTGAATTTTAATGATTTTAATGAGAGTCACTTAAAAAATAATAAAAATTTTTTTTGCCAGCATATGACTTATTGTTTATTTCTTTTTCTAAAAAGATAATCTTTTCTACAAACATTAAGAAAAATGAAAAGTATACAGTGTGTTTCAAAATGATTGGGACCAGAAAAAGTTTCTCAATTTTTGGCAAAGTTATTTTTTGAAATATAACAAATCTAATATGAGGAGAAAGCCCTTGAAAGAATCCTTCCAACGCCGTATTTTTCCTTCTTGAAATGGAAAAGGATAAAGAATACACGCTTTTTTTTATAAGAACCAGCAAAATCTGACCTGAGGGTGACTGTTCTTATTTTTGGAGCCTTTTTCAGCCTGAATCGATCTTATTTTGTTCTTTGCTTTAAAAACACAGTTTCAAATTTCAGCCTCATTTTGTTCTTCTTATTTATGGAACTTCCAGAAAAATAGAAATATTTTTTAAAAACAACTTGTAAAAAGTATGGTTGCTGTTAGTGTTAATCGGTAATGACCCATTCGCATATTTATTGGAGGTGAAAAAAACCCAATAAACTTTTAAACCATTTACCATTGAGAGAATTCACGTCATGAGCTGTTCTTATTTTCCAAGAAAATTCAGGCTCAGGCTGTTCTTAATTTTTGGAACAATGATTTGAGCCTCGGGTTGTTCTTATTTTGTTCTTATTTTTTGGCCAAATCTGAGGTTCGTGTTCTTATAAAACTGTTCTTATAAAAAAAAGCGTGTAATTGAAGAAAGAATAAAGCAGTCTGGAGCTGCGAACTCAGCGACAGCAGGTATTATTGGATATTTCAGCTTGACATAAATTCAAAAATTTAATGCGTTTGTCGTAAAAGCATCATATACAAAGATGAAGTAAGCTGAAAGATGGAAATTTTTAGATGTTAACAGAAACAATTCATGATTCAAAACGGATAATTACTTCTCCAAAAATAAATATATACCATATTGAAATACAACTAAAAGGCTGACAAATGCAGATGCTTTTTCTAACAAACATAACAAAGAAATGGAGCGAAAATTGGATTTTCTTCTAAAGTTAGATAACCAACGAGGGAATAAAGGAACTATTTAAAATATTTTTAATGATTTTTAATAATTTGAAATAAATTTTAGCTTGTTATTCAAAAAAAATAAAAAAAAAAATAAAGGAACTGAACTGATATTAACTGAAAGTACAGTTAATTCCAAAAGGCAACGTTTTAACGTTAGTTACACTAATTAAGCGCAACAAAATTTAGACACAATGAAACAAACACAAAAAGGGCTCAGATGACTAAAAAATTCAATAATCAGCTTTACGTGAAGCCTGTACAAAAACGTTCTACTATACCTCGCAATACATTTACATTCGTTTCAACAGATAAAGTTTAAACATATATATACATAATAGTTATGATTATTAGGGTTGGCAATTTATCAACACAAAATTGAAATTTAGGAAATACTTTGATCAAAATGAATTTCCTCATTGGATTTATCGTCTAATAAAATTGCTTCGACTAAATCATCCATATCAATTGAATTTAGTAAATCTTTCAGATCAATATAATGTTTTCACCAGATTAATGAAAAGTAGCACTGTTTGATGCGATGTAAACAGACTGGGTCACCGAGTCAAGGGGGGAGTATCGAAGTGACTAACCGAGAGGATAGACGTGATCTAGAAGCTGTAGAGAAGATAACCTTAGTGTTGATATAAAACGTGTGTTTTACTATCCCCCGACTAGTTCCCCCGTAAGGTATAGACACATCAACTGGCGACGAGTATAATACGACTTGTGTATCTTGCCGGAGGACGTGGGGAAGGTTCGAACAGCATTACTTCGTTTCAAGATTCACGTGAGTGGATTGTGTGTTTACTTCTCGAAAGTTCTTGTTCCGCAAAGTACATCGTCACAGAGAACATTTCGTTCCGTCGATTTCATATTGGTTCCGTAAAGTACACCGTTCCTTACGAATACGGTTCCGTCGAGTTACACATCCGGCAACATTTTGACTTGCTGATCCAAACGTTAGTTTTCTGGAACATTCGACGACAATTTACAGACCGCGGACTACGAACGGAATGGCGGAAGGCGTATATACCGCGTTAGAGCCGTTTAAGAAGGGGAAAGATCCAGGACAAACACTCGAAAATCTAGATAAATATATAAAAAGAGCGAAATTAGTGTTTACTACTGCGGATGTAGAAGATGACGATAAGAAGAAGTCTTTCCTGCAAATCTGGGCAGAAGACGAGATGGTTACGCTCTTTGAACATGAAGGGCGGGTAACGGATCAGGACACATTTGAGAATGCGGTCAAGAAGATCAAGGACGCAATTGCGTCGCAAGTCAACGAAATATACCCGGTATATAAACTGTTTTGTGAGTTTCCCCAGGGGAAGCAATCGTTTACCACTTGGTACCCAAAGGTCATGGAGCAGGCTAAAAGATGTAAATTTGAAGAGTACACAGCCGAAAGAGCTGCTCGTGATGCTATGGTCATACAGACCGAAAGCAACAAACTACGGAAGAAGGCGTTGTCAGAAGGTCCGACTTACGGAGATTTTGTTAAAGCTGGTTTAGCCATGGAATCCAGCGACGCCCAGGCGAACAAAATGGGGAAAAGTGAAACTGTCAGCAAAGTACAATACTGGCAGACTCGAAAGAAACCAACACACGGCAATATGCAAAAGAAAGTACAGCCAATGTCGAATAGTTTATGCGATTTTTGTGGTTACGAAAAGAAGGACGGACATCATCGAGGGAAGTGCCCTGCGAAGGGAAAAATATGCAAAGCGTGCAAACGGAAAGGACATTTCGCCCAGTCGAAGGTGTGCCCCGGAAAGGTGAGGCAAATGTCGGATTCAGGAGAGGAGGCAACAGACAGCAGCGAAGAGGATTTCACCGGTCGTGTTGTAGCAGTCAACAAGCTGTCATCCGATTCTCCAGATGATGAAATAGTGCCTGTTATGATTAATGGGCAAAAGATTGACATTCGGGTAGATTCAGGGTGTCGGAAGGTCTTATTGCCGGAAAAGACGTTCCGGAAAGTGCAGAAAAAGAGCACCCTGCGGAAGACCAAAGTCCAACTGCGACCATATGGGATGAACGCTCAGATCGAAGTGGTAGGTAGAGCTCTCGTGCAGATTACCACCATGAGTGGAAATTCGTTAGACCTGTGGGTCTATGTCGTCAAAGGACATAAAGTTGAGGCGTTGTTGGGAGCAGAGGCTGCCAAGGCATTGGGGATTTTACATATCGACCCCAATGGAAAAGTGGTATGCACGGTCAATGAAAATGGTACGTTTCCAGAGAACAGCAAGGAATACGTGGATCAGCTAGTCCAGGAGAACGAGGCATTATTCCAGGGAATCGGGAGATTTACTGGCGATCCAGTTGAATTCAATATTGACCCGAGCGTTATTCCGGTTGTCCAGAAGGAAAGACGGGTCCCATTTGGTTTATCAGAACACTTACGATATTTGAAAGAACAAGACGTTATTGAAGGTCCACTGGATTCGTCAGTTGCGCACCAGTGGATTTCGAACGTAGTTATTACCGAGAAAAAGGAAGCTGGAAAGATAAGAATGAACGTGGACATGCGACACGCCAATTTGGCTATAAGTCCGACACATTTTCCGGTACCAACGGTACAAGAACTTCGTCACCAATTAAATGGTGCAACAGTATTCAGCAAAATCGACCTCACCCACGCTTTTCACCAGATGGTGTTAGGGGAAAAATCTCGGGCGCTCACCACGTTTTACACCCACGAAGGGTTGTTCCGCTTTAAACGGTTAGTCATGGGAGCTGGTCCAGCGAGCCAGGAATTCCACGAAAAATTCAGACGCGGACTTCATGGAGTTCCGGGGGTAATCCAGATCCAAGATGACGTGATGGTGTATGGAAAAACGCAGGAAGAACACAACATTAATCTTCGGAAGTTGTTTGAACGGTTAACCACACTGGGAGTGACATTGAGCCCGACCAAATGTCAGTTTAATCTGCCCAAAGTCGCTTGGTTCGGGTTCATTTTTGACAAGGAAGGTATGAAACCGGATCCACAGAAAGTGGAAGCGATTCACAACAAAGCTACCCCAAAATCCGTCGCGGAAGTAAAGTCGTTTCTACAGATGTGCCAATACAACCAGGTATTTTTATTTGACACACAACAAACGTACAGCGACGTAACCGCCCCACTGAGGGCAATGCTAAGAAAAGATGCCAAATTCGAGTGGACAGACGAATGCGAGAGAGCAGTGCAGACACTTTAGGCAGCTCTCACAAGTGACAAAGTTATGGCGCATTGGTCCCAGGATCGGGAGACAGAACTAGTGGTGGATCGCGGCCCCAAAGGTCTCGCAGCGACTTTGTACCAGAAGGAACCTGATACCGGATATTGGCGACCAGTTAGTTATGCCAGCCGAGCGCAGACGAAAGCCGAGCAGCGGTACTCACAGATCGAAGGAGAAAGTTTGGCCCTATACTACGGAATCACGCATCACCGAATGTACCTGAACGGATTTCCGTTTGTAGCTGTCACTGACCATCAACCGCTAACAACGTTATACAACAACCCCAAGAAACTGGCCCCAGCCCGCGTGGAAAGGCATAAAGTCAGGCTGCAGGGGTTTGTTTTTACGCTGCAATACCGCTCCGGAAGTAAAAACCCAGCGGATTTTAATAGCAGACACCCATTGCCACTCACTGACATTTCTAAAGCGGAGGACGACACCGAGATATATGTGAACTCAGTGGTAGATGGAAATCTCCCTGACGCTATTACTTTATCTATGATACAAAACGCCACCAATGCAGATGAGACACTCGCCAAGCTGAAATTCTGCATTTTGGAGAAAGGACACATTCCACCATGTGCAGAGTTGTCCCCGTACCGTAGAGTGTTTCCCGAACTATCGGTGGTGAAGCAAGTAATTTTACGCGGAGATCGCATCGTCATACCGGAGTCACTCCAAGAAGACGTGGTTGAACTTGGGCATCTCGGACATCAAGGGGTAACGAAAGTAAAGAGGTACTTACGCAGCAGAGTATGGTTCCCGAAAATGGATGACGCGATCGAGCGCCATGCTAAAAGCTGTTTACCATGTCTAGCCGCCACACCAAGCAACGCAGCAGAGCCGACCAAGCCCACGGAGTTGCCAGATCGACCATGGCAGCACCTGGCAATGGATTTTAAAGGTCCTATTGGTGGGCAGTATTATTTTTTTCTGGTCATTGACCATTTTTCCCGTTTTCCTGAAGTCGAAATAGTAGAGTCCACCAGTGCAGACACAGTTTTGCCAATGCTGGATCGAATCTTGGGGACCCATGGCATACCAGACAGAATTATGAGTGACAATGGACCGCCATTTAATAGCCATGCCATGGAAATGTATGCGAAAAAACGAGGGTTCTTTCATCAGAAAGTGGAGCCGGAGCATCCTTGTAGCAACGGCCTAGCAGAAAACTTTATGCGCATGTTGCGCAAGGTAGCTCATACGGCAGTAGTAGAGAAGAAGGACCCCCGAGAAGAAGTACATAAGTATCTGCTACATTACCGCGCTACACCGCATAGCAGTACCAACAAATCTCCAGCTGAAATGCTGTTTAACCGGCCCTTACACATGCAAATACCAGTGATGGACAACAAGGAATATGCCACAAAAGACGTTCGTCAATTTGAAAGGGAAAAGAAAACAGCCATGAAACGGTATAATGACTCGCGTCGTCACGCCAAGGAAAGTTCGATTAAATTAGGGGATACCGTAATCGTACAGCAGAAAAAGACCACGACCAAACCTTTTTACGATCCGTCACCGTACATCGTAACAACGAAAAAGTGATCAATGGTAACCGCATCGCGTGGGAAAAAGAAAATCACCCGGGATGTGAGCAGGTTCAGGCTAGTCGCGGAACGACCATTACGCAAACCAGGGTTGTCACAAGCCATTCGCGGATCATCAGATAGTGATGACGAGTATTACACGTTGTTTCGTCATATCCAGAAGGAAGGAGAGATGACTAATGAAGCAGACAGTGATGGTACGGTGCCGTACGCGGATGAAGGAGAAGAAACCGAGGAGGAGGCGAGGCATGACGCACTAGCGGATCAACCAGCCATTCCAGAGGAGAACATAGAAATCCGTGAGGATAGACCGCCCAGATATCCGCGTCGCCAGAGACAGCCGCCGAAATACCTGGGACACTACAACACCAAGTTCGACGAGGAGAGAGGTGATGCGATGTAAACAGACTGGGTCACCGAGTCAAGGGGGGAGTATCGAAGTGACTAACCGAGAGGATAGACGTGATCTAGAAGCTGTAGAGAAGATAACCTTAGTGTTGATATAAAACGTGTGTTTTACTATCCCCCGACTAGTTCCCCCGTAAGGTATAGACACATCACTGTTGCAACATTAGTTTGAAAAAAAACTTGTGGTTTTTCAGTTCCCAGCTGGAGGTGTAAGTTGCATCACCTACATAAACCAACTATTTGAATGTTGTCAATAGTTGTAGTCTAGAAACCTGAGTATCTCATTGTTGAACAACTTAATATTTATATGTTCTTTTTAATGTCAGTTGCTGACTGGATTGACGTACTTGCCGAAGTTGTGATGTATAAACTACTTCGATATTCTTTGATATCAGCATTCATTATACCTTTAGTATGCACTTCTTTGGTTGACTCATGAAGATATCTTTGTCACACCTGATTGTTATATAGACAATTGGCATTTTCAAGTTTAATGTTCACGTTAATCTCCACATATTCTATAATGCACATATGCTTGGATGTATTTGTTGGCATGGTTCCTCTTTCTTGCACATGGCAGGTGGTGTGGCTTACTTCAATCTTCAAGTTGCAAGTTGGGATCTATTTTAGTTCTTTTTACTGGCGACATCAAGAACAAGAGCCACCAATTCTAAGAAAAAAATCAATAAACAAAGAAAAATAAGTAAAGATAAAAATTTTGTGTCGAAAAAAGTTCTTAGAACTTATGGTTGCAGTTTTGTGGTCATTAGAGAAAAAGTGAATTCACTATATTAAATGATAATGAAAATGTGATTTCCAATCCTTTAAATATATCAGTTGGGAAAAAATAAAAAAAAAAATAAAAAAATCCCCTTAAAAAAAAGAACCAAACATCAACATTATAAAAAAATTGAAACATCAAACGCATAATATTAGCTCCTTTTAACCGATTACAAAATATGAATTAAAAGCAATCGATCGATACCTTCAACTCTGTTTCTGTTATTTCAAAGTTACAATAAACAGCAATCATAAATGAATTGGTGAAATAAATTTATAATCTGTTCTTCTCCAAACCACAAATATCATGATTTAAAACCATGAGTTTTATTTCTTTAATCATTGATATCCTTTTTTTATTATTTATCTTACCTAAAAGAAAAAAGATTTCAACTGTATAATGAAGCAGAAATCCTAATCATACCATGACAATAAGACAAAAAGAAAATCCAAGGACACATTATCCTAAAAGTAATAATTAAAAGCACAATTTTAATAAAAGAATTTGTAATAGCAATAGATTGAAAAGTTCATAACATAATCCTATGCGGTAAGTTAATACGGGTTCACTCAATACTAGGGCTGCACTGAATAAAGGTTTTATAAACTGACTTTTAACCTCTGGGATACATACACAACCAAACATAAAAATAATAAAAATAATTGCAACAACATTTACATATGAAAATCACACCAAATACAATAATGCGCAAACATGAAAAATATGAACTAAAGACAAATCCATCCAGCAATGCTTTTTTTGCAGCACAGTTGCATTGGACAGTAATAACTAATGAATAATTATTAATGAATTTCCGAAATTCTTCACTTTACTAACCCTCAATATTTAACCACCTGTTTCATTTCTTTAATGGCATATATACACTTTTTATTTTCTGACCTAAAAGAAAAAGATTTCAATGCATAACCAGTGAAGAACAGCTAATCGTACCAGAAGCAAATAAAAACAACTAAAACAAACACATAGTATGGTATGAATATAGGACAAATATGTTTTCAAAACATATTTGTCCTATATTCATACCATATTCACACCTTGTTATTAAACAAGTTATTAAACAAACACATAATAGCTGGCAGACAGTACATACAAACCACCAAACATCATCAATCTACTAAATGAAATTTTATAACTGGAAAAATTTAACAAAAAGATGGGTGCAGAAATAACATATGAGAGCTTGCATTTTGTTCTTAAGACAGCTAGTCATAACACCTTTCTTATTTCCACAACACATTTCGTAACTGTGGAACCATTTTGAAATAAATAAAATGAAAAAAATACATCTTTTTTGCTAAATAGCAGCAAGTTTGTTACCAAAACAAAGCAGTAACTGCTTGTAGCACAATGCATCCTGAATGATTCAATCCGTTTGACTCATGTATATACTTACGTATATTATATACTTATAACTTTTCAAACCTTTTCCTACCGAAAAAAGAATAAAAACCATTCTCACCAATGTAAATAAAATCATCTTTTTCCAGCCATTTTTAAACAACTTCAGTGCATTTTCATTTGTAGCCACATTTGATAACTATAAAAAGAAATACGGCAATTTCTCCTGTATTTTCCAGCACACATTTTTATCACAAAAATATACTTTCTTCCACTTGGTATATAATTGTTGTTCGTTTTCCTCCGGTTTTCCACTGAAATAAAAACCATTTCACTATCATATTTTACATTGTAAACAAACATCTAAATGTTACTTGTGTTCAAAAACTCACTTACGCATGCACTATATAATACCTGTTTTTTTATTATTCAAAAATATACAATTTTTATTGTATATATTTAAAAGTTAAGCAATAAAACAATAAGGGATGCAACTTTGTTTTAGTACTTTTGTACTTTCCGTATTAAATACTGTATAGTGATAATACACCTAGCTTAAACCTATATATATATTTATTTTTGAGACTTTTTCTATATGGATGCATAAAAAGGAAAAGCAAATATATCATAATAATACAATGAAAGTTATTACAACAGTTCAAACTGAAGTCAACTTCAAACAATGTGCAAGAAGCAATCGCCACTTAACATCCAGTTAGTTTAAGCTGACTTCTACTACTAATACAACTTGTGCAAAATAATAAACAAATGATAATATAGTAACATAAACACATTTAGTTTTATGCAGTTTGGACAAAAACTTACCGAAAGTAAATTGAAATTAATCTGAAGACAGTTGAGTTCAGTATACTGACGTTTGACACATAAAAGGATTAGGGTTAGGGTTGAACGCATTGATGCAAAGCAAAATGGTGCAAAACGTGATTGCGCGGAAATAAGTCTAACTTCACTAGCCTTTCATAAGTACCGGACGAAAAAAAAACAATCGGCCTATTTTAATACTCAGCGGTCGCTGAGTAAAAAACGAAACCGGTCGTTAAATTTGAGACACACTGTATGTGTAAGACTAAGAATCGTCTGTAAAATATCGAAATCTCTCAGGAGATATTTATGAAAGACAAATCAAAAACAACTTAAATTGTCGGAAACACTCGTAATAGTGAGCTTAAGCAACTACGACGGCAACGTGGACGACGACGTGAGCAAAAAGAACAAAATAATAAAAGTACTTGTGAATAGTATTTTGAATTTTCTTTTTATTGGAGAACTTATTCAATTGATAAACTTATAACGACTAGAAAGTTATCGAGCTTCTATAAAATCTACATACGAGAAAAAGACTTTCTCTATAATCGCGTCTCCGTTGTCAGTGCGACTTCAAATCATGACTTTTCACGTTGTGCATAGAACGTGCAAATATGTTAATGATGTAATTATCTGATAAAATTTTCCCAATGGTGTCATAAGTAGTAGATTCCCTTTCAAAACAAATTCCACATAGAAAACAAAGCGTTTGTTTTAAACACGTCGCCGTCTTCGTTGCCGTTGCGATTGCTTAAGTTCCCTAATGTCTTAATCTTTCTAAAATTTAATACACCTTTCCCGAATTTCTGTTTAAATGCCGAGTCAATGCTTAGTTATCAAGTTCAGCCGCTAATGAAAGATCAGCTGCTTAACGCTCTGACCAATAATTGCTTTATTCGGTAAAGGTTAATTTTTATAAAGGTTTTTATTTTTATTGAAGTTATAATTGGAAGAGGATCTTTTTGAAAGAGGAAATTTTCTGATCAGCCCATTGGAAAAGGTAGGTGCAGGTCTTTGCTTTTATTTTATTTTTGTGCAAGCAATAAGCAAATAATTCGTATCATCAAATAAAATTGTAGAAAGTGAAGGCTTTCTCTTGTATGCATTTTTCGTTACAAAAAGATTTTTACGGTAGCAGCGAAAACGAATACCGTATTAAAACACCCTTGGACTACTACTACTCCTCCTCCTCCGGCCGAAATGGCAATTAGTCTACGATTTAGAGTCTGGGAGACTCTACTAATAACGCCATGTACATTCTAGCGAAGGAACGCAGTCTTCGAATTTTTTAATGTTTATATATCAAACATTTAAAAATACGTTTTCTTTGATATTTTCTAACTCAACTCATGGAGGAATGAATATTAATCAAATAGGTCTACATAAAAATGGGACTTATAGTTACTTATGCTAACTGAAAATACTTTGATACTTTGATACTTGAAATTACATATATGTTGTTCTTGTAGTAAAGCCTATCAAGCTACACTGCCTGTGCATTAAGGCTTTCAAACATCTAGTTCAAGTAGAAGGCAGTTATTTGTTGGAATTCATGTTGGGTTTCGTGAAATTATAATTAAAATCACATCTTTTTGTCGACGAATCGCCTGGCGTGTTATTGTTTTTTTCTACTTAAGTTCTTGTAAAATAATTCTTATAAAAAAACATACGTCGTACAGCTCACGCATATATAATTCTTTTGTCTTTAATAAAATTAATTTCTGGTGGTTTATGATTAGACCCTACTTACACTAACTAATCATTTTAATATATTATTATTAACAAATTGATCATTAATGTCTGTTTTCCACCAGTGAAATATCTAAAAAAACAAGCTTTTAAGAACTTTAGTAATTTTTTAGAAGCAAATTTGCTGCTACCGTTTTGCGCCATCTGGCTCTTGTTTTCACTTGTAAACAGATTGTTCGCTTCTTAAGTGTGAGTAGTATTCATAAGTAACTCAGATGTCACTCAGATGTTCTCCGGAAGGAACTTTGGGTTACTTGCATGGTTAGCTTGCATGCCAATCGTAGGTATAATATGTGTAACACTTTTATTTCAAGAAATGGCCGTTTTTAAAATTTGCGGTCAAATTCTAGTTTCTTGAGTGAAATACCATGGTGAGGAAAGAGTTTTTTTGATGTAGTGGCAAGAAGCGAGTTCAGTTCCTTTTAAACACCATTCGAACATCGATTTTGGGCTTTTAAGGGAAAATACTTCCAGAAGTAACTAAATAAATTTCGGTTTTTGGGACCTATGGACATTGGGTGACGAAGACACTTGGGCCAAAAAGTCTTATGGAAATAGGACTCTGACATCACTTGATTCGTTGATCGACAATATGTCGACAATATGTAAACAGATGATTTCACACATTTATTTGATCATTTTTTGAGTTTTTTTCAGGTGGATACACTTTCCATTTAATATTCTTTGATTTTCTTTCACCTTTTTACAGCGGATCGGCACACAGGGAGAGGTATTGTTAATTTTATTGGGAAATTAAATTAAAACCACAAAGTCTTCTTCAAGGATATTAGGTATCTGACCATTTAAATTCTTCCGTTTGGTCATGTTTTCGCAAATACCTTTGCATTTCATAAATCCCATTCCAAGTTTTCTTTAGAGATTTATGAAAAATAGCAAGCGAACATTTGAAATGAAAATTGTCAAATATTCTTCCTGTCTATGTCCTAAACATTTAAAATCATTTATTTACTTACAGCCAATTATGAAGTTCAAGATTAAGAAAGATTAAGAAAGAAAGGAAAACCGATGGTTCGTGAACTGTACACCGCAAACAAAGTTTAAGACGATGTTTTAAAAAGCAAATAAAAATTAAATTGCATTTGTTCTTTCATTTCGTCATTTCGTTCTTTTCCATCTTAACCTACTCGAAATTAAGTTTGTGATTTTGATATAAGTCAAATACACTAGCACACGTCAGGAGAGAGGTCAGCGTGCGATTCCCGCTGGTGACTTTTCATTTGTTGTCATTACCCTTCATCGTTAATTTGACCATGCTACAACGTTAATGCAACGTTGTTTTCTGTCATTTGACCGTTGCACAACGTACTTACAAAGTCATATTTGTTGTTTTTTTTAATCGTCGTTTTGACGTCAACATCCGACGTTGTTTTGCTGTTTCCATTTCGACCATTAAACGACCGTCATGCGACGATAGAATACGACGTTGAAGCAACATTGAAACAACGTCTTTGTGCTTACTGGGTATGTGAAATAATTACAAGAGGACATTAGACTTGAATGTCAGCCCTTACAATAAAGTTGAAAATGGTGGACTGTGAAGCAAAAACTTAATTACATTTTTCCAAGACATTTTCCTTATTTTTTCATAAAACACTTTTTCACAAAAAATATACTAGCCGAAAGAACTTAAAAATGGCTTTCCATTGATGTAAAAATTATTTTGAAATTCCGTATATTCATTGAAAAATACAGTTTTGAAATTTCCGTTTCCAACATTCTGAACACACTGTATAAAAAATAATTGACAGAACAAAAGTGAGATAAAAAAAAGATAAAAAAACATACCCAGGACTTAGGAGATTAAGAGATGAAAAGATTTATAAATGAAAAACGGAAGGAACAATTTACCTTTCCCGAATTTCAGTTTAAACACTGAACTGTGACTTTCATATCTAACCTCGTTTTCATGCGATTCATTGTTCTACTGATTTCATTACTTTATAACTTAATAATAGTCTCTATTATTCTCAATTCCCCTTCCAATAATTAGAAACAATTTGAATATTAAAAGCGAGGTTAGACACGACAACTCGGCCACAACGCATCGCAAAGGTCTATTTTTCATGGCATACAAATCAAACTTGTATTTAATCTCTTAGTTGCTGTAGTTGCAGATTGCTATCCAATTTGAATGGCTTATTTTAATTAGTAGGCATTCATGAGGTTAGTTAATGATGACACACGGCACCCTTTGTGTGTTAGATAACAGATATACAACATTATCATTAAGGAAATAACAGTGTCATAAAAAAGATAAAAATCAATCTCGTTCCCAGTTGGTTTTACCTGTTTGACCAAAAATGATCAAGGCAAGAATTTCAGGGAAGGACGTCTGGGAAAACTGATAAAAACTATAGATTTTAAATGATATACAGTGTGTCTCTGAGAAATTTAGCCCGAAGGTTTAACATCTAATATCTTATCATACAGTGATTTGTTTTTAGTGGTTTTTATACCATTAGAAAGAGCATTTTGTTGGCTTTCTGGACATATAATGATTAGACATTGAAAATTTATATTTTCCAAGTTATATCTTTTTTTGGCATCTAATGCATCACTACTTTCTTAATGATCGATTAATACCTTCTTTAATGAGTCTATGTCTCTTTGTTTTTGAACATGAATCTATTCAAATAATAATGAATCATTGATTTTCAACTGGGAATAAAAATTATGTGTTAAATAAATATAAAATTTGTTAAAATGACTTTAGTTTTATTGTTTACATTTGTAACATTTTGTAGTTTTTATTGTAACAATGTGTTAATCGATCATTATAGTTTAAATGATCCGTTACCTCTAGAAAATCCCTTTTAACTTCTTAACCATCCATAAATACAAAGTTTTTTTTAATTGACTTTAGGACACCGTGGTGGAGTAAAGTATTTAAAATACCCGTGGTTTCTCCTCCTCCTACTACTACTACTACTCCTCCAAGTTATGAACGTTTTCGTGCAGCGTTTACATGACATCGTTGCCGAATTCGCAAATTTGGTCAAATTAGGACTTCCAGTTGACCAATTTTCATGAAAATTTGCACAGAGCACAATTGAAAGGTGCTGATTTCGAATATGACAATGATTTTGCCAGGTTTGACTAAAATTGGCCAATTTAGGCCAAATTTGGACCAAATTTCGAAAGTTCTTCAATTTTCATGAAATTTTGCATGGGTCACATGTGAAAGGTGCTGATTTCGAATTTGACAATGATATTGCCAGGTTTGACTAAAATTGGCCAATTTAGGCCAATTTCGGACCAAATTTCGAAAGTTCTTCAATTTTCATGAAATTTTGCACGGATCACAATTGAAAGGTGCTGATTTCAAATTTGACAATGATTTTGTCAGGTTTGATTAGAATTGGGCAATTTAGGCCAAATTTGGACCAAATTTCGAAAATTCTTCAATTTCCACAAAAACTTGCACGGATCACATTTGAAAGGTGCTGATTTCGAATTTGACAATGATATTGCCAGGTTTGACTAAAATTGGCCAATTTAGGCCAAATTTGGACCAAATTTCGAAAGTTCTTCAATTTTCATGAAATTTTGCACGGATCACATGTGAAAGGTGCTGATTTCGAATTTGACAATGATATTGCCAGGTTTGACTAAAATTGGCCAATTTAGGCCAAATTTGGACCAAATTTCGAAAGTTCTTCAATTTTCATGAAATTTTCCACGGATCACATTTGAGAGGTGCTGATTTCGAATTTGACAATTTTATTGCCAGGTTTGACTAAAATTGGCCAATTTAGGCCAAATTTGGACCAAATTTCGAAAGTTCTTCAATTTTCATGAAATTTTGCACGGATCACATGTGAAAGGTGCTGATTTCGAATTTGACAATGATATTGCCAGGTTTGACTAAAATTGGCCAATTTAGGCCAAATTTGGACCAAATTTCGAAAGTTCTTCAATTTTCATGAAATTTTGCACGGATCACATTTGAAAGGTGCTGATTTCGAATTTGGTAATGATATTGCCAGGTTTGACTAAAATTGGCCAATTTAGGCCAATTTCAGACCAAATTTCGAAAGTTCTTCAATTTTCATGAAATTTTGCACGGATCACAATTGAAAGGTGCTGATTTCAAATTTGACAATGATTTTGTCAGGTTTGATTAAAATTGGGCAATTTAGGCCAAATTTGGACCAAATTTCGAAAATTCTTCAATTTCCACAAAAACTTGCACGGATCACATGTGAAAGGTGCTGATTTCGAATTTGACAATGATATTGCCAGGTTTGACTAAAATTGGCCAATTTAGGCCAAATTTGGACCAAATTTCGAAAGTTCTTCAATTTTCATGAAAATTTGCACGGATCACATTTGAAAGGTGCTGATTTCGAATTTGGCAATGATATTGCCAGGTTTGACTAAACTTGGCCAATTTAGGCCAAATTTGGACCAAATTTCAAAAGTTCTTCAATTATCATGAAAATTTGCACAGATCACATTTGAAAGGTGCTGATTTCGAATTTGACAATGATATCGCCAGGTTTGACTAAAATTGGCCAATTTAGGCCAAATTTGGACCAAATTTTGAAAGTTCTTCAATTTTCATAAAATTTTGCACGGATCACATTTGAAAGGTGCTGATTTCAAATTTGACAATGACATTGCCAGTTTTGACTAAAATTGGCCAATTTAGGCCAAATTTGGACCAAATTTCGAAAGTTCTTCAATTTTCATGAAATTTTGCACGGATCACATGTGAAAGGTGCTGATTTCGAATTTGACAATGATATTGCCAGGTTTGACTAAAATTGGCCAATTTAGGCCAAATTTGGACCAAATTTCGAAAGTTCTTCAATTTTCATGAAATTTTGCGACGATCACATTTGAAAGGTGCTGATTACAAATATGTCAGTCATTTTGTCAAATTTGACCAAAAATGGGTAATTGGGGCCAAATTTGGATCAAACTTCAAAGTTCTGCAATATTCATAAAAATTTCTACAACGCACAATTAGAAGTTGCTGATTTTGAATTTGCCAGTCATTTTATTAGATTTGAACATAATTTGGCAATTCGGCAACGTTGTATTTTTGAGACTAAATATGCATCGTTGTGTTGCGTCCTGAAGTCTTCAAGCCATGCGGCTTCTTGTTATAAGATAGTTTACAGAATTATCTTTCTGATGGTGTTTGAATTGCTAAAAACTGACAAGTGTATAAAAAGTTATTACTTGTTGAAGTTTCGGGCTAAATTTCTCAGAGACACACTGTATATGGATTTTAATCACCCGTTGACTATGGAAATTTTTACAACATTTGACAATAACAATTAGCCACATTCCGGAAAATCATGTTTTGTTTTTACGAAACTATATTCGCTATGTATCTGTAGGGACGTTATATAACTTGGTAGAGTTGTTCTTGAATATGTCCCTACAAAGTCATTAGAAACTTCACGTGAACATTCGAAAAAAACGTGCAAAGTAATGATGTTTCTTTTGATACAAGTAAAGTTTTACATTATTAATTATTGAGTCTCATCAGTAATTATATTTTTTCGTGTAACAGGCTGGTTGATGTCAGGAATGTGGCTAATGCAACACAATCGGATGCTTTTTTTACATATTTTCTTTATAATAATTTTCTTTATGCTTTCATTTACTATTTTGTTGTATAAGTACAAGATGAATAAAAAACAAGATGAGGCAGTTTCCTATTGAAGGCTTATTTTTTTAAAAATCTTCATCATACCTTTCTCGTTTGTTAGCTACCTACACTAGTAATTGTAGGTAAACTTTCGACAGCATTTCCTGTGTCAGGCCAAATACGCCCGGTGCAACCATTTTGCAATTATGCGGAATGCTCTTTCACATTTTCTTCATATTAAGTTTTCCTTGAAAATCGTGGTAATTTAATGGAGACCAACCGGAGTCGAATTTACTGGTGCAACAAATTCACGTTAATGAATTTTCCCACGCCAATATTTTGAAATACGTTTTTCGAAGTTTTAAGATTGGTACTTTTACATTTTCTCCGCCTTTCTCAACCATACCAACCATAGTCCAAAATAATAAATCATATTCAAAAAACATTGATATTTCAGGAAAAAAGAATGTTGGTGTACCTTTTGCTATGCTTGTGTTTCCATTCAACATTCTCCGTTGAGTACGATGTATTGATATTAGGTGCTGGAGCATCTGGAATAGGTAACATAACGCATTGTTTGTCATCAACATAACTTTTTTACATCATCTAATGATTGAATGACTGAATATTATAGCAGCAGCATCATACCTTCACAACCACAATGCGAAGAACTTTTTAGTTCTTGAAGCAAAAGATTGTGTAGGTGGTCGCATAAAAAGTGCTACATTTCAAGGCGAAACAGTTGAACTGGGGGCAGGATGGATACATGATACTACTACAAATCACATGGTGTATCAACTGGCCCAGAAATTTAGTTTGAATTTAGTTGCGGATAATCAAGAACTGGATAATATCGTATTCAGGTAATATGTGATGGTTCTGATTCATAACTCATTTTGTAGTAAAAAGTTCTCGTTTAAAAGAATACTGTGCAAATTTACATATTATATTCTCTGACTATGTAGAGACCACTAACAATGAATGTTGACGTCATACTGTTACTGATTCTAGAAACGCCAAAAGTGGCTTTAAGTATCCAGACAAGGTTGTGCAAGGAACTAGAGATCTTTTCTTTTCAAAAGGGGTAAATGCCGCCCAACTAATCAATAAGAGATTGGCTGCTGGTCGCTATGATGTCAGTTTAGAAACAGCTCTTCGCTGGTCCGGATGGCGCAATAAAAGAAGAATCCCCCTGGCTACTGAATATCTAGCCGTTGATTTTAACTTCGCTGCCAATTCCGCCAGGATGACTGCTTCTTTGTTCAATCACATAGGTATAAATTTTTATCATTGAACAGCTTAAAGTTACATACAGTTGAACACTAAAATAACATTTTTTTTCATCTTTTAGGCGGTTTACAAACAGACTTTATTGTGAAAGATCAACGGGGGTATTCTTTTGTGCTAGATGAAGTGTCCAAACCATTTAAAGAAAAACTTTGCCTCAACACTGAAGTCAAAAGCATTAAACGTCTTTTTAACAAAAAGTATGAAGTGACAGTCAAAAATGGGAGGAAATTCATTTCAAAACATGTCCTAGTAACTTTCAGCAGTAGTGTCTTGCTAAGTGAAAATGTAAAGTTTAGCCCGAGTTTGCCAGCCTGGAAAGTAGAAGCGCTAAGTATGGCTCCCATGGGACACTACTGCAAAATTTTTGCGAAGTTTCCAACAAAATTCTGGGATGACACAGGCTATGTGATGCTAGCTAGCAACATACGTGGATACTACATGCACTGGCAAAACTTAGGACCTTTGTTTTCGAATAAGAACTTTCTTTTGGCCACACTTACTGGTGAAAAGTGCCAAGAAAGTCGCTTGAAGTCTGATCGTCAAATAAAGTATGAGATGTTCACGGTTTTGAGGAAGGTCTATCCATGGGCAACGAAACCAACAGGTAATTATACGTTTCTTTTAAATGACATTTTGCCCTTGTAGCGAGTTGAGACTAGTAAGTAGGTATAGTATATTCACGAGACAGTCAAAGTCAATTTTGATTTTCTTCGTCTTCATATTCTTCACCCAACAGCTTTGTACTTACAAGTTTTTTCTAAAATTGCAGAATGGACTTCTAAGTGTAAACTATAGTTACCTGCTTGTTCAGTCATCGAGTGGTAAAATAAACTAAAGCGTTTTCCAAATCTTGAGTAAAAATTAATCTTACAATGACATTGATAGTTCATACTTACGTGGCATAGATAATAATAGACAGGGAAGAAACACCCATCTAGGAGCACTCAATCTAACTGGAAATTTTAGTGATGGAAGTTGGTTGAAACTATTGAAAATTTTGAATTGGGCCTTTTTTCTAACATCCTCGTTTTCGAGAAATGATGACATCAGCATTTTTAATTCAGACGAAAACGAAATTGCTCAGATTTTGGAGTTTTTGATCCCAATCGAGCATATTTTTTAATTGGTAAATCTGTCGGATGGATTTTTGATACTTTAAGGGTCAATAAAAAATAGCCCTGTAATATTTGGTAAATGTAATTTTGCTTAAAAAAAGACCACTCTAAGCTCTTTCAAAAAAGTTACTTTGAAAAAGGACATTTTTGTTTTGAAGTGAAATATGAGACATTATGTCGACCTGTCGGACGGATTCGATAAATCAGTGCATTTTTACTTCATTACGTTCATAATTACTTTTTATCGAAAAAAGGGTTTTTGATTGGTTAATGGAACTTGGTTAGATAATATATTCTTTATGTGAATGAAATATAACAAAATCTTTTTAATTACAACTAAGTTTCTCAAACATCAAGAACTTTTGAACAACGTTGTAAATCAGTCGGACGGATCTGTCGGATGGATGTTTTTGAACAATATATTTCAAATTACTAAAACAAAGTTAAAAATGTTCATGATTGACGAAAACACCCTTACGGAAAAGGTTTTATCTTCATTTACAATATATTCTAACTATTTTCAAAAATATACGAAAAGAAGACATACCGTCTGTCCGATCTGTCGGACGGACTAAATGCTTTATGCTCAAGTTAACTTAAAATGGCACACTTAAACAAATTTTGGAAAGC
Organism: Turritopsis dohrnii; assembly: GCA_027922465.2. NCBI lineage: Eukaryota > Metazoa > Cnidaria > Hydrozoa > Anthoathecata > Oceaniidae > Turritopsis > Turritopsis dohrnii. Next base: position 331,236 of record BQMF02000275.1, read on the forward strand.
TGAAATTGAATCTATGCTAGTTAGGTTGATGATCTCGATGGTTTTTACAGCTGCTTCACTATTTTTGATTCCTATACATAAAAAAGTCGATACAAATAAATCTGTCGGACGGACTTGCCACAAAGTTCTAGGATTAGAAAAATAATCATATGAGTTTTGAAACTATTTATTACATTGTTGCGATTCATTTGACAAGAGCTTTCATAAATGCTAAAAATATTAAATAATCAAATGGTTAGTTAACTCAAAAAATATCGATTTGTAAAAATCCGTCCGACAGTCTAAATCCTACCATATGCGATGAAGAAGGGCGTGAAAATAACATAAAAACATATCTAATCTATACATCTTTTGTTTTTTCTTGTTCTTGGGTGTCAATACTTATCTTCCATCACCGAAGTTTATCAATTTTTGGAAAAACAATTTCAAGGCTGTGTGATGACGAATTACAAAATATGCCCAATCGAAGAATATTGACAAAAGAAGAAAAATATAATGAGAACATGGTTCCGAAAATCAGAAGTTCTGAGCCATGAAAGACCACAATGATGATGTCACCAATTTCGAAATATAACCTTTCAGTCAATGTATTTCAATCATTTTTCGCCATTTTTTTGTACTCTGAACAGATCAGAATCAAGTTTCTAATACTATTATCACAAAATATGAAGATGAAAATAACGTCATCACTTTTGCCAAACATCACAGTGCAAACATTTTTCACCCATTTTGCAAGTTTTTGTACTCTAAACAGATCGGAATCAAATTTTTAAATGCTCTATCCAAATTAAAAAGATAAAAATGTCGTCATCATCCGTGACGTCACATAACGTCATTTATTATTATTTTGCATAAAATCCTTTATATCGGCCATCTTTGTAGTATTTACCTAGACAGAAATGAAAATTTTACAATGTCAGACTAAAATGAATCGTAAAGTACGCCCTCAAAGATGACGTCATCAAGGAGATATATTCGTTGCGGCAACATTATTCGCTTGTAAAGGATGCAAGCGGAATTAAAACCTTTGAAGTTGTAGATGCTGTTGCATAGAAACTGACTCGGCCAGGCAATGATAGGGAAGATTTTATCTTCAACTTGCAATATTTTCTTGCTCGCATTTAAACGAGCAATTCTGAATTTTGCTATTGTATCCAACATGTTAAATGAATTCTGATAGTCTTTTCTCTATTCCGTTATCAAACTTTCTTGCTTTCCCAAGGTTTTTTAACAGATCAGCTTGAAAGGTTTAATCCTCCCAAAGCTATGACTGAAGTTAATGCATAGAAAAAAAACGAACGAAAAAGGATGAAAACGGAAGTATCCCCACGAATAGCATGCAATACCATTCATTTATCGGCTTCCTCGTGGTTGGAGCTAATGCAATCACAGTTTCCTGTTAATGCAATCTTAACTGTATTTCCCAGATCATTGTTAATGTAAAAGTCGCTCTTGAGGCTTTCCACGTAAGATTCTTTTTGGAAGAACGTTATCGCTAGCTTCAAAAAACCTTTATTGTTTTCTGTGTTTTTACAGAAATTGTTCCAGTCTCTTCCTTACAACATCTTCTGATCGAGGCTGTTGAGCCCCTGACTCCTCCCTTATTTGATTTTTGATGCTCACAGGGAGGTGTCATTACAATCTTCAACGGTTGCTGGATGAAGTTGTTGACTTGGTTGTATTACTTTCTCGTACTTCTTAATAAAATTTTGGTACGTTTCTGTAAGCTTAAGGCTTCGATGTTCAGCCATTCATCGTAAACCCATCTTGCAACTTGAGGAGGGGATCCTTATGCACATTTTGGGTATTGAGTTTTTGTCCCAAGTTTGGATGTGTATGAGTGGTCCTCACTCAATTATTTGCGGAATCAATGTTGGTACGGAACCCGGCACAATGAGGATCTGCTTGTGACTTTGTTTATCCATTGAAATGTTCAGTGATTTAGTCCTCTATAACTGAGTTAATTCCAAGATACATCTTCCAAACCCACGAGTTTTCGAAAATCTTGATGAACTTTCTCTAACATGTCAAACAATTATATAGTAATGATAGTAATGATAACAAAACGCCTCCACATTAATTCCAAATGTATACTTCTGAAGCCATTCCATGTCTTTTAACAAGCTATGCGAAAAGTTAAGCATTTAAGTAATACACTGTTACATTTTGATTCAGGTAAATGGTTTTCATAAGCAAATATGAAGTATAGAGTTATATTTTCTGAAAGATTTACAGCACCATCTGCTATGATTTGGTGCATTCAAAAATTTTTTTTGATACTTATACCATTTTTAAATTTCGTGTAGAATTATGAGATCTGCTGTGGATCCGTCTATTGGAGTAGTTTCATGGGAAAATTTGAGTTCATCAAACTTTTTGCAGGAAAGTCTTATAGAAATGTTTGAAAGACCGAGGCATGACGTAATTTTATGCTCACTGACCCAAGCAAATTTAACAAGGTTTTCACCATGAAGTTTTAATGAACTCAAATTGTCACATGAACTGTATGATTGTAAGGGGTATTCAGTGAAGCTACTTAATTATTTTAGTTCAAATACTTTTCTTAAATTGCTTTTGTTATTATTGCAACTAATAATTTAAGATTTATTTGAAATTACCACATGTTTCAGCTATAATCCGATATCTTTTTGAATCCGATCCGCACTTCCTTGGTTCATTTTCCTACCGAGCACCTGGTGTGACAGATTACGATCACGTGGCTATGGCCCATCCCGTCAACCAATCATTATGGTTTGCTGGTGAATATACAAATGGTTGGGATTTTGGTACTGTACATGACGCTTTTTTCAGCGGAGAAACAACTGCAAAACAAATGCTAGGCTGTCTCCGAGAAAACTACTGTCCTGATGAAGTGCCAAAAACAGCACGTAAAGGTAAGATTCCAATCAATTTACTAGCATTGCTTTTTTAGTTCTGTCGAGCTACCTCAGTAAGGTCATATAGCCTTTCTAGATTTCATGTTCAATCAATAACCAAATGTGTAGTTTTAAGTTTCCATTATTACCTTGGCATTTATATATCTATATCTATTATATCTATATAACTCTTTATTTTTTGTTAATACTCATGAAATAATCACTTATTATTCCGATGCACCAGTGAAGTAAGTAAAGGCTCTTAAAAACGATGCGGTTTAGTCATTTCAGTTTTAACGCCACCTCGCTGGGACACCTTTTGTAACATACCACTCATTTGTTCATAGTGTGCAAACTGACTATATATTTGACTGGAAGCCTTGAAGAGAGGTGATAATTTGTGTTCAATTTGTTGTTTAGATATGTCTGAAAGCGAGTTTGACGTCAGTGTAAGTTTTACCTTATCTTTCCAAAAAAACTTTCTACGTCTCCGATAATATTTTGACAGTGATATAATATAGATAAAATTGCTACCGAAGGTATTATGGCACCATAAAGAAGCTATTTGAATCAAAATTAAATTGAACTTTAAAAATGTTATTTTGGTTTTGTGATTACCGTAAGACCATCAAGTAAAATGTGTCATTAAAGATCTAGATATAGTATCTACTTTGAAGATCTAACTTATTCATGGCACACGGACATTTTTTTATAAAATCAGTTGTACGTATTGAATAGAACCTGCTGCACACGAATTCAATTCAATTCTACTAGGATTTTGTTTAGGTTTCTCCCATTTCAATACATATTGTGTAGATCTTAATTTTCTTCTATCTGTTTCATACAGTAAACGGAAATGGGGTTTGAGAAAGGTGAGTATTTAATAGTAGTTTTAAGACATTTCGTTTTCATCACAGGATGTATTAACAAAGGAAAGGGCTGATGGCACTGAAAATGTTGCTCCTCAAAGGGCTGAAATGGTATGAAATGTAGATGATTGGTTTGAAAGTATTCTGGTTGATATTGTTTCCAAATGCATTTATTATTTCTTTCAGTATGGCAAGGATGTGCGGGACAGTGTTTTCAACTTCTTACAACAGATTCAAAACAGCTATGATGACGATTTATTATGGCAGAAAAAATAGAGAACTTACGCCTGATGCCGTTCTCTTTCTCCTTCATATCGATCCATATTCTTAATTCAAACTAATGAAAAGAAACTTTTTTTGATCAATGTAGTTAAGGAGAAACCGAATTAATTACAAAGTATTTAATATGCATTGTTGTTCATTCAGTTTTTTTTTAATTTTTTACAGTTTTTAACAATAATTGACATCTTTTCTGTTTCTTTTGCTAAATGCTGCAACAATCCGCATCTGTGTAATAGGTTTTCGTCATTTCGTTCTTGCTGCTCTGCTAAAGGTAACGTATAAGTCCTTTCTATAACTATTGAAAAGGATAAGAAAAGTGATTGAAAAACTACGAACAATGATGATCTTCAGTATTAACATTCAAAGATCCCAGAATCGAAAGCTAACAGTCTTTGCGGATAAAACCGTTTTCAGACCACATTATATAATTTGATAGCATTTTTTTCCTTATTTAAGTAATTGTAGACAGTGTGATTTGCACCTTACTTTACAGAACAGCACAATACATGTGACTTTATTCTTTTATTATTATTGGTGTTATTATTGATATGTATTTTAAACCTGACGGAGAATTCAGAATTCGTTCAAGTGCTTCCAGTCTTTTTACATTTGTTCCAGTAATCTGAATGGCAAACCTTAACCCAAAAAACTTGTACAACTATCTGATACTAAATGCGTTTCGGGTCGTCTGTGATGGCTTGTCTCGATATACTAGTTGTCACTTTGGCTTTTAGATCTCCTTCTTAAACAAATCTTGGAAGCAACTGTGTTTAGAGTGGTATATCGAGATTAATAATTTCAGATAGATGGCCATATTGGATGTCTATGGTATTTGTTTGGAGTTTTTTGTTGCCATAGCCATCCAAATCAGTCGTGAAATTTGATAAATGTGATTTGAATGACGCCCATACGCCCAAACGTAACTGGAGCAAATTAACATAGAGTGATGAAACAAATAGTTCCTATGTACAAACATTCTTACACTTGCATCATTTTTTTTATCAATTTATTTATGTTTTTATTCAATTTCCGCACGCTATGCGTTTACACTAATGGCTTCCACAATCAGTGAAAAAATATGTTGGCCAAAGCTAATTTCTCAAAGGAAATGAACATTAAGACCCCTCCCCCCCCCCCCCCCCCCCCCCCCCCCCCACAATCAATGTTGTTTTATCAGTTTTTTCCATCCAACATTGATTTGTGGGGGGGGGGGGGGGGGGGGGGGGGGCACTATACAATGTCTGGCAGCACAAAACTAGGAGCAACTGCAGCTTTGGCCACAATTTCTGTCACTGATTGTAGTTTATATTCATTTTATTTGTTTGTTTGTTTTGATTTCTGTTGTTTTTATGTGGTGAATAAAGGTGTTTGTAACCATTTAAAATTTGTTTTTAATATTTCTATTCAGAAATATAAACACATGCATATCTTTTTCCAACCCGTTAGAGCTTCGAAGTTCAAAATCAGCATATTTAAGTTAATGCATGTGCAAAATGAATATTTTATTACGGTGGTCTATATGTGACAGTCTCAAAAATAAAAAAAATTTAACATACAGCAGTCTCTCCCGAACGTTATAACATGCATGATGCATGTTATAACATGCAGCAACCAAACGCTACGACTGAGCATGCGCGATGATTCCATGAGCATGCGTATAAACTACTGTTTTGGTGAAAAGTTTAGAAAGACTTTATGTTTTTATCGAGGTAACAGCCATGTTTTGATTTATGGCTTCTTACTTTGTTTTTTGATGTGATGAATTTATTTCTGGTGTTTTCTACTTTTTTAAAGGAAATCTCAACATCAGTATGGATTTTACTTTAATACTCATGACATGTTTGTTGTTTGGTTTGGTGAGCGCTGTAAATCCACACAATCTTCTTCATGCGGAAATCGATGATATCATTAAGGAATACTTTCGTGCAAACTATCCATATGCAGAAATATTACGCCTTCTTGAAACATTTCATGGCATAAAGATAAGTTTACGTCAGCTACATCGGTTGTTGAGGAAACTTGCTCTGTTTAGGAAAAAGCAAAAAACACTTATAAACGACGTTGTTTATTTTATTCGAAAGAACATTGGCACGTCGTCATCAAGTTTAGGTTATAGAGCAATGCATTGTAAGTTGAGAGAAGATGGATATATTGTGGACAAAGAGACCGTTCGCCTTGTGTTAAAGGCACTTGATCCAGAAGGTGTAGAGAATAGATCAGCAAAACGTCTGAGAAGGAGAACGTACAGATCCATGACGGTACGACAAACTGAAACCATTTGGCCTTACAATACACGGATGTGTTGATGGTTTCAGCAGGAGAATCATGTCGCTCCAAGTGGCTGAAACTAATAATAACCCTGCGGTAATATCACAATATTATGTTGGTTGCATTGAAAGTTTGAAACTTGTTCCTAGGCTGATAGGAGTTGATAGAGGAAACTCATAGACATTTAAGTATTTGGCAATATCACAATTTCATACAGTTCGTTCCCAGTTCTTTCTAATAGAGTCCAGTCTTTCAAAAGAGATTGCAAAAGTGGCCGTGCTTGTAACCGCCTCTAACAACTTACCCTATCCAGTAGCGCCTTGTAACACGATTTCACAAAAGAAGTATGTTTAGCGATATTGTAGTTTGATAAAGTTCGTTCCCAGTCCAATCTAATAGAATGGGCGTCAGTGTCTATAGGGAGTGCTCTGAATTCAGAATTTTTGCCTGCTAAACGCATTTTTGCCTTGCAAATGGTAGCCCGTCGTTTTTTTGTGGTAGCCCGTGGGCAGTCCGTCCTTTTTTACAAGAGTTTGAGTGGTAGCTCGTGAGCCCGTCTTTTTCCAAAGATTTCCATTTTTTTCTAAGGTAGACCGACAGGCTGGATTCCTATCCATTTTAGTGTCAGACTAGTTTTTAGTTTTCTGCAAAATTGCGGTCTCACAGGCTACCAGTGAAGTCCTTGTAAAAACGACGGGCTACTCACGGGCTACCACGGGCTACCAAAGCAAAAAACGGGCTACCAGCTTTAACAAAGTAGACAGAGACAGACAGTATTGGCAGAAAGCAATTGGTGCTACACCATCACGAAACACGAAGTCAGCCTCGTTTTTATAGTTAGCCTCATGGAAAGCATTATAAAGTCGTTAGAAATGAATGCTGGTCTGAGGACACGTTTTATTTTTGAACGGATTTGCAATTTCTTTGTCTTGTTAAGCAAGTATCAATAGCAACCATACGACCAGCTAGTTAACAGTACGTTTGCACACATTCTCTACAAGCGTTTTTGGTGGTCTGGGGCCGAAGTTGTCGTCAGCTTGGATCACTTTAAAAGCGTGGTCTCTTTATTTTTCAGCCTTTCAACGAGCATTGGATCATGGCCAATGAGCTAACTGATACACAGTTGATGCAGCATTTCGACAGTCCAATTTCTGTTTTTGAAAAAGAAGACACGGCTCAAATACCGCGTAGAGAATTTGCTAATTCCCTTGAGCCGATTGAGCGGATTCGAAACCGATGGCCTTATTCCGATGAAGAAGGCGTTTTCTTGTCTCAGGCCGAAACCGCTGACAATGACATTAAAGGTAAGATTGTGATCAGCAACCATACGATTTAAATCTTATTTATTTTGATTCTCTTTGAAACAACTGTCTTCTTTTAGAATCAAATGTGGCGCCGTAGTATGGCGGTTATCACTCTCAGAATTCATGCGAGGGGTCGGAGTTCAATTCCCCTTGGCGGCGATTCACCATGCGCGAGTGAATGTACCATAGTGCTGGGTCGACCCATGGCATGTAAGGGAAATTGGGTAGATGATACATCGGGTGTTGCAGGAGGCTATCAAGGAGAGCACGGGCTCTTGGTTGGGTTCGTGTCACTCATGAGAGTGTTAAATACCTCCAACCTAAGCCGTGAGCCCACCTGGAAAACAGATGCAGTAGGAACTGAGTGTGGCCAGCCACGTAAAGTAATACCTAATAAAATAAATAGAAATGAACCTGACTGTCCCAATGGAAAGCAGGAAAACGGCTGGCAGAATCTAGTTCAAATAGAACCTAATGATATGGTAGAAAAGTATATTGTAAATTACAGCGAATTTCAAAAGAAACATGCTAAATAAATGTGATCAACATTTTGTTTATATGAGGGAGAAATCAAGGGCGAAGCAAAGATTAACAATCGCTGAGATTTTCAATTGAAAGTAGTTTTCAACTAAAGTATATATGTGCTTCATACAACCGAAATAGTTTTCAACCAGTTTCTCCATACACGTTTTGCTGCGTGAAGCAACGTCTCTTGACAAACTCTTTTGATAGGTTAAGTAAGAAGAACTATGCTTTTGGTCACGTGAAATGATTTTTTTTTCGATTGGTTGAGTCTTTCCGCACTTTCCGTCTTCACAATTTGTCGATAGCGAGTCGAATGTATGTATTTCCCTCATGGCTGACGAGAATGCGGTGAATTGTTTCCCCTTGTTTGTTACGAGCAAGTAGTTGCAGTTAGGATTTAGTTTGGGCCTCACTAGCTGGATATAGAAATCGAGAATCTCCATAGTTTCAGAATCGAGAATCACAGTGTCAAATAAGTATCTCTTGCCAGTTTTAAATTCCTTTTGGTCGATGTAACCTCCATTGGTCTTTGCTTTATCAATCATTTCTATGGTTAAGTATTGATAGGTCATTGGTCTGGAGCACTTAACACGAACGAATAAACACGTAGCAATGAATTACATTTTTCCAAAACATTTTCCTTATTTTTTCATAAACAACTTTTTCAATTTTCACAAAAACATACTATCCGAAAGAACTTCAAAATGGCTTTCCAACGGTGTAAAAATTATTTTGAAATTCGCTATATTCATTTAAAAAAACAGCTTTAAAATTTCCATTTCCAGGCATACTGGAAGAAATAGGGAACAAAATATACGAAGTTTTCCACCTGATATGAAGATTCATTTACACTATAGAAAAAATTTTCTGATATTGTATTCAACTATTCCTTTTCTGGTGACGATGAATAACGAAAGTCTTTATTCATTCCAATAGAAGTGGAAGTTGTCACGTGACAACTAATTAAAATGGTGTGAGAGGCAGATTGCGTTTTCGTATTTTTTTCACATTTACTATTGTATTTTGCCATATTAGTTACAAAGTTCATGGGAAACATTTTTAAACATTTTTCATATAATCTTTTGTAGAATGTTAGGGAACGGAACGAAGATTGGTAAATGTGTATAGGTAAATCTTTCATTCAGTGGCTTCCATTCTGTCTTCTGATTTTTTAATTTTTTCTCTAAATGATTTAAGATGACATGCTACGTGACATAAAGTTCTGCGCAAGCAAGAAACCCTTTTGTTTTTAATTATTTCTTTTCTCTCCTGAAATAATGATTGCATGACATTTTGTTGATGTGAAAACGATCAAATATCAAGAGATATGTTTCCATTCCCACCAAACAGTAGAAGTAAAAGCTAACCAGAAAACAAAATGAAATGTAAAAATGAAATTGAATAATACACAATTGAAAAATATTGATTGAACATAACGTCTACGATATTTTCACGTGTCTGTAAGCAGCTATTATTAATGCCATCTTAAAGCCTTTACACCTCGGTTCTTTTGCGAGCACTGAAAATGGCATTGTATTGTCAGCTGATAAGATATAAAAGATTTAAAAAATTACGACTGGCAGGTATTGAATGATAATAAAAAAAATCAACAGGTGATTTGAGGTGAATTCTTCGACAGTTATTTATATTACGGATTTCAGATCTAAGAACTATTCATTTATTTTGTTTTGCTCCATTAAAACAAAGGGATACTTATGTGTATATTGGCTTTAACTGTGAGAGGAAGGCATGAAACGGTCAAAAGGATGTATTAAAAAAGCCCTTACCCATGAATTAATTTATTTTGAGTTAACGGGGTGTTGAATAAATAGCAGAACGGTAGCAAACTGAACGGTTAAGTTGTGGGAGATTTACAACAAGAAGTCGTTAGTATTAGGGAGATTCGTAAACTCGACGAGCCTGTTACACGAAAAAAATCAATTACTTGTGAGAATTATTTTGAAACTGTTTTACTGAAACGGTACTTCAGAGATTTAAAGCCTTTTGTTGTATCAAAAGAAACATCATTACTTTGCACGCTTATTTCAAGTGTTAATGTGAAGTTTCTAATGACTTTGTAGGTAAAAATTCATGAACAACTGCACTAAGTTGTATACAATTCCCTACAAATCTATAGAAAAAATAATTTTTCCGAATCCCGCTAATTCATAAACTAGCATGTAGCTTTAGCTAAAAATGCCCCCGCGCTCAAGCATTCCAATTTGTACACGCAGCAAGCTATACATTGCAAGCCTATACAACGGAAACAAAAACAAACAAAGTCTTGTTACTTTTTGTTATCTCTTAGTCCTATGTCACACTGATGCTAATATACCTTTCAAAAAGTGTAAATAAGGCTTAACAAGTAACATCAGAAAGTATTTGCTACAAACAAAAGAAATGTGTGAACTAAAACCATGGATACGTATTTTTATAATCAAAATAAGATTAAGATTTTTAAAAGAAATTCTGTAAGAGCCAAAAGAAAAAAAAACTTTAAAAAAAAAAAATTAAAGCAAAAAATCCTTAGAAATCTGCGTTTCAAACTTTGATTCGAAACAAAACATAGCCAAAGTTTACAAAAAAAAACAAGAAAAAAATTGGTCACTTTTCTTTCTTTCTCCAATTAAAATCTTTTTAAGGCAAGATCCGCCAAAAATCAGTGCATTGAATAAAACTTATTGAATGAAAGATTTAGAGCTAAAACATATACAAAAATGGTGGACAAAATTCCAGATTTGAAGCTGTGCTTTGAAATCCTTGTCGTTCACTCCACAAAAACAGAACAAAAGTAATATGAAAAATGTCTAAGCAATTTTAGCATACGAACTTCCTAAATAACATAGTATAATATAATAATAAATTAGGAAAATAAACATTCTGTCTCCCACCTACGGTGTCATGCTTTGACATGGAAAAAAAGCAAAGTCAGCTAATAATTGTATACCACCGTGTAACGTCAACATGAAAGTTGGAGGATGATGATGAAGATGATGAACAAAATCGGAAACTGACATTCGCCTATCTCGTGAAACTACTATGCCTCCTCGCTCGCTTACGCTCGCTGCGGGGGCAAAAAGAATGTAACACCACCCACCCGCCCTTTCATTATGAATCCCCGGGGACCGCAGAGCAGGGTGGCTAGAGGGGGAGGGGTATAGTTTTAGCAAATCTCCGCGGTTCCTGATCTCATAATTCAAGTGTGAACTTGGTACTGTGCAACAACACCATTCACTTTTCGTGAATGCAGTTCACTATTTAAGAAATGTGAGTTATATGAGTTACATGATAATTTAATAAAATAATAAATAATAAATAATTTCAACACAATCAAAAATTTATTTTGGACATTTGATTTAATTTTATGAATTCAAGTGTCATTTGTCAACTATGTACAGTGTGTTTCATAGTGTTGGAAACGGAAATTTTAAAGCTGTTTTTTTAAATGAATATACCGAATTTCAGAATAATTTTTACATCGATGGAAAGCCATTTTCAAGTTCTTTCGGCTAGTATATTTTTGTGAAAAATGAAGAAGTGGGTTTTATAAAAATAAGGAAAATGTCTTGGAAAAATGTAATTAAATTTTTAATGGTCGATTAAGATGTGAATGAAAAGAACAGAGTATTTGAAACAATGACGGCAATTTAATGAGTTAATTAACTCATCTTTCAATAACAGCTATCAAAGGTCATTATCAAAAACAATATCAAAGTCAAGTGACTGTAAAACACAAGAGTCATTGAAAACAAAAGTGTCCCCTGTTTCTCTGGACACAGCGTATTGCTCTTGCTGTCATAAAGAGCGGCGAATAGAATTTTGATTTTGTCTAAGATTATTTGCTGCGTCAACACTTTTACTTTTCAACTCTGATAGACTCTGGATCTCAGTGGAGAAAAGTTTTTGTAGCAACTAAAGATTGCTCATATGATGTCAAAAATATTTTGTGGAAGCTCCCGTCTCACAATTTTTAACTTTGTGATGAGATTATAATTTTAGTGTGTTCAATAACACCACCACATGTTCTTAATAAACAAAAGAATAATTTCACGTGAAAACTTACTTTTATTAACCATTAAGGAGTTAATAACCGTGACGGTTTAAAGAAATCCTTCTTACTACAGTGTGTACCAGAGAATTTCGGTCTGAGATTTTAACAGCTCATAACTTTTCACACATATATCAGATTTCAGCAATTTTTACACCATTCGATAGGATTTTATTCATAGATTTTAAACATATACATTTTGTTCTTCAAAACCTTTTAGTTTGGAAACAATTGAGGATTTTACCATGAAAAAATCCAATTATCTTCTTAATGGTTAAATAACACATCTTTCAATAACACCTATCAAAGGTCATTATCAAAAACAATATCAAAGTCAAGTGACTGTAAAACACAAGAGTCATTAAAAACAAAACTTTAAGCTGCCTTAACATGTCCTCCGTTTCTCTTGACACAGCGATTTGCTATTGCTGCCATAAATAGTGGCGAATAAAATTTTGATTTTGTCTAAGATTATTTGCTGCGTCAACAATTTTACTTCTCAACTCTGATAGACTCTGGATCTCAGTGGAGAAAAGTTTTTGCAGCAACTAAAAATTGCTCATATGATGTCAAAAATTTTTGTAGAAGCCCCCGTCTCACAATTTTTAACTTTGTGATGAGATTATAATTTTAGTGTGTTCAACAACACCACGACATGTTCTTAATAAAAAAAAGAAGAATCGCATGTGAAAACTTACTTTTATTAACCATTAAGGAGTTAATGACCGTGACAGTTTAAAGAAATCCTTATAACTACAAAGGTATTGGACTAAATTATTTAAATTCCTATTATTATTTAAATTATTTTAAAACCCTTAAAAGAAATGCTATCGAATGATGTAAAAATCACTAAAATCTGATATATGTGTGAAAAGTTATAGCTTGTTAAAATCTCAGACCGAAATTCTCTGGGACGCACTGTAGTTTATAAAAGGTTTTTTCAGTCAAAATGATTCACAAGTGTATTAAAGTCTATGTCAACCGTACATAAACCCCCGATTTATGGCAAAATATCAGACATTTTTAGAGCTCTACTGGGTCCCATATTTGGGCTGAGAAGTTACGATAGAATAAAGATTTTGTTATCAAAATTTGTACACTTCTTTGTCAAAGGTTGCTCTCGCTCCTGTGCAAGTTTCAACGTTTTTGGTTTACTAGAAAAAAAGTTGATTTTTTTCTAACGCAAATTTTAACGCTAAAATTTTAATATTTTTTCCCAAAATGTCGTTTATAATATTGTATTTTTCATTCTCTTGATGATGCAAAAAAAATTATTTTAAAATCATTTATTTTGACTTAGTAATCATAAAAAATGTTCGAACTGCCAAATCGGTTGACATAGATTTACCTCTGTTACCAAGGAAAATTTAAGGCGGTTAGAGCAAATCAGAGTACAGCAACAACGAGATGAAACGGCCTCTTTTCATTTAATGAGAGATAATTTCAACAAAAGGTTTGAGAAGATCCAGATGAATACTCATCACCTGGAGATGAAATTGAAGGCCTCTGCTAAGAGCAAAACACATACCAATTCAACGAAGAATTGGTTAAAGATTTAACAGAGTTGGAGGATTTGATGGATATAGGTTCTGTCAGGAGAAAGAAAATCACAAACATCATTTCTTTGATACAAAAACGAAACAAACTTATTCGACTAAATGACAGATTTAATGCTGGTTGATTTAATTAATGAAGTAATTTTGAATGCTATTTTGAATTTAAATTTTGCTTTCGTTTTAAGTGGAGAAAAAATGCATTGATTTTAATGGTAATTAAATGTATGTCAATATATTTCTGTATTAGCTAAGTACATATAACCAAAAGTCTATAGTGGCTGTAGTGTTAACTTTATAACAAATGTATTAAAATGTCAAAGTATCATTTGTAGCATTCAAGGTATCTCTTCAGATATAAACATGTCTTTTTAGACAAAAAATATCACTATGTCTCTTCAGACTGTTCTCATACGTGAATGCTAAGACACGAATACACTAAAAAGATGCGAATAAAAAGACAAGCCCTGCGAGTCCCGAGGGACAGAACAAAAGAGGCAAGAAACGAAAGAAAAGAAAACAGGGCAATTCATACGTGAAAAACAAATTATAAACTAATTATCAACTAAAACGTCAACGCAATGTTGTTTTCGGTCTTTTGACCGTTGCACAACGTCCGTGCAACGTCATTTTTGAGTTTTCTTAATCGTTGTTTTGACGTCAAAATCCGACGTTTTGTTGTTTCCATTTCGACCATTAAACGACCGTCATGCGACAATGGAATACGATGTCGAAAAAACGTTGAAACAACGTCTTTGTGCTTACAGGGCTAACAAAGAAAAAGAACAGCGGGAAAGTACCTGAAAATTGGATTGTTAATTTCCTTCGCTGCTTTGCGTAGTATTTTTTTGATTATAATGAATGTAAATGACGTTGTATGGACGTCGAATAAACGGTTGTTACGACGTCTCCTCAACGTTTCTAAAAATCATTTATTTAGTTTGGGTTTAGTTTTAAGGAATTAAATTCTGTTGTGCCTGGGACAGCGCTTTTATTCCATTATCGCTTCTCTCGCTTTTCGCGCATTTTATGTTTCTTTGTGATCAAACTCCTAAGAAAAGATCGACGTTATATCGACGTTTTAATGACCGTTGTTTGAATGTGAACATGACGTCATCGATTCATTTACCGTTATTGGAGTAGGAAACATATTTTTGTGCAATTATAAGAGAACGAAGTGTAGATATAGCAACAAAAGTTGCTTTTCGTTCATTATTATGATTTTTACATCTTCGTCATATGATCGTCAGATATGGTCATGACTAACTATGACCATAAAGCGACGTCGAATAAACGTTAGCTTTGGTCAGTTTTGGTGGCGACGTTAATGTGACCAAATCCTGACCGCCATTTAAACGTCAGATGCTTACTGGGCAAACGCCATTTCAAAGTTCAGATTTGTGAGTGCCTAGGTATTTCTCATCTTACTGGGAAGAAGAAGTCTCTACAATCCAACAATTTTACCGCAGTCTTAAAGCATTCATTACTTTGTCACACCTCTCCTTCTTGTGAAGATTTCAAAATTTTGACTCGTGATTCCAATAACTTCAAACTCACACTGAGAGTCTCTTCATAAGCCATGACAAATCTATTCTTAATAGGAACATCCGATTTATGCCGTTATTTTGAACTTGATTAGTTTTCTTTTTGATTATTTACTTTTTGACACAATAGTTCATGTCTCTTGACAATATTTTTCGTTTCATTTTACAGTACACATCCGTTAATTCGAACACCCAAGGCACCAAAAAATTTGTTCGAATTAGCGAGCATTCGGATTATCGGAAAATTGGGAAAAATAAGAATTCGGATAGAATTTCTTACATCTTTCTTGCACGAGAAGTGAGAAGAAAGAATGAAAGTAAAAAACATTCAAATTCTCAAAATCCAATGTCTTAAAAGTCTTCAGAATCAAACGATTTCAGAACGGAAAGCTTTACAACATTGTTGCGAAGCCATGGATTATGGACTAGAAGAATAACTAATACTTTATTGTACTTAAGGAATACGTAATGTCTTTGTATAGTTGCCATGCTTATATTGAAATAGGCAGCCAAATATTGGAGAAGTCATAGACAATGGAGTAAAACAAGAAAATGAACAAAATATGCTGCTGCAGTAATACAGAACAACGTTGTGGTTGTATACATTTGGAAAAAGGAAAGACTCTTATTTTCTCTTCAAGCAAGCGATGACTATAACTGCAAAGTAGAAGTACCTGAGAAAAAAGTTAATTTTGGTGATAAAGAAGGACTTCAATTACCTTATTTATTGAAAAGCTGAAAGAAATTTTACCACCATAACAAAAATGTCTTTATTTTCACTACAGTTGAATGAACGAGCATTTTTGAGCCTAGGGGCCGAAAAAATTGTTCGAATTGAGGAAATGTTCGAATTAACGGAGTTCGAATTAAGCGGCGCAAAATATAAGACTTTATTAGACCAAACTCAAGGGACTGAGAAATATGATCGAAATAAAGAATGTTCGAATTAAGCGGCATTCGAATTAACGGATGTGGTGTACTGTATCTATAAAGGGGGTTTACACGTAAAGATTCTTGAAAAACTTTTCTTTTAAGCTGGTGAAAATTTTTCAAGAATCTTTTCGGTTAAGTGCAACGAATTAGAAAATAAGTAGAGTCACGTACTTGGTGAATATGTCTTTCGATTTATTCAATCATCATCAGTGCTAAAAATACTTGTAGCACTGATGATGATTTGAATAAATCGAAAAGCTTCTGCTCAAACATATTTGTCCTATATTCATACTATATTCACACCTTGGCATTAAGTTATTAAACATGTCTACGATTCTGAACAACGAATTCATTGTGGTTGGTTAACATTTGAATGTGGTTTTCGTTAAATAATCAGCATTTATCTTTTCATCTTTTTAGTGCAAACGGAATATTTTCTTCTTCATAGTTACATAACATAAATACTGAACAACTTTAATTATTGAAAATCTTAAATTGACAGCTTTGAAGGAGAGCAACAGGATCTATGCAGCCAAATGGTCTTTCAAAGAGAATTCAGTTCAATTTGTCAGCATCATCAATTAATACATGGAATTGAAACTGATAAACCAGTTCAGATTTGCTAATGTCAAGGCTGCGCATATTAAATGGTTAAAATGTGTAAAAGATCATTGGTGTGGATATTTCTGGCTTCTATCTTCCGTTCAAATTGTTTTTTCTATTATTCAAAAGATGTTGAGTTTCTTGAACATGATATACAATCAGTCTTGCATGGCGAAAGACTGGTCAGTTGCTTATTACTGTGTGAAAACACTGAACACTGTGACAAAATTGCTTTCAAAAAGGTTGAAAATGAAATGTTTGGCGACTGTATAATGCTTGGAGAAGCAAACGGTGAAGACAATAATGCAAATCGACTTGTTAAACAAAAGGCATCACTCTATCAAAAGGTAACTTAGACGACAATTTAATAATTTCTAATTTTATACAAGATGTTAGTGCCGACCCTTATTCTATTAGTCATAAATTTGCAAAAATCGGTATAACGTCAATTAAGATGTTACTGTGCCTACAAGAATAAAGTAAAAAAATTCTTTTTCTGATTTTAAGCAGTTTGTTACCATGTTTTCATCCTTTCAAAGATGTTTTATTATCATTACAAACCTTTGATTAAAAAAATAATCACCAGATTGTCCTGGGTATATTTCAAGGATAACTTTGCAATGTTAATTTTACTTACATAATCATTTTTCCATACTATTTTGACTCTTTTCAAAAAAACTATCAATTTTGGTGACTTTTTTCAAAGTAGCAAATGATGAAGAATGAAGAAATTCGTCATCAACAGATATATTTACAGATAAATATGATACCCATAGACATATCTAGGAGTGGGAAAATAAAGTAGAGGAGTACAGTACGATAAAATTCCTTTTCGATCTTATTTGGTAATTCGTCGTACTATCCTATCTTAGATATCTCAACTTTCCTTTATAAATTTTGAAATACTCTCTGAATTCGCGTATGATCACCGAGGTTTTGGATTCCTTAGGAAAGGCTAACATGCGAAGAAATATCGTGTCCACAAAACCACTACTGTGATACTCATATTGCTGTCACTAGAAGCAAGCCTTGCCAATGTGTCCCTGGGTTTACTGGTAATCAATGCAAGGAATACACAGGTAACTGGGAAGCCTCGATTTCTTTTGTCTTAATAATTTCGTCTAAATTTCCTTGACGTCTAAATTTCCTCATATGTATTTCTGGAATAACTAAAAATCAAGTTCCACCATAGCCATATCGAAATCAAGCATAAATAGCTACATTAATTTCGCTAAATTTGAGAGTCAACATCTTCCCATTCGGAACTTTAGAACCTTTTCTTTTCCCAATATTTCTTCAACCATTCAACAATTCTCCTTTAAAATTTCTCCATCAATCAGTGCTTTGGTGGAATTCTCGGGAAAACTCAGTTTTTCGCGATTGATTGTGTAACTAGAAATGCTGCGTATGAGAAATTTATCATTTAGAAATTTCAAATTGAACAAAAACTATTTATGTGTTTACATTTTTGTTGCTTGATCGTTCGAATGAAAGGAAAATTCTAGAACATTGGACTTTAAAAATATCACTTGGTAAATTAATACTCTTTACTTGTTCATATTCCAGGAAAAGGTTCATCTGAGGCCAATCCACATACATCATGCTTAGCTATTCGTAATGAGTATAGTCGTTACTATCTCGAATCACGTTATTACTGGATAGCCTTCCAGAACACATCAATTCGCATGTTCTGCGATATGACAACAGATGGAGGTAATGCTCTTCTACTCGAGCTCTTACATAGAGTCATGAAAATGAATCTCAAACAAGAGATACTTTTATTTTTACAGGTGGCTGGACACAATTTGCAAATGTGTTGACCACAAATATTTCATTGGACACTGACGGATTTATGTATTCGTCACCACTTGATTTTCCAGTTGAATCTTCTCAGAACTACATGCTCGATTCAAGTGGGCTGAAACAATTAAAAGACGCCATCAACGCAACGCAACTCCGCGTTTACTGTCATAAACCGTCTGTAAGTCGAACGTTACATATTGTCACCACAAATACTTCAAACGTCCTTGAATTTATGGCGTTTGAGACAGACGTCAATCCAGCTGCATGCGGTTCGTTCACCACACTATCTGACGACACGTCAATGTTATCTAAAAGTTGTCACCAGTGGAATTACGGTAGCCTTTGGAGTCACAAAGACAAGAAAAAAAGCGTCAAAACTAGACTTTATGATCATGTCATTTTTTATGCATACAATTATCATGTGATCATAGTGGGTTATAAGAGGATGTGTGACGATAACGATTACACATCAGTTACTGGAATATGGCGATACTTCATCAGATGATTGGTTAATATCATAAGAAAGAATTCATTGTGTTTGTTTGGACGTTATGTAACCACGAAAAATCAATCGTTACGTCTGTAGATTTGCAGACAGAGATAAGAAAAGAGATGATGCAGGAGTTTGTGTCAAACGAATGGATGGGCTTCATCATGCGAACCAACATCCTTTAACAGAAGGAAGGAACACTCAAGAAAGCAAATAGATATACTGAAATAGCATTCAGAAGTTTGACAATGTTTTATTACCAAAGACACTTTTAAATTAATTTGAAGGTAGTATGAAATTAATTTTAGCAAGTTCCCGTTTCCTTCCCTTTGGAGATCGTAATTTCCATTCCTTTGAATAACAGTTGGTTAACATCACAGTTCACATAACTAACGCCCATTATCGATAGCCATAACTTAGGAGCTGATCTTATAAACATTTTACTCTTGGCAGAGGGAGACGAGACATTTTGACAAGATCCTAGTTTTTATATAATTCTCATTAGATTTATTTTTCTGATCATACCGAAAACAAAAAAATCAACCTGTCAAAAGCGACATCTCATTTATTTTTGCTGGGATCTGAACTAAGCGAGGTGTTTTTTCAATATATTCACAATTATCTCGTCGACCTGGGAGTAGTTTCATGCGACAATTTGAGTTCATCAAATTTTTTGCAGGAAAGTCTTAAAAGTGTTTGAAAGAAAGAGGCATGACGTAATTTTATGCTCACTGACCCAAGCAAATTTAACAAGGTTTCCACCATGAAGATTTAATGAACTCAATTTGTCACATGAACTGTATGTGGGAAGGGATAACATTTCACGCGTGTACATTAATTAAAATGTTATGTAAACAACAAAATAGAAACTATGCCGGGATGATTTTCACCCAGGTAAGACGGGAAACAAATCTCATCCCCTCTTTCCGAATAAAAACTTCCATATGATCAGTCCCTTAGTTATTTGTTAAGATTTCCATGGAATGGATAATCTTATTCATTTCGGCGGCGTATCTATTTCTCTATCTATCTATCTATCAGGGTAATGCTCTAGCCTGTGAAATCAACTTCAAAATTATGGACAGGCTAATCCAAGTTACTGTACCGATTATGTTCCCGCAATGGTGCAGCCGTGTATATTGCACCGAAAACCTGTAGTAGAGTAGTGAGTATTGTTTTCAGCACTTATTTTTTCTATAATTCATTTTTAGCCCCAGTGAACCTAAAGATGGTTAACTCGGAGGCCATTTTCCCCAGCGTACCATAAAGACTGGTAGTTGCGAGGATTTTCACCAAACATTGTGTAGTTGATATCGATATACCTTCTTTGATTTGTGCTCGTATATAGCTATCTATATTATATTTTGGTGTTCTGTAAATTGGTAGAGTAGTATTATAACTATTATAACTAATTAGGAAGTATGACTTATGAAGTAGTAAGGACGATTCAGGGATCTTTTCATCAAGGTCATGCTAAGTTTGGGGCTTCCGCTGGTATCCAGTGTTCTTGTATTTCTCTTTTTTCAATCTGTTGGTCAAAACTGCGCAAAATAAGGAATTGGACTAGTTTTGATCTAGACTATATATTAGAACAGGGTAATCAAAATTTTGAAAAGGTTGGCATTCCACGCACTCTCTTTGTTGATGAACTACCCAGTACTGTTTGTTGTGGTGGAAATGAAATATTTGTTCAGTATTTAGATATTGTTGATGGTGAGCTTGTTTTTGAGTTGAAACATTCTCAGTAACATTAATATTAATCTTTTAGAGATATTTGATCAATTTTTGATATGAGTTCACTTTTTAAATAAAAAATGTGCAATTTCTATCAAGGATCTCCACTCTTTTACAAAATCTTTTTAAGCCCTCCTCCTTCGGGTTCATTTAACTATCTGTAGGGGTCTTGTCCTTGTGGCAAAGAGGTCTGTGCTTGGATAACCTCTTTGGTGGCAAATTTGTTTGAATACTATTCGTTTCAACTTTCAGTCAGAATCAAAATTTTGGATCTCTCCTGAATTATCTTTCTCCCATTTGACAACTTTAAGTTTTCTGCCCACCATTTCCAATCCAGGGTTATTTGCTGTTGATAATCTGGGTTTTCCCTTTCGGCCTGTACTTGATTTGCCTGCAAGTACCGACACTGCAATTGTGGTAGAAGAACTGCTTGTATCGTTGTGCACAGTCTCCCTATCAGCCTTGTTAGGTCTAGCAGATTGACAGTGAAGTTTTGGCACATCTCTAAGCATTCTTTTATGATCTGAGCAGTTATTTCTGGCGTAAGTGACAGGGTGAAAGTCCTGGAATTCACCACCAATTCCAGGAACTCCATTTCATGTGTTCTTTCGAAAACCCTAAATGCTCTAGCAAGAAAATTACTGTGTCCCGACTCATTAGTAACCCTTCTATGGCTTGATGCGTTAAGAGCATGTCGTCCAAGTTAATGATCATTCGAATATTTATTTCCCTCAATAAAGCGACAGGCGCTTCAAGAAGCTTTGTGGAAATTTTGGTTGCTGGTCCCAGGCCAAAACACAGGCAAATGAACTCGTAAAGGCTGCCTGAGAAATTAAACCTAACATGCTTTCCCAAAGGTACACAAAAATAAGCAGCTTCATGTCTAGTTTGCACATATAGCTGTTTTTCTGCAGAACGTTCTTCAATTGAATTCTCCATTTTGAAGTGTTTGTAAGGTAGAAAAGAATTCAGTTCCTTCAGATTGATCACAGGTTGCTTAATTTTTGCCACTCTTTGAGAAAATATTTTAACCTTCCTGCCAGAGGTACTTTTTGAATTTTTTGAATTTTTTACCACCGGATGAACATGCTTTAGTTCCTCTACCGAAAAGAGATCTGGTGTCTTGCTGGAGAAAGAACTTTCTCTTACCGGAAAAGCTTTCACCACGTCTTTGCTGGCATCTCCGTTGTTGTTGTTGTTGTTGTGGTCTTGATGATGCTTGGTCTCGATTATTTGCTCCCCCGCCAATTCTAAATCTTGGCCTTTCATGCTGGCGGATGACGTTGGGAGGCTTGACGAAAAGGGTGGGGGTCTGTCACGTCGTTTTGAAGGTGAGCTTAGATTATGTAGAGCCTCTTTTGTGTTTTTCCGTGCCCTTACGATACCTTTTAGGTGTTTACGAAAGGGTTTTCAAAACAAGTCATCATTCCTCTTTTTAAAGTCCTCGTTGTCCTTTAGAATGCTCTTTACCTCAGGAATGTCTTTTAAGATATCCTTCAGGACACTGGATCGACGATTGTACGTTACTGTATTGAAGGCCTGACCAATGCATAAAACCGACTGTTGTGCAGCTGGAAGCAGGTCAGGAAGATCTAACTCAACATCTTCTCCTGTCCTGCTAGACAGTCGGTCTAACTGTTGCCAAATGTATCCCAATGGTGCAAAAGCTTGCATTATCTTTTTCTTCTGTATCTTGACAAAAGTATCGTCCAAACATTTTGCCTTATCATTCACAAGAACTTTCGCGAAATCGTCCAAAGCTCTTGGCACATCTAAATTAGTGGGTATAGGCAAAGACTTGAGCAACTTCTCTTGCAGTTGCTTCTCGGTTATGTAAACATTCAATTGCTCGTTGACATATTTGGCCAGATCCGTCGGAAGCTTCCATTCATTCTCTTCGGCCTCAGTCTTTATTGTGAAAAACATTCTTTTCTTTCTCGGTGGCTCTTCACCCGAAGATGAAGCACTGAATAACTGTTGAATAACTAAAAATGCCCATAATTTTCTCAAAAAGTAATATCTTTCCCTATAAATTTAAAATTTTATTTAAAAATTTTTTTTGACTTTTGAAACGTACGCTGAGCCCTTAAAACGGCTGTAAGTCGTTTTCAAAATGCAAAAAAAGACGTCTTTAATACAGCTTTAAAGCGTCTTTGAAACAAACTCGTATTAAAGACGTCGTTTTGGTATCTTGAAATACGTCTTGAAGACGTTTTGTGTTTATGGGTTACATCACTGTTAACGTAACGGCTTAACGGCCACTATGGATAGTTTACAGCCATAAATTGATTATGTGTTTGAGTTAAAACATTCTCAGTAACTCTGATATTAATGTTTTAGAGATATTTTCTAAACTGGGTAATACCTTGATCACTTTTTGACGTTAATTCACTTTTACAATACAATGTGCACAAATCTTATCTTTCTATCAAATGATGTCATACCTTTTACAAAATGTTTTTAAGCCCTCCTCCGACGTGTTCCATTCCACGGCAGTTATGAAGATTATACAATTTATCAAACAAATCTCATCGCAAACGTTCATAAAATGACAGCGCAATGATGTTCACAAATTTGAATTTGAACGGTCCTTATTAAGTTGTCGAGCTCATATCCATTACGGACATTTAAAAACATGGCCGACAGAAAAAAAAAAACAAAAACCGTTTAACTTAGAAAGTAAGTACCATTGATAGGAATACCCATATCAACAGTATAATG
This sequence comes from Turritopsis dohrnii, assembly GCA_027922465.2. Taxonomy (NCBI): domain Eukaryota; kingdom Metazoa; phylum Cnidaria; class Hydrozoa; order Anthoathecata; family Oceaniidae; genus Turritopsis; species Turritopsis dohrnii. The sequence continues at coordinate 354,789 of BQMF02000275.1, forward strand.
AAGGTTACGAGAACCGAATGTTGATTAACAGATTATTGTGAACATTTAGAACGTACATCAACGTCCGGGAAGTCAGATAATCATTTATGTTTTCACTCATTGTCCGATCAGCAGATAATTTAATTAGTGATAGCTATATGGTTGATTTCTATGCATTTCGATCCTATACTTATCGTCAAAAATGATTTCAAACTTTACCAGTCGATGGCAACTGTAGTTGTCGAAACATAGAAAAAAAACCTGACTTGTTCATGACATGATAAACTCTGATTTATTCAAAGTTCCATTTTTTTCGTTTAAATTGTTACAAACAGTCCAACTAAGTGTACAGCTAGTAAAAAAATTGCAAGAGATCCTGCATCTTTAAGGTTCCTTAATTCAGTTTGACAAAGGTCCTAAAAAGTCCTCTGTGTGGTAACGTTTTCTTGTTTTTAGAATGTAAAAACATATATTCATCAGTATAATAAACTTTTAAAAAGTTTGTTCTGGTTAGAGAGCCATGAGTACAAGAAGGTTATTCAATGCATGACAGCTAAAAATGACAACCCTTTTTCACATTTCCGTTTGGTTTTGTTTAGGAGCATGAGTACAAGGTTGTTTGAATCGTCTGTTACTTAACAACAGACAGATTCATGACATTTCTGCTTCACAACTTTAAGAATAAAAAGCAGATTTTATGTTTAAAAATCTCTTTTAAAAGTACAAGAAATGGATGACGTTAAATATTGGAATGTTTATGAAAATTTATGAAAACAGAAAATGAAAAAAACCGATGAATTAAGAAAAACAAAACCCTAATAGAATCTGATGTTTAGTGTTTGGAAGCAGCCATATTTGTTTACATCAAGTAAATGACTCGAAGAAAACTGAACAATAAAGTTGATGGTTGACGACAAAGGAAACTGTTGTTTATTTTGGTTTTTTCTTCTGTTTTAAAATTTCATCATTTGAGGTTTTAAATGTATCTAGACAGAGCATCTTCTTATAATCTCCATTATTTCAAAGACACCATAACAACACAAGGATTCTTTTCTATAAAAGTAGGTAGGTCTATTTTTTAAGTTCCTATGAAAGTTTTAAGAATAGTAGAGAATCAAGACTAGTGTTTTTCCTTCTTGTTAAAGGTTTGAGAAGTTTTATTTCTATCTTTGAACTGATCTCATCATTCAATGAGATTTGTAAGTTAAAATCTTTTATGATTGCTAATCCATAACTTAATCCATCCCGCCTCTCCTTAATTGCTGGATTAAAACACCTAATCACATTTCAACATAACCTCCTCGCTTCAAAAATCCTTCTGGCTAATGTTTCTTCCATCCTTTTTTTTCTCATAATTATTTTCCACTAAGGGTTGTACAGTATTGAGTACACTATTTTAGAAATGGTTGTGAATACGACAACAAATTCTTCGCATTTCAACGATGCTGTTTATTCTCTCGGCTCACGTGATATTTTACTTGTGGCGGTGTTTTGTATAGTCTTTCTGATCGGAGTAACCGGAAACAGTCTGGTATGTTATTTATACAATCCGAAATATGGTATTCGGATAAGTAACACAGAGATACTAATTTTCTACTTGGGCGTGATTGACTTGATCGCCAGTATCTTCAACCCTCTCATGTTTACTTATTGGACGATAACAGATTACAAACAATGGCATTTCGGATATATCGGTTGCAAACTTCTGCCAAGCTCAACACGAATTACGATAAGTTGGTCGATAGGAGTGATTCTGGTGATTACTATCGATAGATGCCGCGTTATATGTCAACCATTACATACGCATTTCAAACGAATTCATTTACGAATGGCGTTTTTTAGCACCCTGGTATTATCGATCTTATCTGAACTTCCGTTTACTATCTTCCACGAATACAAGGGCGGGTTGTGTAAAGTCTTCGATGCAAAAAACCCCAATTTTGTTTACCCAGTCGTTCTAATTTATATATCACGTGACCTTTTCTTTATCATCACCTTCTTCGCCACAATCTATTTCATTCATAAAGAGCTCTACGACGAAGAACATATCAAAACGTTACGTCAACAGTACGAAGCAAACAAAATGAAACGCATCGTCAACATGCTTATTACCATTGCCCTGATCTTCATCGTACTTGTATTCCCAAGAGAGATACTTCATATCGTTTACTATGCGTCCAGGTTGTCCCCATCATCGGTGATTCCCCATACAAAGTTCATAGTTGATGTGAACAGCTTCTTAAAAATACTTCATATGTGCAATAGCATTTGTAATGTTTTCGTGTATGCCAGGCTTAACAGGAGATTCCGTAAACGATTGTTCAACCTTGTGGCGAAAATGTTTACTCAATCAAGATTCTATGATTACACCCTTACAAATGACAATGCAACATTTTTCTCGTATGAACATGGAGACTCAGTATGGGCCAACCAAGCAAGTGTATTACGAAAAAATAAGCAATTTCGTTTGACCAGAATTCGAAGTTACATCCAAGATAAGAGAGCTTCTCCTATTGTCGTCAGGAATGTCGGCTCTGATAAATCGCACATGGAAGTAAAGCTATAACACGACGGAAAAATCTTGATTAAAAGAGACCAACGGCGGAAACGATTGGGACGCAAAAGTTCGGGAATGAATGACGGAGTTTGAACCTATTGATCGTAATCTTCAACGTACAAAACACATCACTAAAGTTCGAAAATGGTTTTTTTTTCAGAAATGAAGCTTTTGCAGCCATGGCCGCATTTTTAGGAGATAAAACACAGAGAGTGTGACTTACAGGAATCCTTCTTGCTTGTACAAACATTTTCGAATATTGGGCAGGGTTACTAACACTAAACAGAGGTTGTAAAACTGTTGTAGTACTTCACTGTTCATTTTTTAGCACTTTTCAGTATCGTTAATCGCTTATCAAAATGACTCTACTTCTCAAACTATTTTGTGAAAAAGTTTTATGCTCAAGAAAGTATGAACTTCTTAAGGTAACCCCTTTACAAAACCCCATCCACCCCAAGTCTCACACCAAAAACTTCACCATCCTACAAAAATGAAATGTATTTAAATTATTTAAGTTGACGTTAATTTATTACACCAAACATAATGTACAAAAATGTTATTTATAGAATTTTTACGACTGGTAATTATTTGTTTGACTGCAGATAATTATCTCCGTTATGTGTAAATGTTGTTCTTTTTTTCATTTAACAGCATACTTATATTTACATGTTCGTTTCGCGTAGGGTTTCAAATCTGACACGATCCATAAGTATCGGAATTTCAGTGTTTGTTTCCTCTGTGTCAGTGTCCGATTGTGTTTTTAAATGGGCCTTTTGATCGTCATCTCGTCGGTACAAACTTTTGAATAATCGGATTATTTTAACTCTAAACCTAGCGTGAAGTCCAGCGTATATAAACACGTTGCTTACGCTATTACACATGTGCAGAAACTTCAAGGCTGCGTTTATATCTCGTACTTGCTTCGAGTTTGGAATACCAGGTGGATTCAGCCAAGAGATCATAAATGAAATGTGCAAGATGTCACGTGGAAAAACCAACAAAACAAATACAACTGCCATGGTAACAATCATATTCACAACCTGCTTGGTTTTTCGCAAGTCTTTGTGTTGTTTCAGTGTTCTGATGTGCTCTTTGTCTAACAGCTCTGCATAAATCAAAACGGTGGTTAAACAAAAGACAGACAAGAAAAACAAATCCCGTAGCATGTAAATTGTGATGTTGGGGTAGGCATAATTCGGGTCCTGAGTATTTGCAACGGTGCAAGTGTAACCACTGACAGGCTCCAAATAGATGAAATTCGGCATTTCCGATAAGATGGATAAAAAAATGACAATAACAATAGCGACGTTTATGTTCTGCTGTTTAATAGCGGGATTGAACGGCCAACAGATCGTAATGCATCTGTCTATTGTGATAATCAAGATTAAACCAAACGAAATCGATACTGTGACTTTAGCTAAAGTTGGCAATAACTTACAGCCAACCACACCAAAATGCCAACTTTTTCCGAAAGTAACTTGCCAATAAATGAACAAAGCAGGATTGATGATACTGGCACATAAATCCACAATGGCTAGCCAGTATATAAGACACTCCATCGTTGCGAGTTTTTTGTTTTTCTTATTGTTGAAACAATAACAGACCAACGCGTTGCCCATAACCCCGATCATTAACACGATCACAAATAAGCAGGTCAGCAAGATATCTGACCAATGAAAATGGTTTGTCTTTTTGTCAGTTAGAGTAGAATTGTTAATAGCCAATAGGGATGAGTTAATTTCCATCAATTTTGATGTCATTTTCATGTGTAGTCTCGAAAGATGTGACTGAGATGTCTTCAAATAATCTTTTCCAATTTGTTTTCTTTTATTAGTTCTTTTATATCAAAATCTACAAAAAAAGTGATAAACATAAAGTAAATGACTTGCTCAAACTCATGATCTCTTAATCAGACATATAGCATTTTGCTTCCATAATTCATTTTAACCGTATCGTTTGAAAGTTTGTGAACAACAGTCAGGAAGATTGTACGTACTGACTTCGCGACGTTTCGGAGAGGTTCTGTCGTAAGCTAACCTTAAGCTTAATTTACTGTCTTCTAAATCCAACTTATATAACTATAATATCTCTACAAGAAGACCAGAAACTGAATAATACCTTTCTCATTCATGAAATACAAGGATGTAATTCTTTTAATTAGTCTGCCTCGCAATCGGCAGGACCACGATTTTGTGTTCTAACTTGTGATCCATCGAAATCATAGAACTAAGATTTCCGCGCCAGAACAATTTCTACTGATGTCATTCTAAATTTATTATTTGTCGCTGGCTTCTCTTACCTTGATATTCAGAATGCAAAAATCACTATTAAATACAATAAGCAAAACATCAAGCTCGGGTAAGGCTTGGGAATGAAGTGGACTTGAAAGCAATGAATATATGGCTTTTACACTTCCATTTAAAACTCTCCATTGTATTATTTTCGATCACCAGTCAAATGGTTATTGATAACGACTACACCATGATCGAACCTGTTTGACACTGACCACGATCGATGTCGACTGAACTCTCTAGAATAAACCTACGATTTGATTATATCTGAGCTTTATCATAACACATTTCTTATCGATAATCTATGTAATGACGTCATTAAAAACACAAGTTAAGTGGAGCCTCGGCTCGATCAAGATGAACAAGAGGCTGTCCGTAAGACATTCAAAATATTGACATTGGTTTGTAAAGCGAGTTTTCTTTATCGTTATGTGAAGAAATTGTTACTCTTTCGCACTTTTTCCCTCTTTTTCATCATTACCTGTTGCCAGGTTACAATAAACAGTGATTTGTGGAATGCGTCATGAAGGAGCTACGTTGATAACTTTCACGATAAACGGATTTTCAGCATAATGTAAAATTATCAATAGTGGTATGATTATTTGTGATTTCGAAGTTAGGCCAATTAGAAATTACATATCAAACCTTCCAAATCCACAAATCTTGAAATCCCACCAGCAATAATGAAGCATGAATTGCTGAAAGGGGACTTAGTAAAAGTCTTATTTTCGCTGTTTAGTTTTTTGGAGTTTTAATCCTCGAAGCCTCCCCACAGTTTAAATAATGACCATGGCAGCATGTATAAAATGAACTGAAATTCGATAATATATCTTTCCCATGGGGAAAATTTGCTGAAAAGTCACTGCGAGTGAGTGCATTTCTATAGTAAGACACGTACAACTTCAATGGAAACGCTCTTCGATGCAGAGACTTTTTGACGATCTTGCCCGCTGGGTTACCAAGCACCAAAACTTGAACACTCACCTACTTACTTATCAAGTAGGACAGAGATCTCATACACAAACTATTTACTTCGTACCTACCAACTTCTATAGTACACCATAATAAACAGTGAAATCAGGATGAAATTCTTGCAATGTAAAGAAGGTCTAAATATCCAAGATCAGAGGTGTAGCTAGACCTCAGTCAAAATTTGTGGAGGAGAGTTTAGTCATTTAAAGTAGAACAGAAAAACGTGCAAGTAACCATAGCGACACTTCAAGGCTGAAATACATTGCCATTAAGTAACTTGATCGTCACTAAAGAAATGTCATAACACTCCTCCACTTTTTTTGAATGACCTTGAATACGCGTATGAGGATGGTCTTTGAATAGAAAAGGTTCAAAGAAAGCACCATCCAGTCCTCACAACAACCGTCTAGTCCGATTTTTCCATGTTGAAGAAATCGGATTAAAGAGACTTATTGTTAGCGAAGTGTTCTTCAAAAAGTGTCCCAAGTATCTACTCAATATCTTGATATCTGAAAATACAAAATAAAATCTGAAATTGTACTACAAAAAAATCAAACCAGATGAGCATGTAGGTACAGTACCTGTGAAGGACCTTCCATTATTTTAGATCACTACTCCTGCTTTACATCTTAGAGATTAGACGTTCAAATTTCACTTCGCACCATGCCATAAACATGTTCAAGGGTCTGGTAAATCTCATGAACAAATACAGGCGCTGTACTTCAAAGAGGCCTTGATAATATTTTTGTTGCGTCACTAAACGCCATAGTAAACCGTTATCGAAGTTAGCTGATCATGAAAAGAAATTAGTTTTTGTTTTTGAAGCTCCCTGTCCTAAAGCAAAATAAGGTTGAATCAAAGGTACTGTCAATATTTTCTCAAATCACTCAAATAGCAAAAAAGAAAATAACGATGAAAATTTTTAATTGCTGTAAAAAGAAGGGTTACATTTGATGTAATAAAAATAATGAAGAACATATTTTTCTGATATATTAGAAGAACGAAAAGCGAATAAATTTGAAACAGGGTTGAATCCGTAAACTAGAAATGGAGAATTTTTACTTAGCACATATAAACAAATGTAACCGAGCCATAGGTTCTCAGAACACATACTGGATAATCTCCCAACCGGCATGTGACCCCGTACACAAAACAGTAAGGAATCACAGGAAAGTAAGGTTTTTCTGAAGCGAAGCTTAACCTATGGGGTACGGTCGATAAATTTTACAATGATTACGTCATAATTACTCATCATCAAAAGATGCTGAAGTCACACCGATGAAGTGTATATTAATTGACAATACTTATCAAGGATTGATTGACACAGAGAAAATCCAGTCATAAAGTCCATGGCTTCATTTAACTGTTGTAAACAATAAATTACTTAACATTCAACTGATCACGACGAAGTGATCTTGATTCGATATCAGGATCTCATCTCTACTTATCCAAATGAAAAATATCGACAATCAAAACTCTAAAACTTCTGTATGGCTAACAAAGTACTTCCACAAAAAATGAAATCTTGTTCTGTTTTTACTACCAACCCAGTGTGCAAAATCGTCAAAAAGTTATTGTGAGGAAGAGCATTGTTATTGAAATAGTGGGTATATTTCTATAGAAATGCACTCCTTCGTAATGGATTTTGACAAATTTGCCCACTGGGAACACGCTAACCATTCACGATAAACAAGAATTTTCGAAAACTTCTCAAACTTCAGTATGACAGACGCGTCATCTCATTTGTTAGTCTTGTTGTTAAATGTAGACAGTAAGCTCATTCACAACATCTACATCGAAATCACACAAGCGTTGTACGTAATGACATCAATGGCCACATCGTTAAATGTAATTACAGCAAAGAAGATAAGAAAAACGATAACAAATTGTTTGCTTGTTTGTGTTAATTCTGCTTCTTTATTTATTTGTTTGTTTATTTATGCTGTTGTTGTTATTACTGTTGTTGCCTTGAAACAAGGCAAGGAAAACAACTATACCCCCAAGTACATATGGAAAAACTATAAAAACCTTAAAAAGCGGACAAAATGAAGATTTCTTTTATCAAAACTTACGTGACCAAATCACCATGAGTCATGTATGAATGGAGACAGATTACATCAAAAAAAATTTCGCCCAATTTGTAATGGTGCCTTCTAAGAATAGGATATTTAAAAATAAAAATTCTATTTTTGGTGATAAATGTAATTCTTTGTTTTTTGCGCAAATAATACAAGAAGCCATTAACGACTTGCTATCGCATCATTTCATCAAAATATTCATAATCCTTCCTTCAAAACAAAAAAAACTCTACCTCAAAGGAATGATGAACAAGGATGACACGTCTGAAAAATCTTCGGGTTAGAAAACAATCTTCCTTCCGAACTGCAAGTAATCTCTGCCAAAACGATTGATCTTAAATGATCCGGATTTAATTAGCTAATACTGGATAATTTAACATACTTTGATCTATTAGGCAACAGTTTTTCATCCTGCACGTTGAATATCATATCTCATTCATTTCTCTAACTTGAATTTTTCTTTTTCTTTTGCTGTGCGTATTCCATATTTGTTGACGATAGACTTATCCCACATTTGTTACGTGGGAATTTGAGTTATTTTTTCAGATTAAATCATTTCAAGAAAAATAATTAAAGAGAATAAAGGCTTAATTAAGACATATTAAGTAATTTCGGTTAACATAAAGATTTTGTTCCATACAGTCTGCTACAGATTGATGATTTCCATCTGGTGCCATATAAGGCATAATCTACCTATACAAACCCACCAATTCAAAAATTTTTTTATGACTGGAAAGCAAACGACGATTGGAAATGTTGTGATTGGTCGATTTCAGAAATAGAACTCTCTTTCTCTCGTCATCATACGCATGTGCAAATGCAAACAAAACATACAGACAAAAGTCGAAATGTTTAAAATTCATACTCACTAATTGTGTATGCGAATGGGCCATCAATGGTTAGTTTATATAAAATTTCCATTACGAAATTTCCGTAAGAAATAGAAGCAAAGAATTGACAAAAAGTAATCAATACCGAGCGTTTGAAGCCGTCAAAGATCACTGCGACAAAGAACACGTTCATTTAAATAGTCTCTATAGTTTCATACAAATATACTCCTTCGCAATGGTGTCATCAAATCTTTCCAGTGGCTACGCTTTTTTCGAAAAATGAATGTCAGAGAAAGAAGTATTATAAATTTACTAAGTGCCATCCTTTAATGTTTTTTTTGCAACATCATCCTAATACTTTTAGGATACTTTACATCGGCATATTTTGAAGGAATATTATGATTGACTTCGTGCAATAGTGCGCCATCATCGAAAACATTTATTGTTGAAGTTGTTGTAAATTGACATGTTTTGCAAATCGATCCTTGATTAACGATATTGGCTCTTGTGCAGGCTCATACTCAAAATAAGTTGTGTTATCTTGACCTTGACTCCATGTACATAAGAGAGTTTCCGCTTTCATTTATCGTTGATAGCTTGACGGAACGGTTGTCAAAGCAACCTCGTACGCAGAGTTGTTAGTCTCTAATTGATATAAGGTATACAAAATGAATTTGATGTCATAGGCGATCTTTGTGTCCGCACTTTCTGCCTAGCTACAGAAAGTTTGATTATCTCGATTCTATAAATTATTACGGAGTCAGTGCATTGAATCTTTATTCAACAGTTATTTACACGTCTTTTGAAGCACGGTAAAATGTAAACATTGTCATGAAGAACATGCTAGTTGTAGAAGTAATTCAACGAGGCTGTAGTGAAAAGTGTTGATGAAACAAATGTATTTGAAGTTGAACGGCTCGTTCGGGTGCAAGAGTGATACGCTTGGGTGCTAAATCATTTACTCATCTGCTATGAACTAGTGTTATCACATATGGGGTCGGTAGCTTAGTGGTTAGAGCAATCTCCCGGCAAGCGAGAGGCCGTGGTCTCGATTTCCAATCAATCCGTATTCAAAACAAATCCAGTGAATCAAAGTTTTCGCACCTTCGAACTTCCAGTTTAAGATCGCCGTGTCAGGGCGTCATTTTTGAATCTCAATACTTACTTGTTGGTCTCGTCACAATCGTTATACCAAAACTTTCCTCCCCAGTTCGACCAGTTGAAATACTTTCGTTAAATAGCGAGGTCTTTTAAAGCTCTTGCTTGCCTGGATAATACACATCCCATGCAATGTGCTTTTTATGGTGTCTATTAATACTTATTCTTGAATATACCTATTTCATTTAAGTTAGTACCTCTTCATTTAGAACCTCTTCACACAGTCTGTAACACTTTGATTCATATCATGTGTTTAACTCTGCTTTTCGCCGCTTTCACTATGCATGTTTTTTATACAACCTCAGACCGTGCAGCTGCACAACAAACTCAAACCCATCAGGGTCTCTTGTCTTTTCGATATACGGATAGCGGCAAAGAAGACCCTGGCGAACGCTGGTCACATGACATGAAGATTACACAAAATCTGTGTAATTTTTATAAAAGGTGGCCCGAAGAAATTTTGTCTCGTGCATTCAGTTTTTTATATAGTCACCTTACAACCAATATAGAGACCAAATATAGTCCGCCGAGTTCACTCGAGCTCATTCATGCAAAACTTTAAAGTTGTTTACATACCGTAATGCATCGATTAAACGCCCCCTTCTTTTAAACGCCCCCCTCGAATAGACGCCCCCCCTTTTCAGGAGATTTTTAAATAAACGCCCCCCTCTATTAGACGCCCCTCTCTAAAGAGGGGCGTTTATTAGAGACACACTAATTAAGGCATGTAGAACTACTACATTGCATTGTTTCAGCCTCAATGTTTTCATTTTGTATAAAAATATGGAAATTTGCGATAGACGCCTTTCTTTTTAAATTTTAAACTAACAGTTGGAAACTTTGTCTTTATTGACGATGATCTTGAAGTTTAATTTTGTATATTTTTTATCAATGTTTATATTTAGTTTATATTTACGAAAAAGAAGAGTTTCACAAAAATTCAATAAACGCCCCCCTCTTTTAAACGCCCTCCTCGAATAGACGCCCCACTAAAAATTTAAAAAATTTAATAAACGCCCCGGGCGTCTAATCGAAGCATTACTTTCCAAGACTTCAACAGCATTCTGATTTGTAAAGATTTTATTCCTTAGGTTATTACATTCGAAAACCTTGCATGATAAAAGGGAAATTGCAAAATTCGTGTGGTGTTATGTGGATTTTATCTTTGTAACGAGCTGTGGTTTATTTTGGAGACACATACAGAAACCGTGGACAAAATTAAAAAATGAACAGAAAATTAAAACTTGAGTGTATTGAGGTTCAATCTTCCACAAAACAAAATATAGATAACCAATAATGGCACACACAGTAAAAAAACAACCTATGAAGATAAGACAATATCATAACAGTGAGAGAAGATTCTCATGAAATAATGTTTGGAATGAAGAACTTATTCAAATATATGAAATGATTCAACATTGTTATTTATATCAAAATTTGCTTAGTTCACTGGTCAGTAGATGTATGCCTATTTCAAAAGCTCTGAACTTTTTTTTGTAAGTGTCTAAGTATTATTGAGTCAGTATACGTGTTTGTCACAAATGAAGACAAACAAGAGCCAGATGGCGCAAAACGGTAGCAGCAAGCAGCATACTTTCGAAAGCACGACCAAAAATTGCCATAAAAAAAATAGTTAGTGTAAAGAGATCTTATCGAATGTAAATGGGGTGTTATTAAGAAACGCCACCAGCAAATAATTTTCAAGACAAAGAAATGTACATACATGAGTCGAATTTTTTCAAGAAAAAAATTATAAGAACTTATGTGTAAAAAAACGCGTCTGCTTCGAAAAAAATTAAAAACAATAACAAAGATTGACTCAAGAAACCTTCCCAAAAACTGTGATCTTTGAAATATTTAATGCAAAATGACGGTTTAGATAGCTGACAAACTTTAGATGTAATTAAAAAGTTCGTTAAGGTTGAACTACCGACGATAAAATCGTACCTTACATTCAAATGTTAAGCATTTTTAGTAAAAGTAACTACTTACTACTTTTAACTTAAAGCCTTACTACCAAAATATCTCTTTCTTCATGTATTATTAAGCGATGAAATATTAGAAAAATTTATTTTAGAATGTTTGCTGGATATAACCTTCAAATATTTTTAGACTGCGTTCCTTTGTGAGATTTCATATGATTTTCTGAACGAAATCTGATCGACTGTTAAGCGTAGGCTAAAAACTGCCGTTTCGGCCGGAGGAGTAGTAGTAGGAGTAGTAGTAGTAGTAGGAGTCCAAGGGTGTTTTAATACGGTATTCGCTTACGCTGCTACCGTAAAAAAACAACTTATACTTATATAATAAAATTTTCACAATTCTTTAATCTAAGAAGTCTATCTCAAGTGCCAAGTGTCAATATATACTTATTAGTATACTTAAAAATGATGTTTGTTGTATATGTTCACTACCGTTATTATACTGAAAAAGAATTCTTTTTTATTGTAGGATCTTGTGCAGGATCCTGTCAGGATTTTAACCAGATTTTAACATGTTGAGTGAAATTTGTTGTGTTAGTTTCAAGGTTACCATGTCATCAAAAACAGGATGGTATTCTGTATGAATACCGATATTTCAAATTTCAGGTAAATTGCTTTTTAGATTGTTATCTTCCCTTAAATCGTCTTAGTTGTTCTTGTCAGCCCATTCTTCTCACTGAAGGTGCTTAATACATGACAATTTGCAGGATTTTCAAACGATATACAGCTTAAGATATAAATTCTTTAATCAATGTACAGTGGAACCTCTATTAATGGTCACCTCCATACATCGGTCACCTCCTGATAAGCGGCCAAAAAAGAAAGTCCCTGCCAAATTTATTGTCAAACTCTTATAAAAAAACCTCCATACATCGGTCACCTCCAATCAACGGCCAAACGGCCACTTTCTATTGTCCCAATGTCTAATTTTACCTCTATTAACGGTCAAAAAAAAATCTTTATGCAAGCAAATGAATGGAAAAATAAAAAAATTGTTACTTTACTTACAATAATTATTTACAAAAATAAAGTCAAGTCAAGCAGCCTTATCTATTGTAGATGATTTGAACAACTTTTGTGAAACATTAGGTGAGGTTGACTTAGTAAGTGCTTTGAATCTTGTCACACTACGACTTGAAGCACTTAGGCTAAATAATGTTGTGTTTATTTTGATCATGAATCATTCTTTATGCCCCTACCATCCTGACCAACCTTTTTGATAAAAAAAGTATATTCATATAAAACCTCCATACATCGGTCACCTCTTATGCAACGGCCACTAAGCTGGATCCCCCAAAGTGGCCGCTATTAGAGGTTCCACTGTATACCTTGTTATGAAAAACCTACAAAATGTCATATAACGTAAAGTAAAAATTAGATTACATTTTCATTCTATGTATGTGCACATGCTTAGTTTAGGTTTTGCTTCCATTTCTGGATTGTAACGCTTTGTTTAGACCCACATATTGAACAATTTTGCTTCAAAAACGTTGTGATTTATATTCATCAACTGAATCCACTAAATTTTAATAAGGAATCTGCGTGAATAGAAATTAGCTACATAAATTTAATGATTCTATGATATTTAAATAATGGAAACATAGGTCAATCTGTGATCAACAAAATGTTTCAACAGATATTTGTGATTTCTGTAGCTTTATTGTTGATAATATTCAAAAACCGTGTCATAAAAAAGTTTCATGTTTTCCTCCCAGAATTGTTTGAAGATGCTCATCCTCATAATCTCTAAATATGCTCTTAAATTTTAGCGCATTTGTGTGAGCCTACAATTAAAGTAGAAACTATATTCTTCTAAAAAAAGACTGCCATACCTCATCACTATTCTGTTGTTTTATCAGTCAAAAGAGCGTGAAAATTCATCTTGTTCACTTGTTGAATATTTTAAGAACTTTTTGTTGTTAGCCTTTCTCATTGTAAATACATAATGCTACCATACCAGTGCTTTGTGAAATGAAATGATAGCTAAAATAATGTTATTTTGAATAATTAAATTTTCAGACTCCAATTTTTATCTTCCTCAGCACTAACTCGGATGATTTCTTCTTTTTGCTCGAAAATCCTGCGGTCGTTGTAATATTTTCAGCCAATAGAAATCGTTAATTCAGTAGCGTTCGCCAGGGTCTTCTTTGCCGCTATCCGTATATCGAAAAGGCAAGATACCCTGGGTTCGAGGTTGGCTGCACAAAAAGGATTGAAAAAAGTAATGTAATGCTTTAATGATATGCGATAACAGGCTAGACTGACAACACTACTGGATGCAATGATGGATAGCGTGTCAAATGCAGTGATTGCATCTCGAACAACCTGACAGGCCTATGCAATGTGTGTTATAGCTACTGAATTGGTAATGGCCTCTAAATTTTCATGCCAGTCCCAGTTTTGCCACCTTGTTCCTTCTGTTCAAACATCTTGAGTAGAACCAGTGATGCCAAGACATTCACACTCCAATATCTCAATTTCTGTTGAAAAGTGTTACAAGTTTCACCAACCAGTTAATATCTTCATATTTCTTTTTGTTAGCTATGACTTTATTTTATGTCTTTATTATGTCTACACTACATTTCGTTATCGGATTTGTCAGAGTTGCCTTATTCAAGATCTTGCCGGTGGGTATATTTGTTGAAAAGTCTCTGCAATCGATTCTAAATACTTTTTTATGACCCTTTTGCATATTTTGCGATTTTTCTGTATAATGTTATAGTTAACCCTCGTTATCTCAAACTTTCTGATATCTCGAATTAAATCCTTGGCCCTGTCAGCATTTTCAGCCCGTATTTGCGCCATCTTCAACTTTTCATCTGATCCACTGAGAGTTCGAAATGTGACTATAACCTGTCACAGCATTGGTGTTTTGGATAAAGCAGATTGGCGGTTGTTCAAGTTTATTTGAAAGGAAATGAAAAATTTTCTTGTAATCACAAAATTTTTTTAGTCGTCATTAAAAGTTGCTGAAAACTTCTTTTCGCGACACTTTCATTAGTTTCGTCTTCAAAACAATCTCTAAGTGACCTCATACAATATGGAGACAAAATAGTTGATGACGATCGTTTGGTGTTTTACTTACGTTTATTTCCATTGTTTCCATCCATCATCCTTATCACCTGGATTAAAGACATTTTATTAAATACTCAAAATCAAGGGAGGCGTGTGTTTTATCACGATCAGTTGATGCGTTTATGACGAAAAATGTTATTAACAAAATATGCACTTTAATTGTTCATGAGGAATTGATTACAGTGTTTGTTTCATCGTCTATATTCCTTATTTGGTTCTCAAAGGTACTTTGTATGTGTTTTTTATTCATTTTCTTTACATAGTATAATGTTTCAATGGTAATTTAACTAAATTTAGTAAACCTACGTCAAATGTAGTAAACGCCTTGAAGGTTGAGATGAGCTATTATATAGGCAAAACACGACAAGGACTTCACCGAGTAACTTTTCAAGGGCTATCAGGTGGATGTATAATTTAACTCAAAATCGTGCATGTGCAGTACTAAATATAAGTTAAATGATCCATACTTGCTTAAAACGCTCGAAGGTCTTAACTAGGTAACTTGTACCTCCTGATAACTTTTCTCAAGTTTCTCGCGTTTTTAGGAAGTGAGAAATGCGAGCATGCAATGAATCGTTTTTCCTCAAAACCGATGTTATTTTTATCATAAAAATTACTGTGATTGAAAATGCAAAAAATAAAGAAATCGATGCAATTCACGAGATATCTTCAAAAAGATGAGATATACAAATATTAACCAGTATATGTAAACTATATATGTTAACTCGGAGGAATAAACAAGCACAGCTAGTAAAGTGATGATTTTAATCGTAGTTCTTTTTGTTTGCTTGTTTTGTACCCGAAATTCCAGGCCTGTCATTGATGATGAAGTGTACAAGATTATGTTGATGATCATGAGGGGAACGAACATTCATGAAAATGATATAATGATGGTATGAATGAAGTTAATCATTGTAACGCTATGTTTTAATAGAATGCTTTTGTATAGCACAAAAACTTTATGTTGTGGTAGAACTATTCTTCAAAATAATGATGTAACCCCTATAACCTATAGACCAGGTTATAGGCCAGGTGCTCTGATATTTCAGGTATATCGTCACAAAATTAAACTCAATTGGAATCGAATAAGATGTTTTATGATGGAAAATTGGTTTTGCGAAAGTCTGAAGCAAAGAAAGCTATAAACACAGCTGTACTTACCAATTTAGTGTTTACTAACCACTTTTTGAGTTGGTTATAGTGTTTGCGGTAAATAGTGTTCAACGACACCTTTTCATTACAAAAAATGATCTACTGACCCATTCTCAAATACTTACCTGGTTTAGTGTTGTTAGAAAGTAACAGTAATTACTACACCTTAACCTATTTGTGTGGTGTACATGTACTTAGTTCCGTTGGTACTATTTTTCAATTGACATTTGAATGAAATTACGGACGAAATGAGAAGAACTTTGAGCGTTTACTTAAGTATGGCTCATTTACCTTGCATTTAGCACTACGCATGCACGATTTTAAGTTTTCTAGATGGCCACCTAATAGCCTTTGAAAAGTTACTTGGTGAAGACCTTGGTGTGTTTTGTCTAACAATTTAACTCATTTAGCCCATACAGTCGACTCTCGATATTTCGATCTCTCAGGGAACCGGGAAAAAGTTCGAGATATCAAAAAGTTCGAGACTGTATTAGCATTTTTTTTTAATGCGCATGCACAATTTGGGGTTTTATGTTATGGCCACTTGACAGCCCTTAAAAAGCTATTTGATAAAGACATTCCGTGTATTGCCTAATTATGACTCATTTTGCTTGTATTAGCAGTCATTTTCTGCTCATACACCAAATCCAGGCTCATTATCCAGCTACTTGTTATCACCGGAAAAGTTACTTGGTGAAATCTTTGATGTGTTTTGTCTAATATAGGCTCATCTCAACCTTCAAGGCGTTTACTACATTTGACGTAGGTTTACTACTTATATAGCGTTACTACATTTTTCGTTGATTTTTTACAACATTTTGTCGGAGTTACTACATTTGTCGGAGTTACTACATTCGTCGGTGTAACATTTGTGATGTCATAATGCGTTAACTTGGTTTCGTAACTGGAAAATTCCAAATCATTGAAAATCCAAGGAAAAAAGAATTGAGGAAAAAAAAGGAGCCCGATAACGCAAAACAGTATAGTAGCAAACATCCCTGGAATTTCATGATGACTGTTTGATCCACGGTAAGGAATGAAGAATGACTTAGAAGTTACTTAAAATCTTTCAGTCTTTCTTTCAGAAATTTTCATGTGAAATAACAGTCATGACTTGATTAACTTCTTGTCATATCAGGGAGAAATTGAAAAGCCGTTAAAAACCGTAAACGATTGTTGATGGAAACAGCTAAAGTAGATTAACGAGGAAGTTATTTCAAACTTTTTCATGAATTTATGAAAAATGGTTACCAGAGAAAATGGCGAACAAAATTCGTAATAGCTTATTAAAAGGAGATATTTCACTGGGCAAAAAATATCGTGACAGGCAATTTTAATTGTTTTAACGGTGGAGATATTTTCAACTTCCCTTGCATCGCATTTCTGCCTAGAATTCTACCGATCATTTGAAGGTAGTCATTCCTCATAAATCGTATTTGTAATTTCACGCGGTCTATGATAAAAAGGTCCGCAACCAAAAGGGGTAAAAGTCTAAAACTACAGGGATCACTGTAAAGCTCGGAAGATGTATTTCAGATTTTAAATTCGATTAAAGTTAAAATTCAATTAAATATAATACAGCTTGGCGATCGAATATATTTTTATATCTTGAGTCATACGTGAATAGCGTAAATTTACTACATATAAAATAAAATGCTGCAAGAAAAACTCGGGAATCTTCGTTCGTCTTTCATGATTTTATCACGTTCTCAGCAATACTGCCAAATTAGATGGTTTGATGCTGTTGCACAAATCCTTTAAAATTATATCGCAAGAATTTTATCTTCGCTTCTTTTTACTGGTATTTTCTTCAACCCATAAGAAATATGCTGCCGTTATATTGTTTATTGCATTGTTCAACGCTTCTTGCAAGATGGACACACTAGAGCTGAATTGTACCGGCAAACATAGGTCTTTAGAACCTAATGTCTGACATGCGCAATTTGGACCACTGCATCCACCCGGACTACACTCCAGGAACGAACAAGTGGATGATAGTCCAAAATAATTGCACATAAATGCCACATACAATATCACGTATTTCAGTTTGCCCATTTCGGCTGATGGTTATATTTGCACACCTTTACTCAACTGATTAGTGTTGATGTTGTTTACTCAAATGATCAATGTAGATGTCTGAACAACTTATAAATGTTTATTTTTGTCATTATCAACACGTAAAAGGAAGGCATTTTCTCAACTTAATGATTGCGTTTTGTTATAATTGTTCTAATTATTGAATCTTGAAAAATAATCAATTTGAAGAGACACGCGACCGAATTTGCTTTATATTCATTGAGAACTCTTCCTATTCATTTATCTTTATGATGCAATGCCATGATTACTCGCTGTGGATTTTGATCCAAGATGTTCTTTATGAGTTTTCAATACCCTTCCCGTCATTCTGCTGAGATAATTTTCCTTCGTTGCTTTGTAGTACATGGACGATGTTTTAAATAAATAAACAAGTGATGAAAATAGCCAATTGCATTCCTTTCGCCTTGTTGTTTTCCGCTATGGATTACCAGATTTCTACAGGATTACTGTAACAACAATTATCATTAAATAAATTTTTATCTTAGAAATGGAGACGTAGCTTCCGATGTTATTTCCTGATCGAGTAGTTCGTCATTAGAGTATACGAGTGTTCAAATGATTAATGAAATAAATCAAATGGAGATATCAAGAGAATATTTAGACGGCACCAGCAGATGCACAGAAGTTTTAAAAAATTTCACGAGCTAATGGAGAAATTTTCCTTCATGTCTAACAAATATTTATTCAATGACATATTCAGTTTAGTTGAGCTATCTAATTCAGTTGATGATCGTTGCTAAGGAAATGGTTTACTGAATAGAGGACGGCCGAATCAGCATTTCATAAATTAATATTTCCGACAATCTACGGTGTCCGCATATTTAGATAGTTCGTCAACAGAGTTATATGTTAGGGATTTCAATATCTGACCAAGTCATGATGCTAAAACTATAACAATGAAATTTGATGCAATCAGTTTGACTTCAACCGTACTTGTTCACTTGACTCGTGTTGTCTAACTAAGCGGCAATACAATTTTTCAACTTTGGCAATCCACATGTTTGCTTTAAAAACTCTAACACTAAAAACCTCATTGTTAACCAGTTCTTTATGATTTGAAGAAGTTAGGTACATATACCAATAAAATGCTTAGGTATTATCATGCTAAGCCCGTTTTCTTCATATCTTTTGCTTCAGCGTCTTAGATCCTCATTACCTTGACTGTCAAGAATTGCAATACTTTTCACGGTCAGAAAAGGCATTTCAAAATGGGACGAGGTTTTTAAAACGGTGCAAGGGCTTAAAATTTATTGCTTAAAATTTATTCACTTCACTAAAACAACGCAAAAGTAATATGAAAAATGTTTAATTAGTTTTAGCATACTTCACTATGTTTTAGTGAAGTGAACAACAAGGATTTTGAAGCACAGCTTGAAATCTGAAATTTTGCCAACCATACATTTTATGTTTGTATATGTTTTAGCTCTAAATCTTTCATTCAATAAATTTTATTCAATGCACTGATTTTTGTTGGATTTCTGTGTATGTAAGAAAGCCATATTACAAAACCTTGTCCTCCACTACAGTGTGTCCACCAAAAATGTATCGGCTCGTAAAACTTAAATTAACAATCTCACGATTTTTTATAGAAATTTTACTAGCACTTAAATTTTGTTTGTTATTTCTTTTGAGATTGAAACTACCGGAACGTTTTTCTACAATGGAAGGTAGTTAGCAGAAGAATTTCTCAACAATGCATTTCTTTTTACTTTTGGGAACAGAGGAACAACAGAATTTATTGTGAACAAAATATTTGCAATAAAAAAGCTTATTGTCACAAAAAGATACATTTCATCAGATTTCATGAAAATAAAACTTTAAAGTGAATCTATCAAGTTTTGCTGGGGGAATAATTTTCACCATAACAATCAATGTTTTGTTATAAAACAAACAGAGCAGTATCAATAATAGCAAATGCATAAGTTAATACTATCTCCCAAAGGTAAAAAGAAATGCATTGTTGAGAAATTCTTCTGCTAACTACCTTCCATTGTAAAAAAACGTTCCGGTAGTTTTAATCTCAAAAGAAATAACAAGCAAAATTTAAGTGCTAGTAAAATTTCTATAAAAAATCGTGAGATTGATAATTTAAGTTTTACGAGCCGATACATTTTTGGCGGACACACTGTAGTGATCATGATCAATAAAACCTTTTTACATTTTTTTATTTTATGTAAACGTTGGCTATTTTTTGTTTTGAATTAAATTTGAAACGTAAATTTCTAATGGATTTTTCGCTTTAATTTTTTTTTTTTTTGAAAAAGTTTTTTTTTTCTTTTAGCTCTTACATGATTTCTTTAACAAATCTTACTTTGATTATAAAATACATATCCATGTTTCAGTTCACACATTTCTTTTGTTTGTAGCAAATACTTTCTGATATTAAGCCTTATTTACACTTTTTGAAAGGTATATTATCATCAGTGTGACATAGGCCTAAGAGTAACAAAAAGTAACAAAGTTTTGTTTGTTTTTGTTTTTGTTGTATAGGCTTGCAATGTATAGCTTGCTGTGTGTACAAATTGGAATGCTTGAGCGCGGGGGGCATTTTTAGCTAAAGCTACATGCTCGTATATCTATTTTAGAAATAGAAGTTGTTTTTCGATTGGGATCAAAGATACGATCGATCTTGATTAGCAAATGAGCAAATTGAACCTGTCGTTGATGGACTTAAGACTGACGTGCACTAAATCAGAAATAGAAATGTAAATACTACCAAATAATTATAGGCTGACTCGTGATTGTTTTTATAAATCAAAAGTATTATTTAGTGCGTTCTTTTTCACGCCAGCATTATTGGTACGTGCCACTACGCACGTTTATGGGAAAAAATAGATGTTTATTTTGGTCTACTTTTTTTGCTGCTTTCCTTCCATGTGTCTAATTTTATTTCTGGTGTTTTTTTCGAAAATGTCAATTAAGATTTTATCTGAAAAGCGTTCGGGTTCCGTTCGGAAAAAAAATACTTTTCTCTGCTTCCAGAATAAAACATAGCGGCTACACAAACAGATTAGATGAACATTTCTTTCGCAACACAAAAACTCAGAGGATACAAAACAATGAAAACTTTGGTTCTCAATGAAAACTCTCTCATTAGTTAAAACTGCTTTGTACTTAGAAGTACAGTGGAATCTCGCTATCTCGAACTTTCATCGGGTCAAGCAAAAAGTTCGAGATAGCGGGGTCACACCTTGAAAAATTCGAGATAGCGAGGTTTTATAAATTTTATAAATTGGGATCTCAGACTCTGACAAAAGCAAATGCCTAATGTAAAACAAACACTGAGAGACAAAGTCAAAGAAAAGAATTCCATTCATGGAACGTTCAAAAATTCGAAAATCGAATGTCCTAATGAAAACAAAACTGGTTTCTATCAGCCGCTTTTATAAAAGTTCGAGATAAGGATGGCGATTTGTTTCAAGGGACCTAAAAAAAGTTCGAGATAGCGGGAAATTCGAGATAGCGCATGTTCGAGATAGCGAGACTCCACTGTATTTGCGGGAATTTATCTGATTGGGTAGGTTTATAATAGCACTTAGGGTGCCTTCTGACTGGTAGCCTTGTGGTAGAGTGCTTGCTTCCTGTTCGGGAGGTTTCAGGTTCAATCCCCGACCGAGTCACGCCAGCGACTATAACAGTGTGAATCACTCCTCTTTGCTTAGCACTCAAGAAAAGAGTAGAAAATGATGTCTAGGATGGTTGTCTAGTTAAGCGGTTCCTTTCATTACAGTTTCCGTCACCCAAATGGGATTTTTAAATGCTCTAGGACCTCTTTCGCAGGACTCTAATTGATAACAGCACAGTAAGGAACTGAAAAGGCTATCCTGGGTAAATAATAAATAATAAATAATAACTAGCATGTAGCTTTAGCTAAAAATGCCCCCGCGCTCAAGCATTCCAATTTGTACAGATAGCAAGCTATACATTAACAACAGAAACGAAAACAAGATTTTGGCCTAACAAAAAATGTTTTGGTTGATTTGAGACCTGATATGAGGCAAGGTCTAAGTCACACTGATGCTGATATACCTTTCAAGAAGTGTAAATGAGGCTTAACAAGTAATATCAGAAAGTACAGTGTGTATCAAAAAGACTTATCCAAGAACTTTCAAAGCTTATTTTTCAGCGAATAGTTGTGATATGATTTAACTTTTAATATGAAACGAAAGCGCTGGTTGAGATCTATCCGAAAATATAACTTTTTTTCCAAATAAATCTTCAAATCAAGAGTTATTGAAGAAGAAAACATTTATCTGCCTCATTAAATCCTTAAAGATCAATTAAATAAAGTTTTAATTACATAATTGCCTGTTGTTTTAGCAAGCAAAACCCTTTGATTTAATAACGATATTTTTGGGAGTTAAATTCCCCGAATAACTTGCATAAAAAATGTGTGAAAAAAGATTGCTCAGAGTTAAAAGTGTAGACACACGCAGTGAAGTGTATGCATATGAAAGATGGTTCATTTAACTGTTGAACAGAGAACATTTCTGGTTACCCGTTTTTTGGAAACAAGAAATTACGATCTAGTGGCTCAAGAATTCCAGCAAAGGTTTCCTCAAAGACCAGTTCCACACAGGAAAACAATACAATGGAATGTTAGAAAATTCAAGAGAGAAGGGACGGTAAGAAATATTCATAAAGAACGTTGTGGAAGACACAGAACAGGAAGATCCGTTCCAAATGTTGCTGCTGTAAGACAGTTGGTTGCGAATAACGGAAGAGTTTCTTGCCGTAATAATACTCTTGGTCTGCCCAGTGCCACATTCAACCGGATAGTGCGGTTAGATTTGAGCTGGCACCCATACAGAATTTTTGTCCGACATGAGCTGAAACCAGGGGACCTTGCTCGTCGCTTACACTTCTGTCGCTGGTTTTGTAATTCCTTCCACAATCCACGGTTTGTTCTTAATATCGTGATAGGCGACGAGTGCTCATTTGGCATGGATGGGTCAGTTTCCACCCAAAACGTCCGGATGTATGCACCAAAAGGGCAACCTCCAGATTTTTATTTCGACAAAAACAGCAATCGTCAAAAGTTGAACGTATGGGCAGGGCTTTGTGGAAACAATACAGTAATCGGGCCTTATTTCTTTCAAGGAAACGTAAATGGCCGAACTTATCTAGACATGATAAATAACTTTGTGCTTCCAAATCTAGCACAAAATTACAATCTCTTACAAATACAGAATGCCAATCATCATGGTCTGTGGTGGTTTCAGGACGGCGCAACACCCCACAGAACCAGGAATGTTAGGCGACGGATCAATGAAGTTTTTGGAGCCCGTGTTGCTGCACTAGGCCATAACATTGAATGGCCTGCACGGTCTCCGGATTTAACACCGTGCGACTTCTTTCTCTGGGGCTGTCTTAAGCAAAAAGTTTTTGTGACTCCTCCAGCCAGTATTGCTGATTTGAGAAGGCGCATTCTTAACGCTTTCAACTGGTTGTGGCAGCATCCAGAAATCACAAGAAATGCAATTCGAGAAATGGACACAAGGGCTGCAAAATGTATCCAGTTAGGAGGACAGCATGTTGAAGGCCATTAGAACTTACTTTTATTTTTTCACATTGTGTTTATTATTTTTTTTGGACAGTTAAAGCCTCGTTGTTCTTATAAAATTGTTCTTATAAAAAAGACTGCATTTGCCTTAAGAACAAGTTTGTTTTTGACACTACGCAATGGTTAGAGCGAGATTTCAATCTTTAAGTGTAGATCTAACTTTATTTTGTTAATTTGTCCATAAAAACGTTGTAACATTGTCATTGTTTTCAAAAACACTTTCTATTATGTAGTGACTTAATTAATCTTTAACAAAATAATGAGAAGAGAAAAAGTTTGTTTCTTCAATAACTCCCGATTTAAAAATTTATTTAGGAAAAAAATTATATTTTCGGATACATCTCAACCAGCGCTTTCGTTTCATATAAAAAGTTAAATCATATCACAACTATTTGCTGAAAAATAAGCTTTGAAAGTTCTTGGATAAGTCTTTTTGATACACACTGTATTTGCTACAAACAAAAGAAATGTGTGAACTGAAACATGAATACGTATTTTATAATCAAAGTAAGATTTGTTAAAGAAATTATGTAAGAGCCAAAAGAAAAAAAAAACTTTTTCAAAAAAAAAAAAAATAAAGCGAAAAATCCATTAGAAATTTGCGTTTCAAACTTTAATTCAAAACAAAAAACAGCCAACGTTTACATAAAATAGCAAGAAAAAAAATATAAAAAGGTTTTTTATTGATCATGATCACTAGTGGAGGACAGTTAAAGAAGAAAAACAAGAAATTGTAATATGGCTTTCTTGCATACACAGAAATCCAATTAAAATGGCAAGATCCACCAAAAATCAGTGCATTGAATAAAATTTATTAAATGAAAGATTTAGAGCTAAAACATATACAAACATAAAATGTATGGTTAGCAAAATTTCAGATTTAATCACGAGCTTCTGTTGGCGAAATTATATGCCTACGGATTTTCTAAACCTGCACTACGTTATGTCCAAAGTTATCTACAGTGCAGGTCTCAGTACGTATGTGTAGGAAATAATTATAGTACAACCAAAGATATTTTGATGGGTGTGCCCCAAGGATCTATACTTGGGCCACTGTTATTTAATATATATATAAACGACCTTTTCATGTTTCTTTCTGATCCTCATGTTTTTATTTGCAACTATGCAGATGATAATACGTTGTATACTTATGGCAAGGATCCTTCTGCCGTTATGAGATGTTTGCATGACAACATTTCCATCGTTTCATCATGGTATAAGGATAATGGACTACAATTGAATCCTTCCAAATGCAAACTTATTGTTCTTAAAGGTTTTAAGAAAAAGTATGACTCTGATTTTTATTTAAATATAGACAACTTTATTTTGAAAGAAGTACAAGAGGTGAAACTTCTAGGCATCATTATTGACAACAAACTCTCTTACAGGAAGCATGTTGATTCACTGTGCAAGAGAGTCAGAGCCAAAATTGGTGCCTTGAAGCGAATTTCACCATATTTTTCAACCTTTCAGCGTAAGGTTGCTGCAAATTCTTTTGTATCTTCTGAACTGTCTTATTGTCCTCTCATTTGGTCTTTTGCTGGGAAGGGGAATCTTCAGAGGCTTCAGAGGATGCAAAATAACATGGAGAAAATTTGTTGTGATAGTCCACATGTATGCATTCATCGAAGAAATTGTGAGGTTCTCCTGAAAGAAGTGTATAAGACTAAAACAGGTCTCAACCCTTCTTATATGGAGAACGTTTTCAATTTCAAGGAGGATATCCCCTACAAAACTAGGCGTCAGTGTGACTTGGTTCGAAAAACTGTTCGAACTACACGTCACGGATTACAGACAGTGTCATATATAGGAGCAAACCTGTGGAATGAACTCCCCACTAGTGTCAGGGAAGCGAAAAATCTTAGTACCTTCTCGTCTTCAATAAGAACCTTGCCCGATCTTAGCTGTAAATGCCGTCTGTGTGCACAAAGGTACTATTTTACTTAAAGGAGATAAAATATGAGATTTTTATCATTGTTTTTAATTTTTGACCGTCAATTTTAATTAGCCGAATTGGGCTAGTTGTACTCTCCTTTGAAATGTATTACTGCATTTCATTGGAGAGACGACATTTTTTTAACTTCTTTTTATTTTTGTATATTTCTAATTGACGTTAAATAAATTTTAATAAATAAAAAAAATAATAGATTTCAAGCTGTGCTTCAAAATCCTTGTTGTTCAGAGTAATATAAAAAATGTTTAATTAATTAGCATACGAACTTTTTAAATAACATAATATGATACAATGTAATATAATAGTAAATTAGAAAAGAGATACGAAAAAACATTCTGTCACCCACTTACAGTACCGTGCTTTTAAACGGGAAAAAAGCAAAGTCAGCTAATAATTGTATACCACCGTGTAACGTCAACACGAAAGTTGGAAGATGATGAACAAAATCGGAAACTGACATTCGCCTATCTCGTGAAACTACTATGCCTCCTCGCTCGCTGCGGGGGCAATAATTCTGAAAACAATACGTAGGCAATTACAAAGAAGTAAGCTTGAAGACATAGCTAGAGTTGCTTTGACTGGAAAAACAAAATCTCAAGATTCGAAATAATCTTCGATAAAACTTTGTATTTTGTTGAAAACTTTGTTGAAAACTTTTCGATCTTTTCGATCAATGTTCCTATAAAACGAAAGTGAAATATAACATTGGTAAATGTCGGAAGCAAAGAAATATACGATAGACCATGCTTTCTCGAACAAAGATCCGATACTTTCCACCAAAAACAATTAATATCTCTTTAAAAACGTTTTCCGCTAATTGCAAAATGGAAAATTGAAAAATGTCGATTTCGTAAATGAACACTTTCTCTTCTATCTGTGGATATATCAACAAAAAGGGTAGCTATATTCTAAAATCAAGAAAAGAAAGTCAAGAAAATGGGACGTTTATTTCAGGGGTTGCCCTTTGAATTTTATTTCAATAAAATGCTGAGTTCTCCCAACCCTACGACTAGGTTAAAGATGGTAACCTCGTCGTTAGTGACCTTGTTAATTCCGATATGTGGAAGCAGACTGGAATGTGGAAGCAAATTAAATATGCATGTTTTATATACGCATATAACAAAGAAAATTCACTGATCATCAAACATGATCAACAAACATCTGTGTTGTTTATTTTTATCTTGTGAATAGTTTTAAAGCTACTGTTACACCGTCAGTTCACAACATAATTCTTGTATTCTACGCGTTCGAAACTAACAATATAACAGAAGATTAGATACATCTTTTTATATTAAGAAGTTTTTGCAATAAAATCTAAGAAACATAAGTTCCGACGTTCTTAAAACGTTTTACTAAATATAAAATATATAAGATAAGATAAGATATAAGAATAAAGTATTTACTACTTAAAAATGTTTTGCGTAACTACAGATTTTATTAATCAAGTTCTCATACGTTTGTTTGGCTTCTATAACGTAATTATAAAAACTGTTAGAAATAAATTATATACAATTACGATGATACTAACAGTAAATATCAGCCTAGCAAAATATAAACATCTACTGAGAATACTTCAAACATAAAACACAAAATATGCATTCGATAGCAAACGCAAAAACGTAGCAATGAAGAAGCGTAGTAGTGAAAATTTGCCAACATTGTTTGAATTACTCCCTGTTAACTCGTGAAATCGTTAACAAAATTTTCCTATAATAAAGTTTTCTTGTAAAGATAAACATACTCTTATAAATCACAAAATGTAATCACAAAAATGCGTACTTGCAACGAACGTATCCAAAATTCAAAGTTTTTTAACCTCAAAACCACAATGTTCCGGTAGGACGTTTTTCGGAAACTCTTCCATGTATCCGGGTATGAAAAAGTATTCCTTTGCATCATCTTGGTTAAGGAAAAAATAAATTATCTTGAGAGGAACCCAGTGAACGCCCAAACTTTCGAGACATATAATTCTATGATTTCCTTCTGTCAAATACGCTCGTTGGGTTTTCTTGCTGACAGCCAGGATCAGCGGTTCTTTGATGCCATTCTTTGTGGTGCATCTTTTTTCTTCGTTTCCTTGATCGTTTTCCTGGTTTTGATGCGGGTTTTCATATTTTTTAACATCAACTGTATCGTTCGTTTCTTTGGCCTTATTTGGTAAATGCCGAGCTTTGTTTTGCTTTTCTATTTCTTTCTTCCTCGTTTCCGCAGTTACACACGAAACAGGTAACCATTTGGTTTTCGTTTTTCCGTTTTGAAGAAAACTTACTTTATATCGGTCATTTTTTACCTCGACGACTGTTGCTTTCGACTTCACGATTGACGACGACTGTTGCTTTCGACTTCACGATTGAATTTTTTAATTTCTTTTTTCCTTTCTGAAGCTTCACTATCACTGTCTCACCAATTTCATATTTAGAAGGGGGATGTTTTTGTTGATGCCGCTCAACCATTCTATCTGAAATCTTCTTATCAACGCTTTCTGTCTTTTTCCAAGTACTTCTTATTGTGTTAGTCCAATTCTTTAAATCTTTTTGTCCATCCGGTGTTGTTTTATTCTTTTTGTCTTCGACCTCAAAAGTGAATTCACTGACGAGTTGATTTGGTTTTCTTCCGAAGAAAACCTCAAAAGGTGAGAGTCCGCCGAGGCCTTGGTGAGCACCAGTGTTATATTGATGAGCATATGTACTTAAATGGTCATGCCAGTTTTCTAAATAATAAAAGAAGAAAGAAATATATTGCTTATATCAATTTTTTTTCACTAGTCTGTTTGAAAGTTCTTTTATCATATTAAAACGTAAATGCTTCTTTAAATTAAAAAGTTTCAAAGGAGAAAAGCAACTACTTACCTATATTGTTGTTCGTAACATCGTATACTAGTTTTCTTTTCCATGTTGCGTGTGAACGTTCAATCTTCCCTTGTGCTTCCGGGTGATATGGTCTACTTGTTGGTCGGTGGATCCCTAGTTTTTCACACAATGTATTGACCTCACCTGAATTTTTAAAACGCAATGAAAATTAAATTTTAGATTAATTCAATTATTCAAAAGTTTTCAATTACAATATGGAAATATCATTGAGACAAGGAACTGTCGAATGAAATTTCGAATAAAATGGTGAAGCGTATCTACCTTTAATTTCATTCCCACGATCACTCTGTAAAATTTTGGGGTAACTAAATCCATTGAATATGTCTTTCAAACTCGCACAAACATCATTGGCTTCTTTGGAGGCAAGAGGTTTGAGAAAGACAAAACGCGAAAAAACATCCAATATTGACAGAACATATTTATACGTTGTGCCATTGTTTCCTTCTGACGGGTTTTTTTCAAATACTACTAGATCGATCTGACATTTCTCCATCGGTTGTTTTGCTGTGACAGGCTGCAATTTGTCCTTATTTCCTTCCCAGCAGGCACCCAACGTTATACTAACGTTAGTGTTACGTTATTTTTTACGTTGTGGTAACGTTAGTGGTTGGTTAGAATGGAAGTCTTTTTTTAATTAGTATAACGTTAGATACTTACGTTAGTATAACGTTAGATACTTACGTTAGTATAACGTTAGATACTTACGTTAGTATAACGTTAAATACTTACGTTAGTATAACGTTAAATACTTACGTTAGCATAACATTAGAAAGTTACATCAGGACAACGTTAAATTTCGTTAACAACATCAAAATGTTATAACATTGTGATGACTTCTGAATTCATTATAAACAAATCCCGGTGTCCATCCCAACAAAGTAAGACAAATGACGAAAACAGCGAATAGTCATTGATATTTACCTTTAATTGACAAGAAAAGTATATTTTTATGTCAATATTTACGCATGCCTAATAGAAGAAAAAGAAACAAATATAAGTGAAGGTGTTAAACGAATGCTTGTGGTTACGGCAAATTGCAATAAATGAAAATCAATGGAAATTTATGCTAGAACAGATATCTATTTTCCAGCTGACTAATGTCCATAGAACAGACATTTTGTGCTTTCATATGTTAACAAAGCAAAACACTCTGGGGATACAACAAAATTAATCAGAAACCTTGAGTAAAAGATTTCTATTAAAAATAATCAAGTAGCAGGCCCTAATACTCTAGCTATCATCTATAAGTCATGTAGTACAGATCTTGCCAGCAAAACCAAGATTAAATAATCCAACTGATTTCTCGTTTTACGGCTAGACTAGCGCGAAGTATATAATAGATATTATAATAGACATATTACCATGCGTAAAATAGAGAGGAAATACTAGGTTAGCACGGTAAAAGCGAGTTCTTTTCAAAAGATACACTTCTTAATTGAAAAGGCGAAAATGTGTATCAAGTGCAAATCAAAATTCATATCATCCTCAAGGACTTACCTATGATAGCCCTTACTAACGTAAGTATTTAACGTTATACTAATTAAAAAAAGACTTCTATTCTAACCAACCACCAACGTTACCACAACGTAAAATTAACGAAATTTAACGTTATACTAACGTAAGTATTTAACGTTATACTAATTAAAAAAAGACTTCCATTCTAACCAACCACTAACGTTACCACAACGTAAAAAATAACGTAACACTAACGTTAGTATAACGTAAATTAACGAAATTTAACGTTATACTAACGTAAGTATCTAACGTTATACTAACGTAAGTATTTAACGTTATACTAATTAAAAAAAGACTTCCATTCTAACCAACCACTAACGTTACCACAACGTAAAAACTAACGTAACACTAACGTTAATACAACGTTTATTAACGAAATTTAACGTTGTCCTGATGTAACTTTCTAACGTTGTACTAACGTAAGTAGTTAACGTTGGAATAACGTTGGTTTTACGTTGGTAACGTTAAATCTAGAACCAACGTTAGACTAACGTTAGATAAACGTTGGGTGCCTGCTGGGTTATTTCTGGCTTGCTTTGATATCCCAGCGAAATCATTACGGATACAACTCAATATCTTCAAACAATTTTCACCTTTAAACTTTACGTGATAAAACTCGATGACATTTTTGACTTCAGAACATCTTGGGATAATTTTTCTAACACTGTCGCTTACTAAAACCTAAAAAGGGTTGAGAAAAGCACCTTCAAATAGTTAAGTAATAGTTAGAAAATTGCTTCCACAATTCGGAATGAAGACAATAATGAGAAGTATCTTGCTTCCACATTCCGGAATGAAGAGAATAACGAGAAGTATTTTGCTTCCACATTCGGGAATGAAGAGAATAATGAGATCTTGCTTCCATATTACAGAATGAAGAGAATAACGAGAAGCATCTTGCTTCCACATTCTGGAATGAAGAGAATAACGAGAAGTATCTTGCTTCCACATTCCGGAATGAAAAAAATAAGGAGAAGTATCTTGCTTCCACATTCCGGAATGAAGAGAATAACGAGAAGTATCTTGCTTCCACATTTCGGAATGAAGAGAATAATGAGAAGTATCTTGCTTCCACATTCTGGAATGAAGAGAATAACGAGAAGTATCTTGCTTCCACATTTCGGAATGAAGAGAATAATGAGAAGTATCTTGCTTCCACATTCTGGAATGAAGAGAATAACGAGAAGTATCTTGCTTCCACATTCCGGAATGAAAAAAATAAGGAGAAGTATCTTGCTTCCACATTTCGGAATGAAGAGAATAATGAGAAGTATCTTGCTTCCACATTCTGGAATGAAGAGAATAACGAGAAGTATCTTGCTTCCACATTCCGGAATGAAAAAAATAAGGAGAAGTATCTTGCTTCCACATTCCGGAATGAAGAGAATAACGAGAAGTATCTTGCTTCCACATTCTGGAATGAAGAGAATAACGAGAAGTATCTTGCTTCCACATTCCGGAATGAAGAGAATAACGAGAAGTATCTTGCTTCCACATTCTGGAATGAAGAGAATAACAAAAAATATCTTGCTTCCGCATTCTGGAATGAGGAAATTAATGAGAAGTGTCTTGCTTCCATATTCCGGAATGAAGAGAATAATGAGAAGTATGTTCCTTCCACATTCTGGAATGAAGAGAATAATGAGAGGTATCTTGATTCCACATTCCGGAATGAGTAACTAAATGATCAATATTACTTTGACATTCTGGAATGAGTAAGATGAAGGGAAATTTACTGCTTTTTAATAAAATAAGAAGAGTTAGTATTAACATTTTAAAATGCTTATTGTTATAAAATTCTTCTCATAGTTCAATAAAAAATTGGCTATTACTTACGTTTCTTTTCTCTTCTTGTTCTGTTACAGGATTTATTATGTCTTCTACAAAATAATGTTTGACTTTACTCCGGCGCCAAATCTTTTTTTCAAATGATGTGTATTTATTTTTGAGTTTTATATGACCAAAATTATTTAGAAATTCTTCATAAACATCGTCTTGAATTGGTCTCGGTTTTTCTTCGCTTGTTGCTAGTTTTATAAACGCAATAATTATAAGTAAATTTCTTAGCGACAACATTTTTTTTACTTTAACCAATTGATTTATTGCAAAACTTAAAACTTTAAGCTTTAGTGAATTTTAAATGAAAATTGGAAAATGTCGATTCTGCATGATTAAAACAAATAAATGTATTGATTTGGTTTTTATATTTTATATATTACATGTGGGATATTCAGTTTGAAAAAGACGTTTTTCAGTGTATACATAGCCTTGTATCAAATGATCAGTAATATAATTTGTTTACACATTAAAATAAAAGAAAACATGTGTTTTATAACGCAAAATCAATTATGTTCCTTTGCTTCCACATTCCAGTCTGCTTCCACATATCGGAATTAACAGACCTCTTTCAATTCTACGCGATGTGAAGTTCAGTAGCGAAGAAGAATCTATGATATTTTATCTAAAATTATCTATTTCATAAATCAAGTTGTGTAAAAATGTTTGTGGTTATATCAATGCTTTGTTGTAATTAAGGCATTAACTAATGTTATTTGTCTCTTTTACGTTAATTTCTTAGAAGAAAACAATTAATTATGTCAGAAGTAGATGTCGATGTCCCTGTTGAGGACATAGAGGAGGAAGAGGAAGATTCCACCTCAGAATTTGAAGAGGATACAAATGAGAACGAGGAAAGGGAAAATACTGAAGTTCCCTTCGTCACACAGCTCCAATCTTCTGGAAAGAAGAGAAGTTTGGAAGAGTCTGCTGGGGAAAATGATGATGTTCCCTCGACCTCTAAACCTTCAAAACGTTTTAAAATCATTCCTAAAGAGGAGGAATACAATTGGGAGTTGCCAAAAGACTTATTACAGTACTGGCAGGACAACTCTAATAAATTCTTGTCGGAAAAGGACATCAATGAGAATATTTTACACAAGGACCCTGTTCCAAGTAATATGGGCAAACCGAGAAAAATGGATGAATTCATACTGCCCTCTTTAACGAAATATTCAGAGAAATTGGATTTATCTCTGGAAAAAATTGCAGGCAAGGTGGTGGATGTCATGGGACCCCTTAGCCGAGTGTGAGTGACACTGGAAAAGCTTAATGATGCAGAAGGCGATAGCTGTGATTTGTTTCTGGAAGACTTATTACAAACGTTACAAAAGGCAATTATTCTCTTGGGACAAGCAAAGAATGCTACCCTATACCAGAGACGCTTGTATGCATTGTCCTCTATTTGTAAAGACTCATCCAGAGCCAAAGTGCAGTTAAAGGATAAATCTAAGCTATTTAAAAATCAAGAGGAACTGTTTAGAGAGGATTTCCGAAAACACATCAAAAACCTTACAAAGGAAAGGCAGAAATCAAGATACTTGATAAAAGTACTTGGCTCGAAAAAGGAGAAACAACCCTTTCGAGAGGGCCACTATTCCAAAGACGAAAGGAATAGTGGTATTCAAGAAACCAAAAGAACCTTCAACATCAAGAAGTTCAGGCCTTCAAGAGAACATAGATTTAGTAAGAAAATCATTGTTCATAAATCCACTCATGTCACCGGAGCTTCTCCCTGTTCAAAATTTTCTGGAAATATATCCAGTAATAAAAAATCTATTCATGGGAAATGTCAACAGATGCCTCAAAGAAAGGTTGGGGAGCATGTTGCCAAAATGCGAGGACAGGGGGTCAATGGTCCAAAGAAGAGAGTCAGTCGCACATAAACGTCCTAGAACTAAAGGCAGTGAAGCTAGCTTTATTGGCGTTCACAAAGGAGTTCAAACCCAGGAATATACACTTGCAGATGGACAACATGGCTGCCCTATCTTACATAAGAAAAATGGGAGGTACTCAAAACAAGGATATGATTCTGTTGGCAAAAGAGATTTGGAATTACCTGATTCGTTGGGGGATCATGATTACAGTGGAGTACTTGCCCAGCAAGATGAATACCATAGCAGTCTGGGAGTCAAGAAATTATCGGGACTCCAGCGAGTGGAAGTTAAAACCTCAAGTTTTTCGACAAATCTGCAAAGTGTTAGGACAACCATCAATAGATCTATTTGCCTCTCGCTTATCACATCAGCTTCCGCATTACATGTCGTGGAAACCAGACCCAGAGTCTCTGGGGGTGGATGCCTTTTTTCGCACATGGGAAAAACAGTTCCCATATGCCTTCCCTCCATTCTGTGTTTTGGGAAGGGTCCTGAAAAAAATTCAAGTGGAGAAGGGAAAGGTATTATTGATCACTCCAGTGTGGCAAGCTCAACATTGGTATGCCCTTCTATTGGAGATGTGCATTTGCAACCCCATTCTCCTTCCCCAGCACAAAAACATCCTAAAATGTCCAGAAGGGAACAATCACCCACAAGCAGAGAGAAAATGTCTAAGGTTGGCGGCCTGGGTAATTTCAGGGAATGCTTGTCTGCAGAGGGCATATCAGAGTCAGCTTCGTTCCTTATCAGCAAATCAAGAAGAAGGGGCGCAATATCAAATTATGAGTCTGCCTGGCGCAAATGGATATGCTGGTGTCGTGAGAGGGAAAGTAATCCCTTTCAATCACCTTTAAGCTCAATACTTGACTATTTAGCTTTTAGTTATGATAATGGGTATGAGTATAGGTCAATAAATTTGCACAGATCAGCAATATCAGCATACCATCCTACCATTGACGGATTTCCAGTAGGTCAACATCCTTGAGTTTGTCAGCTTCTCAAAGGGGTTTTCAATTGTCGAAATCCAAAGCCAAAGTATTCTTACATATGGAATGTTGAGAAAGTGCTTGAATATTTAAAATCCTTGAGGGATAATCTTTCAGATAGGGATTTAACAAAGAAAGCAGTCACTCTACTAGCATTGGCAGCTGTTAGTCGAGGGCATGAGATCCAGTATCTGACATAGGGTACATGACTAAAAGTAATAACACTTTAACCTTCACCTTTTCAAAGCTAACTAAGAGTTGGAGGAATGGGAAACAACCCCCAGTACTAATAATTCATGGGTACGAGAAAGATAAATCCTTGTGCCCGGTTGTAACTCTAACCTTATTTAACCGTATCTAGAAAGAGTGTTTAATAATAATAATAATAATAATAATGGTATATTTGCCTCTTCCAATGAATACAATTGGCTCTTCGTGCATTAAATCAAAATATAAAACCTATGAAATATGTATAATTTATTAGCATAAATAAATAATTAAAAAATGTTATATACATTTAAAAAAAAAAAAAAAAAATTAAAATTAAAACACGCGAAGGTTAAACAATTGAGATACTATATACACACATGAACATTCGATGGAGAAATCGCGTAGAGAAATAAGCCTAATGGTTTCGAAATAGGAACGTAAACAAACAAGAAGCTAGTCGTACTGGAATGGGGGAGTAACTGACCTGCTTTTGCTTTGTTACTTGTTCATTATCGCAAAGCCAATCGAATAGAGAATACGACTAAGACAAACGAGTTTGTGCCTTATCCATAAAATACTTTTTCGTTTTATTCCTAAATATGTTTTCGTTTTCAATTTCTCTCAAATTTCTTGGAAGTTCATTAAATAATTTAACTGCTCTGTTAGTAAAGGTATGTTTATGACCTTTTTCACGGATTTTCAAACCATCATTATTGCACGCTCGTGGAAGACGCTTTCTTTCGAAGTTCAACTTCATATATTCCGGAAATGCTGTTCTGTGGATGGATTGGTGACATAACATGACTAGTCTCGACTCAACACGTTCGGGAACTGGTAACCATCCAAGTGAAATTGTATCTTTCGTTGACGAATAACGACGTAGGACAAATGCTGCCGCTGAGTTTAAAACTTTCTGGAGCCTTCGTTGTTGGTTGAGCGACAGTGGATCAAAAACTGAGTTACAGTAATCGATTTTTGATAAAACGAGAGATTCGGCTAGTCTTTTGCGTAAATATTTGTTAGCAATGTTTTTTAGCTTTCGCAGTATCGAGATTGTTGAGTAACATGATTTGGTCACCTCTGTAATGTGAGTGTCCCAATTTAACTGCTGTTGGAATTTTACTCCAAGAATTTTACTGGAATCGGTTCTTTCCAGTGTAGTCTTTCCATCTGGACACAGTTGAAACGCTGTATGTCGAAGCCTTGAACGATTAGTAGTGAAAATCATAAACGTCGTTTTGTCCGGGTTGAATAGGAGATTCTTTTGTTTTGACCAGTTATATATTTCATTCAACGTTTTTTGAATATGTTCAATAGTGCTTTCGATGTTGGCAGGTTTGCAACTTTTGTAAATATTTGAATCGTCAGCATACTGTACACACGTACAGTTCTCACAATTTTCATTCATATCACTAACATAGATATTAAACAGGATCGGACCCAGGATGGAACCTTGTGGAACACCGAAGCCAACTGATTCACATGGTGACAAATTGTCATCTATTTGGACATATTGCAGCCTTCCTGTCAGATAACTGGTGATGAGTTTTAATACGTCTTTTGACACATTCAGCGAATATAACTTTTTTATCAGGGTGGGATAGTCCACTGTGTCAAAAGCTTTGCTGTAATCAGTTAGCACTGCTACTGTTATTTCTCCCTTGTCAAGATTATTCAAAATATCGTCTCTCATCTTTAGTAATAGTGTGTTGGTTGAATGATGTTTTCTAAATCCGGATTGCGTTCTCGAGTAAATACATTGATCTTCTATGTAATTTGTAAGTTGTTTCATAATTATCCTTTCAAATACTTTAGAGAAAATGGGTAAAATGGAAATGGGACGAAAATCTTTACTTTCAGTTGGATTTTCGTTTTTTGGGATAGGACAAACTTTTCCGATTTTCCATTGTTCTGGAAACACTGCTTTTTCGATCGAATTGTTGATAATAGCAGTCAATGGAGATGCGATTGTACCAGCGACTAGTTTCATAATGTTTATTGGTATATTATCTGCACCCGTTGAACAGTCATTTCGTATACTCTTGATCTCACCTAGCACTTGATCGTAGTTAACTTTCTGAAGCTTGAATGGTGTTTTATTTGGCGAAGTAGGAGGAAAAGATTGGATCAGCTCGTCAATTTCTTGCTTAGTTGTTGGTAGTTTTCCGGTGAGATTTTCAGCCATGGTGGTGTAATATCTATTTAACTTTACTGGATCAAAGTCTACTCGTTTTTTGTTTGGGTCTAAAATTCGATAAATGGTTTGCCAGATCTCCTTTGGGCGTTTCGATGAGAGAGCTTTACGGTAAAAGTTCCTTTTAGTTCTCCGAATAGTAGATTTCAATTTGTTACGAAACTCTCGGAAGCGTTTCCAGTCTGTTTCATCTCCCGTCTGGTGACATTTAAACCGGTATTCGCGACAATGTCGTTGAAGTGATATTGTATCAAGATCTTTTAGCCACGGGGCACTTGGACGTGTAACCTTAACCCTTTTGAGTGGGGCATGTCGCTCAAGCTCTTGGAGTATGAGAGTGTTGAGTATGTCTACTTGATCGGAAGGGTCATCAAAAGCATAAACCGTCGAAAATGGTAAACTGCTGAATGAATCAACAAAGCTCATTTGATCGAAGTCTTTCATCGAACGTAGGATTTTAAATCTGGGTTCAAACATTTTGGCTTTTGCATCAATAATAGCGTATACACAATCATGATCACTAACTTCAGGGCAGGGTATTACTCCTGTAAGTTTTACTTTCCTTTCGATATTAGTCATAATGTGGTCGAGAACAGCTTCTCCTCTTGTTGGTTGGTTGATGTGTTGTTTAAAGCCATGTCCTTGTAGGATGTCGTGGTATTGTTTGTAAGATGGACATTCTGTGTTTACTGTGTTGATGTTCATGTCCCCACATAGTACGATGGCACCGTCCCATTTTGATTCAATTTGCGCAAACACGTTGTCAAGTTTGCTGAGCCATTCAGCTTTTGATGCATCATTAAAGTTGTCCCGGTAACAGGTTCCAAGCAAAATTGCGGAGTTTTTATTTCTATAGCTTAGTTCAATCCAGGCGTGTTCAATGCTAGGTTCAATGTTCATAATATCTTTGCGTAACTTGAATTTGTAACAGTTTTTTACGTATATAGCAACTCCACCGCCACGTCTAACTTCTCGGTTTCTGAATAAAGCTTCATAACCTTCAAGTTTCACGTAATCTAACATCAACTTATCATTTTTTAACCATGTCTCTGATACAGTAACGATATCGAAATCATAGTTGTTAATAAATGCAGTGAATTCAGCAAAACTCGAACATAGGGATTGGGCATTTAGGTGTGCGATGCTAAGTTTATTTCTATTATTGACAATGTTAATTTTATGTTGACATTGGTAATCGGTATCATTGCCGATGTCGTCAGATTTTGAGAAGTTGGTTTTTGCAAACGGGAGTTCAATAAACAAACAATTGTTGCATGTGTAATATCTTGGTATTCGGGCATTTATCGTTTTCACATCAAATTGCTTGCCACATTTTCCATGAACTGATTCACGACAAACAGAACATATAAGTCTTTTATGATTGTTATTGACAGTTTTATCACAGATGGAACATTTAGGACAGAAACCAGGTCCAGGATTTCTCTCTACATCTCCTGATAAGATTATACTAAATGTCGCCGTTGTATTCGAATAATACAGTACTCTTGACTTTGCTCTCTTAACACGACTATTGTTTGTAGATAGCTTTCTTTTATTTTCGATGATATCAGTTTTAATTGCCGTTGGTGATAATTGCTCTGTTGCGATAATTGCAAGAAACATCAGTAACAATTTCCACGACATGGTTTCCTCGTGCTATGTTATCAGAAGGTTGAGTGTTATGAAGTTTGATTTCAAAAACAATATTTACAACTCCAATGAATTTAATTCTCAATTTTCTTCTCAAAATCAGCAAAATATTAACATACCACCAGAAATGATAAAGGCAGCCAAGCATATGCAATAATATCAGAAATCGTTCACAAAATCCACAAATAACACCAAAATAATCATCCAATTCAAGAGCAACACATACACGTCCGTAAGCGACCGACTTATACGCCGACTTATACACTTCGTTTAAGTGGCGTCAAGGAGTAAAACATCAGCTGTTTCTAAGTTACGTTCAACCACATGGAGAGGTTAAATCTTCCACTATCGCTAGATGGATTAAGACAGTACTCCATTGCTCTAGCATTAATACATCCGTTTTTCAAGCTCATTCGACTAGGGGGGCATCCTCTTCTAAGGTGGGCTCGGAACTAACCATGAACGGCCTGACTATAGATGATATTTTAAAACAGAGAAATTGGTCAAAATTGAGCACTTGGCAAAAGTATTATAATAAATCGTTAGAGTTAGGTTCAAATTTTTCGACAAGTGTGTTAGATGTTCATAGTGACAAGGCATAATTGGGCGTTGAACAGAGGTCGCTAACGACGAGGTAACCATCTTTAACCTAGTCGTAGGGTTGGGAGAACTCAGCATTAGATCACGGAGATTTTATTGAAATAAAATTGAAGAATTATATAAGGGTGCGAAGCGCCCGAAAGATAATTCCGATTTTATGAGATAAAAATGAGATAAAGCGAAGTTGAAGTGACCGAATGAACGGAAATAAAAACAACATTTTTATTAGTTTTTCCATAGCTTTTGAGCTACATATTATTTCATGCTTTAATACCATAAGTTAAAGGTAACAAAATAAATAACAAAAGGCACTATATGATCATAAATACATCTTTCATTAAAACTTTCCTGCATTCGAACCTCCACGTCTGTTCCGATTGCCATGTTCTAAATAAAAAACCAACAATTAACGATGTGTTAGGGAGGGTCGGAGGGCAGCATTAGATCTACTTCGATTTTATCTCATAAAATTCTCTTGCTTTTTGATTACGTCAAACTATAATATTCTCTAAAGCTAATTTCAATTTATTCTCTATATCCCTGATATAACACAAAGTTTACAAACGCGTCTTTGTTATTCTTGGTTGTTAACAGAAAATCACTGCTGAATAAAGATAATACCGGATCCTATGTAAAAATTCTTTGTGCGAAGACATCAGGCAGTCTTAGGTATAGGGTCTCACGCATTAAATCGTAGCTACGTATTATCGAACATAAATGAAATATACATTACAACCGTCCTGTATACAGTTGCAGGGGCGGATCCAAGGATGGTCAGATTGGTCGACCGACCTGGTAAAATCAAATCAAATCAAAAATTTTAAACGAGCGCAATTTAGTTCTTAGCTGTTGCACGCGCCGTGCCGATCAAATTTGAAGTTATTCTTTTTCATATTTCAAACCAAATATGGTTATTATTATTTCTTCAACTGACATGACTGTTATGCTTTCAAACCAAAAAATTATAATAGTTTTCCCAAAACAGATATTTTTAATATGCATGGTTTGATTTGTTTTCTTAGTTTATATAACATTCTCTATCCTTGGATGTACCTTTTTATCTCCCTTGTGTATTGTTTGTTCTGGAAGGTTAAATTTTGTTGTTCACAGATAACTTTCATAATCATAACCATTATAGTTATTAATTTTTGTTAAGAATAACTCAGGTAAATAAGTAAGCATTCAATGGAGGTATCTGTGAAAGCGGTTATGGAGCATAGACTTTATTTGAGTTACTAACCTTAATGCTATAAGTTCAGAAGATCGATTTACCATTACCCTAGCCTTAAAATACATATTGGATATGCATCATATAAATTGATCTCATATTTACACATCATAAATTTTTTGCAAGGTTCCTTGGATATTTTACTTTTTTTAATTCTTATTACAAACTATCTACTTAATTCTGGCTGTAAAAGACTAGTTATGGTGTATTCATAAACTGTACATTGAAACAAATTGTACTTGATAATAGAAGAATGAGAATTAAATTTACATTGTCTAACAGTGTACCCCATTTTGGAGTTCATCTGTATGAATTGATCATGATTTTCCTTTTCAGTTTATGTAAAATATTGAAAACTGACATTTAAACGTGAGAGGCCAAATATGATTAGCATCTCTGAGGACATGACTTGTTTATTTAAGTGTGGCTATGTGTAATGTCAATGTGGTGTTAATATTTATCAATCTTAATATTGTGCTGTCCACAACTGGTAATTACACTATTGCATTAACCTAGTTGTGCTCATGACACCTCATATTGGCAGAAACAGTTCTGTTTTCCATGGCGTTGTTCATTATTTCTATGAAAATATATTTCCTTTTATAGGTTTGGTGGTGGAGAAATCTAATGTTCTGCTTTCTTCATTTGCATAAAGAGGAAAATGTGAAAATGAAAATAAAACAACATCGAACCATCTATATTATTACGACTTGTAGTTTGTTTTTATTCAAGAGAAATTGAAATTTCCACTTCGTTTTTTTACCCTCAAAATAGCACGAAATAGCGTTTTTAGACGATTCAGACTCGAAAATTTTCTTTAGGTTTAGGCATTCACTATTTTATTTTGAACATTCGGACCTGGTAGAAAAAAATCCGCCCCTGCAGTTGAATGTTCTTGCCCTCAAAAATAAATTCTAGATGTCTATTTTACAGACCAGATGGACAAAAATGACTAAAATTCAATGTTTGAAAAAATTCTGGAAGCGTCAATTAAACAACTAAGGTAAGAACATCGCTTTCACAGTCTGATGTCATTTGTCTAATTCATCTCCATTTTTAAATATCGAACAAAAGACACAACAACTACTTTTCATCTGTCTGTCATCTCTCAGAACATTCGTCTTACTTTTCATCACGTCAGGTCAGGTAGTAATAACTGCCAACAAAAACAAAGGACATGTTAAACATATGTCATAGATCACTTCAGGGAGTTTCTTGATAGCTTTTGTAAAAATTTCAATCAATCAAGGCAATATTTGTTTGAATAGATTGATAAAAACTGTTTTTATACGTCCACAAGCTGTACAAGCTGCACAAAAAGCATATAATGTGAATAATGATGAATGAAGTGTCATTTGATACCTATGCTTAACCTTCACCACGCTTTTGGAGAGTAGCATAAAAAAAGGTTATTTCAATAACAGTTTCTAGTAACATTTGCTGCAATTGTTGAGGCAAAAGTTGCTTATTTAACTTGCTGCTTATAAAACAACGTGTATCTTTCAAACAGCTGCCAACTGAAATTAAGCCGACTAATTTTTATGCAAATATCGATATTTTACCAACCTGTACGTCACGTTTTAAGCGACAAGTTGATGTAGAATTAATACACATATTTCCATGGTTTCCACGATTTGCTGAAAACTAACAAAGAAATATTTATGAAGCAACTGAACGCATCAAGACGAGGTTGGGATTTGATAGCTCCGCAAAATATTTGCGTGTAAACTAAAATTTGAAACAAGTCTGAGACAGGATTAAAGATTTGAAAAAAATCCAGCGGCACACTTGTTAAAAAATCACTGTGATAGAGTGCATTTCTTTAGAAATATACACACAGTTTCAATGAAAATGTTCTTCGTCGTAGTGGTTTTTTGACGATTTTTTCCCACTGTTTTGCCCATTGTGTTCCCACGCAATGAATTACCCTGTTACAAGCATTTTCAGTTTAGAATAAAATCTTTTGTTTCAATCAAATGAACATCTGGTGCGTTTCCTTCATAAAATTGTTTAATTTGGAATTCTGATAGTATGTAAGTCCATAAGTAAACACTTTTGAAACTTCCAGTAACTCCCCACGATTTATGATTATGAACCAAGTTCATGTTTATGTCTGTCACATCGCGGTCACTATGGTTCGGTATTGTCCATGTAGATGTTCGGTCGTTGAGATACAGTTTCATCTCCTGAATGTTTTGGTCCAGACTTCGTTTTGAAGATTACATCCCTATTAACAAAACAATTCACAATGTCGAAATGGAAATAAATAAAAATGCTCAAAGACAGTTTAAAATTGTATTTTTTATAATTTATTCCATGCAAAATTTCACACCAAGAAAATCTAGTCCATTTAACCGTAATATAACTTGTTTTTAACGCTAGGTTTTCAATTGGCTTACACGTTTACGGCTGCTATTCAATGTTGGCATTGGTACGATTACAAATGGAATACAAAGAACTCAAAATTCCCAGTGCCTTACTAAAGTACTCACTTTAATAATGTCGAAAAAAAATATATTCATACCCAAGCTCCAATGTATTGGCCAAAGAGATGTATCATCAGCATTTAATTTGGAAAATTAACTCTCAAGTCAAACTCATTGCATCTCGAATTCTCATTGGGAAAATGAACCATGCAGAAAAGAGGTCCATTACATGATGTGCAACTAAATTTAACGCAAACGGTCATCGTGATGGATCCATAT
Organism: Turritopsis dohrnii; assembly: GCA_027922465.2. Classification (NCBI taxonomy): domain Eukaryota; kingdom Metazoa; phylum Cnidaria; class Hydrozoa; order Anthoathecata; family Oceaniidae; genus Turritopsis; species Turritopsis dohrnii. The sequence continues at coordinate 398,145 of BQMF02000275.1, forward strand.
TTCGTAAACGGTGTGACAACAGTGGGTAAATCACCAGTTGTATCCGCAATCGTTATTATCAGAGGTGGCTCTACATTTAATGAGATGAAAGTTAATAAAAAAATAGGCCGTGGGCCAAGAGACCTAAACGTTTAGGTTCGTACCCCAAATCTCTGGACAAGTGTATCTTGATTTATTTTAGTACTTTCGAGGATGCTGATCACGATTTTAAATGTTACCAAAGCCCAAAACCCGCAGTTTTCTTAAATTTTGACAAAATGTGTTACTTTTTCACTCTCTTATCGTTCACTTCCAATGCCGCCTTTTTTAACAGCAAGGGTGATGTAATACCACTATAATTACTTTGCCGAACATTGTCATACTGCAAAAAAATTGTTTGCACCATTGTTCTGCGGAATAGCCTAGCTCCTTCAGTGAAATGCAAAATGGCGAAGATTTTTCGTAAACAAATGACATATAGCTAATGGTCTTCTGCTTTATGTTCTGTAACACCAACTGTTATCGTTGTTTGGCTCATTTTTCATCGAAATTAATTTAAATTTACAATAAAAGCCCTAAAGGGAGTAACAGAATGCAGCAAAGAGTGGACAGAGTATGACACTCTGAGCCTCAAAAACCATGTGTGAAAGCCATATATATTTCATTTTTGATTGACTTATTTGTGCACAAAAAAGCAAGGGGAGAATGAAAGAAACAAATCATAAAATTGATACGGCTTGCCTTCTTGATTTTTGTTTTGACTGTTTTGTTCACTAAAGTAATTCTTTAAGTTTTTTACATATGCATGTAAGCATCATTCTCATCAATGATGAAAAACCCCATCAGTTGCTGGTGTCAAGAAAGAGTCCAGTCATGTTCTGCCAGTAGTATGCACTATATGCAACAAGGGAACTATTTATAAAATTGTAAGTACTTATATATATATGTATATATGAATAAACGTGACCTAAGCAAATGATGAAAATCAAAGTGTTTTGTATTTGATAATAACAACTGAGAATATGTGTATTAATTACAGAACTTTTTATAAGAATCAGTGTACAACATGGCCTGAGGTTGGTTGTTCGTATGTTTTGAACCTTTTTCAGCCAGAATTTCTGTTATTTTGTTCTTGGCATGAAGAACACAGTTTCACATCAGTCTCACTTTGTTTGTTCTTTATGGAACTTCCAGTAAAATAAAAAACATTTTTTTGAAACACCTTTGCTACTGGTTTGTTCTTGTTTCCATTTTAACAATTCAAATTAATTCTTGATGCAATGTGGAAGTAAAATAAATATATGAAAAATGGTAGCCATTTGGTAGTCACCCAATAAGAGCGTGCAAACAGGCCAAACATTGCACTATCATTAATATACTTTTACACATTTATTTTAGACGAGAAAAGAAACACAAGTGAAAATATAGTTCAAAAGAATTTACGGCAAGAGAACTCGCATCCTTAGCTGTTCTTATTTTGCAAGACAATTCAGGCTCAGGCTGTTTTTTCTTTTTGGCCAAATCTGAGAATAGGAGTTCTTATAAAATTGTTCTTATAAAAAAAGCATGTATTTTAAAACCTGACATTATATATCATAATGCAAAATTTATTGTAGAGATGTACTGTGCAAACTTAGAAGTAAAGTACCATAGACTATGTTACAACAGCTACAAAATATCTTGGGTGGAGAATAAAGGGAAAGTGTTGCTGTATGAAAAATCTTTCACAAGGTTTTTATATCGATGTATCTTTGTAGATTAATAAGCTATAAGTGATAATTACATTCCTAACTCCTATAGAGCAAATTACCTGATCAGGGAAAAAAAGTCGGTAAAAAATTTAGTTGGGGAAAATTTTAGTCGGGGAAAATTTTAGTCACCTAAGGAAATTTTAGTCACTTTCCCCGACCAAGTTTTGAAATTAGTCACCTTTCCCCGACTAAATTTTGAAATTAGTCACTTTTCCCTGACTAAATATTTTCAATATAAGAACAAAATAATCAAGATATTACAATAACGTCTGAGTTATTGTATACCTTATCGGGGAAAAAAAGTCGGGGAAAATTTTTGGTCGGGTGCAGAAAAGTCGGAATTTGGTCGGGGAAAATTTTCCCTGACTTTTTTTTCCCCGATAAGGTATATCTTATTTGACTGAATGGGTTATGTTGTACCATAATCATTTGATGAACACTTTTAAAAAATCCCAGTTACAGTTTATGTTCCTGATTCAACACATCGGGCAAATACACTGCGAAGGACAAAATTAATAAACGCAGTGATTCAATGGTAGTGCACTCCGTCGCAGTGACGTTTTGACAATCTCGATTACTGGGAAGGTACCTCCATGATTCAGGTATAATGGAGATTAATTGTTATTGTCCTTGCTGTAAAACCTAATGACTGAAACTGAAACTCTGAACCTTTTTCGAAACCACATCAGGTTTTATCTGTCAAAATCATTATCCTCCATAATCGTATTCTTCAATGATTTCAGATTCTATAACAACTGGTTGCAAATTATTGAACTGTTCACAACTATAAATAGAATAAGACAACATTACAGTATGTTCATGTGACAAATTGCAACCATTACATTTAAACGGTGAAAACACTCACAATTGTATTTGAACAAATGAGGCTAAGCCCGACCCTTACCCTCACTAACCCAGACACATTTCACAAGGTTTACACCGTAAAGTCTGATGGTTGCAATTTGTCACACGAACCATAGGTTAAGACGAATTATAAAAAGGTTTTTACAATATCAGTATAATTAAACTAAAAGAAAAATCAACGTCGGTTAGGTGTATAATGAATAATATTTTGATAATAAACTGGTCACTTGTGTGATGTGAATTATTTTATTGGTCTTTCGATGGTAAGGTTTCAATTTCCCTCTGATACCTCTTTTATTAGTTGTCATGTGACATGCCGTCATAGTTTGCGGCAAGGTGAAAAATGGATGAGGTCAATTGCAAACTTTTTGCACCAGTCAAGAGTACCAGAAATTAATCAAATGTGTTACAACCCTGAAACTTCCTACTTCCTTAGATATTGGGCAAAAAGGGACAAAACATGACTCTTTCCTGATTCAAAAAAAAAATTTATCGGATATGGAATTTTCTGGGGATCAATTAACTATATCACGAAGAAACTAAAAATCAGTATTTGCGATATTGTTATCAAAAAATCACAACCTCGTCCCCAGAGCTTCTTGTCTTTTCGATATACTGATAGTGGCTGCCGTCCGTATATCGAAAAGTCAAGAAATCCTGGGAACGAGGTTGTAAAATATCACTATCAAAATGAATGAAAACAAGAGGCCTAGGGCCTACAACAAATTTCACGATAAATTTCCCCTCAACATATTGAGCAAAACAAAAATTTCCAAAAAGCTGAAAAACACAGATTTTGCTCCGGTAATGATTATTTTGGATTCTGTAGAAGTTCCCAGAACCTCTTATGTACAAACCACATAAATAGGTACAGCATTGATGTTGCTAATTAAATGTTTTTTTAATTTTATCAGAATGATCGCAAAGTCTTTTACATTTCCTGCTTTTGCTGACTGTCAGCTCATCTTTAATTACCGTCTGTCCATCTACCATTCCATATTGTCGTTTTTTCGAGTTGTAGGCATATAGCTGTCAGCGAAGTCTGGATTAATTTTAAATTGTCCTCAAACAATCACAAACCTCGTGTTCTCTCTTCTGTGAATTCTTTTTTATAACTAAGCTATACAGACAAAAATAAAAATGCGGAAGTTCTAACAAAAGATGAGAGTAAAACCCCGGAAACTGGGGGTAAAACCCCAAAAACGAAGTGGTTAGTACCTTTGAGTGTGACGGCTACAACCCGTGCTCAAGTCAAATCATGTCGCATCTCAATACTCCACTCCGATATGCTTTAGGAGCCATCGACTGACTGCAGACTGGCCTTCGGGCAACTTAGAACAATACTATACGGCAATGCCCTAAGTAGTTACCAAGGATAAACAGCTTACTTACTTACTTAAAAACAGATACTCACCATTCTCTACAGTCCTATTAGAATAGTACACTTCGAAAAACCTCCTCCCAAGCACATCTATTTCCGTTAAAGGGAATAAAAGGTCTTAAAACCCCAAGAAATAAGAAATTGATGTAAATGGATATGAGTAGCAATTGTTTGAGAATTGAGGTTGTATTTTACTCATTTTTTTAAAGGGGAAGTCTATTAAAATCAAATTTGAGTTTTTTTGTACTGTTTGGAAGAAAGTCAGTTTTTGAATTTTCATAAAATTGTTTTTCGTTCACGAGATATTGCTATTTAAATCTCCATGTGACATCGGGTACAAGAATAAATTGCTGACATGCAAACATGGAGCACTCAGGAAATTTTAGTGATACACTGACAGAATTTTGTATGCATAGTGACAAACAACAACAAGTATCTAATCACTTAAGTCAGCGGGGTTTCTTGGACTTGGTAAAAAGTAGCTTAATTTTCATATTAGATGTGCTAGAGAACTTTGGAATGGCATATTAAATATTTCATTAAGGACTTCATTGATAGTTCAATTGTTAGATTGCTCTGCAATTTTAAACATTTTCTAAATTTGGAAATGTGAAATTATATTGTGTTAAAACTTTATCAAGACATGTTTTGTAAGGAGCTATCAGGGATTCTCAAATTCCATTACTGTTTTAAACTGAAAAAGTCATTGTAGAATTTACCCATCCTCGAAAATGTAGTTGTCTCAATAGAAACAATGCATCATTGAAATTAGAAGTAGCAGATTATTACATTTTTCATTTAAATGGCGTTGGATCTAAAATGGAGTTTCCTAGGATAAAATATTCCAATTTTTCTAGAAATTAGAGACCGTAACTTAGGAATCGGACATCTTCGTTGGCTCAGATTATTATCAATTTGGGTAGATTTTTCAATAAGCAAGACTTTAATTTTCCACATTACCAAAGTTTTATCAACGTGAAGAGCATCCAAAGAAAGAAATATTCCATCGATTAAAAGCTGCCTTTAGAATAGTCGAAAAAATCCTTTCTCAGACAAAAAACAAATTAAATGTTTATGAAATTTATCATCCTAAGGTGCACTGGCTTTCCACAAAAGCAACGTTGCCTTTAAATTACCCAAAATTTTACTTACACGTAGTTGTGCCACTGCCATTTTGAAAAACGTCAACTTGTTTTACATTCAGTTTACTCTAGCAGAGTAATATTGGGTAAGATGGGTCGGCGGGGTAAGTCGGGTCATTAAGTCATGGAGTGTAGATAGAGTGCAGATAGAGCCTTAGAAACCGATGTTTTTAACATAACACCCGTCACTATTCGCCTACCTCTTTGTCCGGATAAAAGCATCGGTTTCTAAGGCTCTATATCTACACTTCAAGTTATAATGACCCGACTTACCCCGCCGACCCATCTTGCCCCATGTTACCCTAATGTAATTTCAACAAACCTAACAATGAAATATTTCATCTCAAAGTTCTCCCCATTCTGGAATTATGTTTTTAAAGAACTTCTTATCTTAGAATTACGTTTTCAAAGGTCTTCTGACTAAATTAGCGGCGTAATTGTGTGTGAATTATATGTATGACTTTTCACGTCAAATTTATGAAGGAATGGTTCATCCAAAAGTGCTCTTCGAAGCTGAATTCGAGAATTGAACTATCCAAGAGTTAAATTAGCCACTTAAGAAGTAACGAATCTATTTATTTGTTTTTTTATCGAGAAAACTAGAAATTCGATAAATAAGGAATATGTCTTGATTGTCAGCTCCTGGAAACCTTGAAATTATTTGCAAAATGATAAGATGCGTCTTTTCTGAAATTTTTTCTCCCAAATTTTAAAAATTGAATACCTTAGCTACAACAAAAAAGCTAATTTTTGAAATTTCAAAGAACCAGTTTTTGCCAAGTGAAAAAGAAACACTGACTTAAAATAAATGTTACATCACTGAATTTTGCTTTGAGTCATGTCAAGCAAAAACTGTTCAATTTCGAAAATTTTGTTTCCCTTACCTAAGCAGATCTTAATTATTGTTTGTCGGAGTAACTATGGAAACAATTGTTTTTAGTAATTTGGGTAATTTGATAACTATAAGTTGTTACATACAATGTTCTAGCAATGGGATTGTTCACAAATGACGTCAGCCATTTTTACAATATTTTTGACTACCCCCTCCCACTCCATCAACCTGCCTCAACTTTGCTCTCCCTCCTTCCCCTAAGTTGACGTCATTTTTTGGAAAGAGACCCTTAAGTCGAGTTATACATATATAATTTTGAAATCAAGAGAAATTTATCACAGCAACAACAACAACAACAACAACAAAACATTTGCTTAATTAGAAAAATCAAGGGTTTGAAAATTGAGAATGTTGACGTCAACAGTAGTGTCACCTCTCCCCCTCCCCCGTCAACCAGTGTCAAATTTAGCATAACCCTTCCCTCCCCCCTAATGGTTGACGTCATTTGTGAACAATCCCAATGCATCTTTGAAATGTATGTATCACCTCCAGCAATTTCTACCAATGTTTCCAGACATTGCGATGTGACGTTGCCGCAGAGAATAAGTTTAAAACAAAATCTTTAAATGGCGATATCTAAAAATTCAACAAAATCCCCATAGCGTAAATATGATTGCAAAACAGTTTTTATCAAATAAATATAAAGAACACAAACATTTTTGATTCTAAAAAATTTTCCGTCATGTTTCAAACATTACAACATTAACTGATGTAAAAAATCAGCAGAGTTACTACGAAAGAATTCAAAATAAGTCAATTTTATTCGCTTGCAAACATGGAAAACATGGAATCTGGGACCATTTAATAATTTTGAAAATGCTTGAAATCAATAGAAAGAGAGCGTAGAAGGCTTAAAGGTAGTTGCTAAAAATGTTTAAACGATACATAACATACAGATACATAACGTAATGACTGCTTACGATTAAGACTGCCATATTGCCATCTACTTTGTCAGCAACTTTTTTCTTAGAATTAAACGATTTTCAAAATTTTGATTTGGTGTCAGGGCAATTCCCCTCAGTAAATGCCCTCTATAATAGTAAAAAATCAGTTAACATCTAAAGGACGTTTTTTTTACGTTGGGAATTCCCCCCATTGGTTAACTTTCCCTATTGAGAAATATAGATGTATATAATATGTTCTTATAAAACACCATTTTAATACCATTTTTAAAGTAGTCAGGATGGAGATGCGATGCACCTATCACAACAACAATAACAACAACAACAATAACAACATGCCAGGAGAAACAACGATTGATACATTTAATGAACTAGACATGTACAGCCAAAGCAGAGCCAGGCTTAATCCTTCTTGTATTACAGTTGATTCAAAGAAGTCAAGCAATACGATAAAGTGGTTGTTAGCTATAATTCTTATAGCTATGTTGATTCTAAGTTTTGTTGGAATAGCAGTCTGGGAGTGTTATTCATATCTTCATTTCCAACACGAGTTACGTGCCACAGAGCAAAGAATACAAGAAACGTTAAGAAGAACAAATGAAATACCAAAAACAAAACAAAACAAGGTAAAGCAATATTTTATTTCGTTAATAAATCTTGCAGGAATTCCAAAACGTTTGTAAAACAGACTTTTTTTAAGTTTTACTTTTAAAAAAAAATGTAAACAGATTAAATTGACATTCCTCTGATTTCCACTCTCTCCATCGCTGAGTTTAATTTCGATAAGTGCTTTTGAAAAAGCACGCTAAAAAGAGATTTCGTGCTAAAGGTGAAGTACCTCCACAGATTAGCGGTCATGGCAACAGCTATACGGCTGTTTGTTTCTCTTCCGTGATGTTTCAAACGCGTTTTATGATTACAAAACAGGCGATGTTCGTAATTTCACGGAAAAGTGACTAATTTCAGTAATTGGTTGGGGAAAAGTGACTAACACTTCCTTAGGTGACTAAAATTTTCCCCGACTAAAATTTTCCCCCTACATAATTTTTTGCCAACTTTTCCTCCCGATAGGTAGGTTACGTAAATAAGTGCTGCGTATGAGAAGAAAAAAAGTAAATAAATATGGTAGTCAAGTAGTAGAAACTGTTCTGGTAGTATCACGATATTCTGTTTAGGTTGTTTTGCCATCGATGCACTTATGCGGTAATCCAAGTACGAGTTCTTCCAAAATACATATCACACCAAATAAATTTACCGTTAGTCCTTGGTATAAGAAGCAAAGCCATGGAAATATAGGTTTTTACAATAGTGACAGCATTATTATCCAGGAAAGTGGAGTTTACTACATCTACGCTCAGGTATATACTTTGAAAATTTTCTTTGTTTAAGTAAATGAAAACTATATAAGCCATGAACTGAAAACGTGAAGTCTTTGGCGTATTCAGGGTTAGTAAAAAAAAAATTGGAGGCGTCCAACGTTATGATGATTCTCTTCACCTTTAAGTGACAATTAGAATACTTGCACATTTTTCTGGCCGAATTTAAATGACTAATCTCTCCTCCAAAAACTGAGCTCTAGCTACACCTCTGAAAGTTCAATAACAGTCCGTCTTATAGAAGTAGCTATTTCTTATCTCTGTTCCAGGATTTTGAATTTTAAACTACTTTAACTTGCTTGCTGTAACGTGTTCTATTTTTCATTTATTTGTAGATGTACTTTTACAGAAATGCCAACCATATCTTATCCCATTTCTACATTCAAAAGAACCGCCATGAAAAGCTAGCCACATCTATCACAAACTGTACTTCTTGCACACAGTTGATATCTGCAGTCGTTAATCTCCAGAAAGATGATGCCATCTCTGTTGCCAGTGCAGGAAATGTCACCTTCCTGATGTCCTGTGATAAAGCTTATTTCGGAGTTACGAAATTAGCGCCGCTATGAACTTGTGAATAATGAAATTATAAAAGCTCCGATTGAGCCTCACAGCTGAATGATGATGGAGTCAGTAACGATAAACTACTAAAAGCAATGAGAGACTGTGTATTCTATGAACTTATGGATAATGAAACTATAAAAGCTAAAAAAAGTCATGTACTTGATTGAGCCTCTTGCCACAAGGGAATGTTGATGGAGTCGGATTTAAAAAAGTACTGAAAGCATTATCATTGCGTGAGAGACTGTATTTAAATTCGACCCGTCTATTGAGTCATCTCTCAACTGTTTAGTAGTCAATAGTGGTTGAGTTCAAAGTTCACCGGAGCCCAGACTGAACTGAGAAATTTTGTGTCAAAAAGGAAGTCTACGGGTATGCAACTGGAATCCTACGCTGGTTCGCTATGTAAACGTGCCTCATTTGCTAAAAATCTAGAGTCAATCACTGATAGACGATAAACAACAAACGATTAGCCGAATGTTCTCTGGAAATTAACACAGGCTAGCAGAAGAGCCTGTGAAGGAAAATGAAACGTAATATAATGATAAAGCAAAGAAATCAAAATTATTTATTTTGTTAAGTTTGTGATGAGTCATACATATAATATCCGTTAGTTGGTTTTTTGAGAGAGTTGTATTTTGCGAAATTCAGTCTTAATGAGACTTGTTTTCATTAAATGTTAGTTTAATGAATTGCTTATTTACAGAGATCTAATAGCTATTGGTCGAAACACTCGAGGGTTGAGCCTTGATGGTCCGAGCAAAGGTTCTGAGCTATACTAAATAGACCTTTCCAGAATTTTTATTTTGGTATGTTTTACACGCCTGAATATGAAAACATCAAGTAGTTATAAAGAAAGGTCTATTTGGCTATAATCACATGGTTGGTTGAAATTTGATTGACGTTTTTGGTAAATTGATTCAAAATCTCCCGCCAAAACCGTCACTCAAATTTGAATTGACCATGTGACTAGAAATAATATATGGCTATTCGGGAAGTCTAGTAAAATTCCCCTGGTTTATTTTTTCAGAATTTTTGAACATCCGGAAATTACATATATATATTTTATTCTTATTATAAAAAACTATTAAAGTTATTCTTAATAGTACTGTTCTTATTAAAAGACAATAAGCTTTTGAATCAAAAGTGACCATTATTTAATTAAGTTAGATGTGGTTTGTTTTGCAATAACAATTAGAAAAGTATGATTGAGAAATTCAGTAGCCATATCAACAGATTATTTATTTGTAAATATTAGTATGTAACACAAGAAGAACCCAAAACACTAAACTTCATTCGTCATGCTTTTTGTTTTTTTTAAATAGGTTGCTCCCTGCAAGGTCAAAGCCACTACTAGGCAGAGAGCTACAAGATAAGAAGACTGGTGTTCATCGTCCTAGAGTAGATATAACACTGCAAGAAACACATCTACACTAATAGACGAAGTACCGGATGGTATCTCTATCTGCCCCTAAAGACAATTATGGCTTGCCAACCAGATGCTTTTATCGAGAAACCATCTCTAGAAGGTTTCCTAACAAAGCTGAAGAAGCCTTCCCCTCCATTAAGCAAGACTGACCCTGCCGGACGCCAACCCGGTATTTTAATGTCTCGGGGACATGATAAACATTCTTTTTTCTTGGTAAAATTTATGAAACATAGCGTTAATAATGTAAAGACCTTGATCCTGATTCCCTTTTAATCAATACGTGTGCCTGACTTTCCTGTTATTACATCATTTAGTTTTTATTTTTGAGAAGGGAATTTCGGAGACTACGATCCAATTTCATTAATTAGTCTGAAAAGATTAGCATTTATAAGATTTTTTAAAAAGGGAATTTTTAATCTTACGTATCTTAATATTGAATGACCATATTAGAAATTCTACCTCCTAAGAAGATTTTCATAAGAAAACAGTTTGGATAAGGCGGGAATCCAACACTTTGGGCGGTACGTTGGGCGATACGCGTGGGTATTGGAGAGGCGTTCGTATACTCAGTTGATAAGAAAACTGATGTGCTTTCACTAAGTAAATTCAGAATGGCGGATAATGATGATTTGCTATAACTGTTTTTCAGAATAGATTCACTTCGTTAAAGACAGAAGTAGACTCCGGGTTCCGAAACCTACTATCCCTGCGTAAAATGTTGGGTAAAAACAAATATAAACAAATAATGATAATTTTACGTCGTGATGGATCAAAATTTTAAAATACTTTTAACAGCCATTCAATATTATTTCTGATCATCCAACACATTTTTTTCGTTTTTGGTGAATTTCCAACCGAGGTCAATTTTTAGTCCAATATCTGAACTGCATAATAAAGATGGTCAAGAACTTGTCATGGTATAAATTTACAAATAATACCAAAGAGAATTCAATCGACCAAAGCTGAAGAAAAATATTCAAAATCTATCCGTTCTCTTACGAATTCCCATTCATGGAACATGCATGTTTTTTGATAAGCAGTAATTGAGATGCGCAGAATCCGTTAACAATATGTTGAATGTCACGGTCAAATCGGTGGCATTCGTTACAACAGAATTATTATTGGTATTAGCTGCAACAATGGCGCAGGTGATTGTTGTAATAAAAAGTGATGTCGTATTAGAAATTAATGTCAATATGTCTTTTTCATTCTTCGGCTTAATTACTTTTATCTGCAGCGCAAAGCAACAGCGAATATTGGTTTACTCGTGTATGATGATGATGATCCTAAGTGGCCAAAAGTGACGTCACGTTGTGAGCTGGTTACATGGTTCTTATGTCACACGACATCAAATTTCAGTAGCCTGAATTCCCGGGAATAAAGCATTGATTTATTTGCGGCAGTGTGTTTTTTACATCAATTGGTTTGTTGCGAAGAGATAGATCTCTTCTCAAGACAGCTTGGCGATAAACTTTCAATTTGAGCTGTCATTAATTTGGTAGGATTAATATAAATAGTTCGTTTTCAACTTTTATCAAGCCTGAAAAGTACATTCTTATCTCAAGACACGTGCACGTTGTTTTTTTTGCTCTGACTAGATTAACTGTCATAGTCATCACTCAGCAAAACGCAAAACACACAAGGGACTTTGTTTCCCTTTTTCACTCCCAATTTTTTCACAAAAAATATCTTTCTTGCCTGAATCAATTGTGTTTTCGATGGCTGTGCCTCGAAGACCTAATATGACTGTTTTTGATTCCTTCTTATAATTAGTTGAAATTGGAGCATGGTCCTCACAACCACGAAGCGAATTAGTGACTATTTATTATCAGATTCGTTTGTAGACACACAGCCTCCATCATTTGTGGGTTCTAATCTTGACTTTGTATCCAGTTTGAGGGACTTCACAGGACAACGTTTGTTTAAAAATCACAAATCTTAAAAACATTAAATTATAAAACCTTAGATGTCATTGAGATTATCCATATGAGTTTCTTGCTCTGTCTCGCTTATTGAAAATGCTTACGTAAATTCTGTGATTTTGATCAGTAAAAACCGGTGGCTAATCGAGCAGAATGTGTGCATAGTAGTGCAATTTGACCTCGCATGAACGTATATTAGAAAGTTTCAGAGATCAGAAATCATGTTATATTTTTCTGTTTTTGATTGTTGAAAGTGAAAATTGTTTTTCTCTCGCATGAATTTATGAGATGAAAATATCGCTGGTGAAAGGTTCCAACACAGACAATCATGATTCTTCGGATACTGTTTTGTCGGCAGTTCGTTATCAGCATTGAGTACCTTAAGGGAATTTTTTGTTGCGTGGACTAATTTTTGCGAGCCAAGGTTTGTGAGCGTTTTGTGTGAATTAATTTTTCCGCGTCAGAGCTTCTCAAGGAAAATGTTTTATTTTTGCGAATGTGCACAAAATGCAATGCGTGTATTTTATAATATAGCTTAGAAGTAGCAGCGAAAATCGCCATTTGCATGCCTGCCACATTGTAAAACCAAAGGTACACAGAGCCAAAAAATGAGCAAATAAAATAAAATCATTATTTTTGCGAATTTGGCCAAAAGTCGCAAAAATTAGTCTACGCAAAAAAAAATCCTCTTAAGGTATTTTCAAATACTGTGGAGTCATCAGTCAATGAATTGGTGTGACTGACGTGTAAAAGATGTATCAGGAGTCGCACACTTCTCCCTCTTAGGTTGCTTCTAAACGAACTACTTTCTTTCATTGAGCTGATTTTTTTGCCGCAGATTTAGCGACTGTGGTCGTTCTTGTTATCATTAATTTCTAAATCAATGTTACTTTCTATTGAAACTACGGTGCGGCATTAGATTCTAATGCGACATTATTTTCTATTACAGTGTACACACTACTTCAGCAATATCAAACACGTACACCGCGAAAGGCAATAGCGAAACTAAAACCGGGTCTAACTTGGCCAATGAAAAATACTGAGTAAATTCAAATCAAAATATTATAAATTATTAATCAAATACTTAAAAACAATCTATATTAATTTTTGGGATAATTGCAAACACCAACTTCTTCGTCAAATATCAGTATTCCTGGACAAGTATGACAGCCGAAACTTCGGCCGAACACGCATTGTACATACTGTCGAGGATTTCCTGGATTCTTCACATTTTTGGTGAAACCAGCACCATTACTTGAGCAGAGTTCAGGACCTAAAGACATCAAGACAATGTAACTGGCAGTCTGCATGGCATGGAGAGTAAAAAAGAATGAAAACGATTCTTACAGGGAGCAGAAGATGGGTTCGACGACGTCGTTGCGTCTCTTGTTGACAGAATTTCGTCAGGTGTCGTCATCGTTTTAGTCATCGCTGGTGTTGTCGTATCAGATTCAGTAGTGGATGTGATTTCAAAGTCTACAGTTGAGCTAGTTAGCGTACCAGGTTGGGTTGGAAGAGTTGCGATTTGTCGAGCACATTCTGAAATAAAATTCCTTGTTGAAAAAGTCTGCTTAACAAAGAAAATACTTATGCTTCCTGGAAGAAATCAAATAAAAAATCTACCTGAATTCCTCCTCACACAAGTTCGACATGTGTTGCTGAACACCAAAGTGGCTGCACATCTTTGACAAGCCAGCGGTATCCCTTGTGCACACGTCACAAAATAGCGGGGATTGACAGGATGTGCAAAAATGCCATTGCGTACGTTCTCACACAATATTCTCGCTTCTTCACCTTTGCCTATAATTTCGAAAAGTGAAAGGACATATTGAAAAACAAAACCAGATGAAAGGGCTGTTTAGAACATGAAGTAATAAGTATTCATATTTGAAAGCAGCGAAAAAAATCTTACAAGCAATCTTGGAGACTGTAGTACGAGGTGTCGAAGGTGGCATGGTGGTTGATGTTTCCACTGTTGTATTGATAGTGGTGTCTGCTAAGTAAACACAAAGAAGATAAAGTGAAGTATTGCATACGTAATGTAAGAAGCAAACCAAGACAAATAAAAACTTACTTTCACTTGTTGTCGTAACAGTCGATGAAGAAATGGGGGTACTAGGTGTAAAGACCTTCGTCGTTGTTGTAGCTGCTTTGCTAGTTGTGAACGGTCGATAACACGCTGTATGTACAAAAATCGGAATGTAAGTGTGCATGCTAGTCACATTTTCTTAATAAAAAAGATACTGGGATAATTGCCAATTAGACGATTTCGTACCTGAATCCCTCCTCACACAAGTTCGACACGTATTGCTGAACACCAAAGTTGCTGCACATATTTGACAAGCCAGCGGTTGTCCTTGCGCGCATATGACAAAATAGCGCGGATTAAGAGGATGCGCAAAAATACCGACCACTTCCATTTTACATAAGGATCTAACAGCTCCGCTCTTGCCTTAAAGCACACAATAGTCAATTGTTATGAAAGTAATAACATGAAACAAGGAAAGCATTGGGGAAACCAATGGAAATCAGGGGAACCATCGCATTGCCTCCTAAATTAGACTCGAAGTTATTTGGAAAACATCTTTAAAACCTCTAAGAAAATAACTGGTAGTTTTATGGTCTGCGTTATTGACGAAGTGGTGACTACAACACTAACGCACTTTCTGTTTGCCATTTTGTAAATTGATTTTTCGACACCATTTTTGAGACGTCATTTTCAAGAATTAAAATCCGCAAAAATTTTTTACACGGGTTGCTAGTTTACAACTGATATCAATCAGAAGTGTGACGAACCACGAATACGAAATTATACGAATAACAATTCAAGAGTGCTTTAGGCGCAGAACAAACCACTCTTTGACACGAATTTAGCTACAAGTCAACTGGGTTTAACCGCCGGTTTAACAAACCCACCATTAAAAAGTTGCACCGATCACATAAGGGCCTGTATATAAACATGACGACTACACAAAAGCTTCATAAAATTCTCAACTTACAGGTAATTGAACCAGCAGTAGTAGACGGTTTGTCGGTGAAAGGAGAACTTCCAGTAGTTGTCATAGTGGTATCTTGGGAAAAGAAAAAAAATATTAGATAATGAGCTCGTTTACCTTCAAAAATACAGAAACTGCACCAACACAAAAGAGAGTGGTGGTGAGCATACTGGAATTGCTTTAATTTCAAGCAAAAAGAAATTCGAAATATGAACAAAAATTGGATTGTATGCACTATTGGACCATTTCCTGCAACATGACGATGCTTTCATCTTAGTGATGCAGGGAATACTTTAAAACAAAACTTTCATTAAAAGGCAATCTACCACGCATATGGAAGGCTTTGACGCAGTTCCGTTGCTACAAAATCATACATACCGACTGCAGGGGTAGTACTCTCTGTAGTTGTAGGCATTTTTGTGGTTGTAGTTTCTAAATTATGAAAGAAAACCTAGTTTACTTTTTGAAATTGCAGTGTCACAGTGCTTTATAATATGGTTCCAAAAGATTAGTATAAAAACAACTACGATGTAGCCGCCAATGCTACCATGAAAGAATATAGCTCATGCCAGCCTCACAAATATAAACATAAAGTCAAATTCCAACAACAATACTCAATCTGAATATTCCTTACCTTGATTCAGAGTATGACCAGACATTGTACCTGACCAAGGGCCAAACCCTGCTGGGTTCTTGGCTCTAACTCGGAATTCATATTGCTGACCCATTTGCAATTTTCCAAACGTGACAGCCAATATATTTAAACCAGGGCTAAAGCGTGGATGTGCTATTGTCATGCTCCTATTGGTATTTACGATTTCCACAAGGTAAGACGTTATGCGATCCGATAACAACTTTATAACAAAAAATTCAACTCTGATTTCCGTCATGCTCAATGCAACAACCTCTTTGATTACTGGTTTACTTGAAGGAGGAGCTACAAACAAACATTCCAATTTTCACAAATGATAGCTCCATTAACATGATAGCAACTTACAAAACTAACCATCTCAAGAAGAAACAGATTGGCAAATAACCAAAATACTCACCGCAACCGGCAAAAGATGTTTCATCAGAGCCATCAGCACAGTCATTTATTCCGTTACATAACCTGGAACGCAACACGCATTGCGGACTTCCACAAGTAAAGTGTGTTGGCCGACAGGTGTCTATTGAAAAAGATAAACAAAAGGGCACATTAGACACAGATAACTTAAGCAAAAAGGACACAAACAAAACCTCTATGCTGATCGTTGACAACACACAAACAACAGTAAAATAATCACCACGGGCAGCAGTTTCGAAAGTTCCCTCTATTATGTCACCGGCCATCATCCCAGAATTAACTGCACGCACACTGTACTGATAGAAGTCATTTCGCACCAGAAAGGACAACTCCACTGATGTCGAAGAAATTAAGCTGATGTTTCTACAAGTGTCTGGTAGATTCAGTCGACAATATTCCACAAGGTACTTTAATGTCTTAGGATCCTGACCATTTGTGTGACTTGGAGGCAACCAGGACAGGATAACAACACTACTTTCACTGTATAGTTTAGCAGATACAGTAACATTTCGCACAGGACCCAACGGAACTAAGAAGAGAAAAACAATAAATAGAGCGGTGGTGGGCATTCTGGAAACTTTGCATTGCTTTCACTTCAAGCAAATAGTAACTGATAATTTAAACGACGATGCTTTCATCTTAGTGATGCAGGGAACACTTTAAAATAAAACTTTCATTAAAAGGCAATCTACCACGCATATAGAAGGCTTTGACGCAGTTCCGTTGCTACAAAATCATACATACCGACTGCAGGGGTAGTACTCTCTGTAGTTGTAGGCATTTTTGTGGTTGTAGTTTCTAAATTATGAAAGAAAACCTAGTTTACTTTCTGAAATTGCAGTGTCACAGTGCTTTATAATATGGTTCCAAAAGATTAGTATAAAAACAACTACGATGTAGCCGCCAATGCTACCATGAAAGAATATAGCTCATGCCAGCCTCACAAATATAAACATAAAGTCAAATTCCAACAACAATACTCAATCTGAATATTCCTTACCTTGATTCAGAGTATGACCGGACATTGTACCTGACCATGGGCCAAACCCTGCTGGGTTCTTGGCTCTAACTCGGAATTCATATTGCTGACCCATTTGCAATTTTCCAAACGTGACAGCCAATATATTTAGACCAGGGCTAAAGCGTGGATGTGCTATTGTCATGCTCCTATTGGTATTTACGATTTCCACAAGGTAAGACGTTATGCGATCCGATAACAACTTTATAACAAAAAATTCAACTCTGATTTCCGTCATGCTCAATGCAACAACCTCTTTGATTACTGGTTTACTTGAAGGAGGAGCTACAAACAAACATTCCAATTTTCACAAATGATAGCTCCATTAACATGATAGCAACTTACAAAACTAAATATCTCAAGTAGAAACAGATTGGCAAATAACCAAAATACTCACCGCAACCGGCAAAAGATGTTTCATCAGAGCCATCAGCACAGTCATTTATTCCGTTACATAACCTGGAACGCAACACGCATTGCGGACTTCCACAAGTAAAGTGTGTTGGCCGACAGGTGTCTATTGAAAAAGATAAACAAAAGGGCACATTAGACACAGATAACTTAAGCAAAAAGGACACAAACAAAACCTCTATGCTGATCGTTGACAACACACAAACAACAGTAAAATAATCACCACGGGCAGCAGTTTCGAAAGTTCCCTCTATTATGTCACCGGCCATCATCCCAGAATTAACTGCACGCACACTGTACTGATAGAAGTCATTTCGCACCAGAAAGGACAACTCCACTGATGTCGAAGAAATTAAGCTGATGTTTCTACAAGTGTCTGGTAGATTCAGTCGACAATATTCCACAAGGTACTTTAATGTCTTAGGATCCTGACCATTTGTGTGACTTGGAGGCAACCAGGACAGGATAACAACACTACTTTCACTGTATAGTTTAGCAGATACAGTAACATTTCGCACAGGACCCAACGGAACTAAGAAGAGAAAAACAATAAATAGAGCGGTGGTGGGCATTCTGGAAACTTTGCATTGCTTTCACTTCAAGCAAATAGTAACTGATAATTTAAACGACGATGCTTTCATCTTAGTGATGCAGGGAACACTTTAAAATAAAACTTTCATTAAAAGGCAATCTACCACGCATATAGAAGGCTTTGACGCAGTTCCGTTGCTACAAAAGTCATACATACCGACTGCAGGGGTAGTACTCTCTGTAGTTGTAGGCATTTTTGTGGTTGTAGTTTCTAAATTATGAAAGAAAACCTAGTTTACTTTCTGAAATTGCAGTGTCACAGTGCTTTATAATATGGTTCCAAAAGATTAGTATAAAAACAACTACGATGTAGCCGCCAATGCTACCATGAAAGAATATAGCTCATGCCAGCCTCACAAATATAAACATAAAGTCAAATTCCAACAACAATACTCAATCTGAATATTCCTTACCTTGATTCAGAGTATGACCGGACATTGTACCTGACCAATGGGCCAAACCCTGCTGGGTTCTTGGCTCTAACTCGGAATTCATATTGCTGACCCATTTGCAATTTTCCAAACGTGACAGCCAATATATTTAGACCAGGGACTAAAGCGTGGATGTGCTATTGTCATGCTCCTATTGGTATTTACGATTTCCACAAGGTAAGACGTTATGCGATCCGATAACAACTTTATAACAAAAAATTCAACTCTGATTTCCGTCATGCTCAATGCAACAACCTCTTTGATTACTGGTTTACTTGAAGGAGGAGCTACAAACAAACATTCCAATTTTCACAAATGATAGCTCCATTAACATGATAGCAACTTACAAAACTAAATATCTCAAGTAGAAACAGATTGGCAAATAACCAAAATACTCACCGCAACCAGGCAAAAGATGTTTCATCAGAGCCATCAGCACAGTCATTTATTCCGTTACATAACCTGGAACGCAACACGCATTGCGGACTTCCACAAGTAAAGTGTGTTGGCCGACAGGTGTCTATTGAAAAAGATAAACAAAAGGGCACATTAGACACAGATAACTTAAGCAAAAAGGACACAAACAAAACCTCCATGCTGATTGTTGACAACACACAAACAACAGTAAAATAATCACCACAAACACCACAAACAACAAACAACAGTAAAATAATCACCACGGGCAGCAGTTTCGAAAGTTCCCTCTATTATGTCACCGGCCATCATCCCAGAATTAACTGCACGGACACTGTACTGATAAAAGTCATTTCGCACCAGAAAGGACAACTCCACTGATGTCGAAGAAATGAAGCCAGTGTTTCTACAAGTGTCTGGTAGATTCAGTCGACAATATTCCACAAGGTACTTTAATGTCTTAGGATCCTGACCATTTGTGTGACTTGGAGGCAACCAGGACAGGATAACAACACTACTTTCACTGTATAGTTTAGCAGATACAGTAACATTTCGCACAGGACCCAACGGAACTAAGAAGAGAAAAACAATAAATAGAGTGGTGGTGGGCATTCTGGAAACTTTGCATTGCTTTCACTTCAAGCAAATAGTAACTGATAATTTAAACGACGGTGCTTTCATCTTAGTGATGCAGGGAACACTTTAAAATAAAACTTTCATTAAAAGGCAATCTACCACGCATATGGAAGGCTTTGACGCAGTTCCGTTGCTACAAAGTCATACATACCAACTGCAGGGGTAGTATTCTCTGTAGTTGTAGGCATTTTTGTGGTTGTAGTTTCTAAATTATGAAAGAAAACCTAGTTTACTTTCTGAAATTGCAGTGTCACAGTGCTTTATAATATGGTTCCAAAAGATTAGTATAAAAACAACTACGATGTAGCCGCCAATGCTACCATGAAAGAATATAGCTCATGCCAGCCTCACAAATATAAACATAAAGTCAAATTCCAACAACAATACTTAATCTGAATATTCCTTACCTTGATTCAGAGTATGACCGGACATTGTAACTGACCAAGGGCCAAACCCTGCTGGGTTCTTGGCTCTAACTCGGAATTCATATTGCTGACCCATTTGCAATTTTCCAAACGTGACAGCCAATTTATTTAGACCAGGACTAAAGCGTGGATGTGCTATTGTCATGCTCCTATTGGTATTTACGATTTCCACAAGGTAAGACGTTATGCGATCCGATAACAACTTTATAACAAAAAATTCAACTCTGATTTCCGTCATGCTCAATGCAACAACCTCTTTGATTACTGGTTTACTTGAAGGAGGAGCTACAAACAAACATTCCAATTTTCACAAATGATAGCTCCATTAACATGATAGCAACTTACAAAACTAAATATCTCAAGTAGAAACAGATTGGCAAATAACCAAAATACTCACCGCAACCGGCAAAAGATGTTTCATCAGAGCCATCAGCACAGTCATTTATTCCGTTACATAACCTGGAACGCAACACGCATTGCGGACTTCCACAAGTAAAGTGTGTTGGCCGACAGGTGTCTATTGAAAAAGATAAACAAAAGGGCACATTAGACACAGATAACTTAAGCAAAAAGGACACAAACAAAACCTCTATGCTGATTGTTGACAACACGCAAACAACAGTAAATTAATTACCACGGCCAGCAGTTTTGAAAGTTCCCTCTATTATGTCACCGGCCATCATCCCAGAATTAACTGCACGCACACTGTACTGATAGAAGTCATTTCGCACCAGAAAGGACAACTCCACTGATGTCGAAGAAATTAAGCTGATGTTTCTACAAGTGTCTGGTAGATTCAGTCGACAATATTCCACAATGTACTTTAATGTCTTAGGATCCTGACCATTTGTGTGACTTGGAGGCAACCAGGACAGGATAACAACACTACTTTCACTGTATAGTTTAGCAGATACAGTAACATTTCGCACAGGACCCAACAGAACTAAGAAGAGAAAAACAATAAATAGATTAGTGGTGGGCATTCTGGAAACCTTGCATTGCTTTCACTTCAAGCAAATAGTAACTGATAACTTAAACGACAATGCTTTTATCTTAGTGATGCAGGGAACACTTCAAAATAAGACCTTTATTAAAAGGCACACTGTCACTCATAGAGAAGGTTATGATGCAGTGATGTTGCTAGAAAAAGATACATACGGTCTGCAGGGGTAGTACTTTCTGTGGTTGGAGGCATTTCTGTGGTTGTAGTTGCTACATTAGGAAGAAAAACGAATTTTACTTTCTGAAATTACATCCTGAATTTGATAGAAAAATTGTTGTGGAAAGTGAAATGCTCTTTCAAAGAACCTTTTAGAGTAAATTGCTTTGATAAGGTTAAGGGTTAGGTTGAAAGAGATTTTGAAACTCTTAAGTAAGATTTTTAGAATAATTGTTTCTAATGTATACATTTGGTGCAGTTGAAGCTTAAGTAAAGTTTTAATGAAATGAAACATAGCAACTGCAGCTTTTCTGTTGTTGTTGTTACTAATACAAAAATATAAAACAAAGAAATAACATAAATAAAAGGAGGATTTTAGAAAAGTACTGTACTATTCATTCTGTTTCATTTCAAGCTATATAATATTTCAAAATTATATATATCTGATTTTAAAATGTAGTGGTTATGAGTCTAATAGGTTATTAGGTCATGGTTTTATATAATTTTTATTTATTTGATAGGCTTATTACTGATAAGTTTATAGAACGTTCATTTTGGCTAAAAACATTCTTAAAAAGTTCATGAAAATCGCTCCATCAGTTTTACAGAAAACATTGTTAGTTTTGCGCAGTAACATTATATAGATCACCTTATACATTCATGGTATTTAAATCGAAAGTGTTAAAAAAATTGAAGCAAAAAAGTTTTTAACATAAAGTATTGATACTTACTATGCAAAACAATTTTCGTCAAAGCAAGTTTGTAACGTCCATTAAATCCAAACTTCGGATTATAAGCAGCACAACCAATTTGACTGTTAATGTATTCAATTGCATTTACAATTTTGATAGAAAAATATGATACATTTCCAACAAAATAATTGTCTTCTCTCATTATTCTCCCACTATTGAAATTCAAGAAAGATTTTGTGCCATTTGACCACAGTACTTTAGCAGGAGGATAGCTCAAAGGAGGTCGACATAGGACGCGAATGTCTCGAAATCCAGCAACATCATAAACAGTAATTATTGGTCTGGTGAACTGAAATGTGTTCTCCAAGTCTATAAATCAATAATTGTAAAGAATACAATTCATTACAATTCAAGTTCTGGGACTCCAGCCAGTTTCATTTCAATTAACTGGCAATTTAATAGAAAAGCTTATCAAGAATTTCTTAGGCTATTGTAATAACAGAATTGAGTAGTAAATGTAAAAATGTATCAGAAACTCTGTTGGATTTTTTAAATTAATTGGTATTAATCTTTTAATTGGATCAAATTTATTAACAACATTTTCCTCTTTTTTTGTTTGATAATACGTAAGTATGTGAGAGTTCTTACTGATAGATTTATTAGTACTTAACAACATTATAGATACCTAATTAGGATTCAAACAACTCATCCAAAAATTGCTTTAATCAGTATTATGGGTGAATATTTCAATAATGACCAGGGTTATGGTTTTCCCTCAAACTGTCACAAACATTATAATGTATATACAAAAGGAAATGACTATTTATCAGTAAACCAAATTAATAGAGAAACATTCTAAAGTAGATTTATTCTAATAATGATCAAGATATATCATCAGGGCAATCCTGTTTTTTGACTTTCATTGGGTTGCAAATTACCTGGTATGCTCAAATTTTAATCAAGAAAATGAAGATTATGTTAATGATTATTTAAAATTTTAATTAGTAGTTTTAGCGTTGTAACAATGCTAGAGATTTCAAGCATTTTGTGAAAATGTTTTAGTAATTGGTTCACTTTAAGGAATTAAGAAAGCAATTTTGCTGCAAATTTAGATAATTACAGAATAAGCACATTCATTTTGCTTAGAATCCTAATTGGGTTACAAACACACTTCTTGAAAATTTCAGATCTACCAGACAGAATTTCTTCCAGATGGAAAGTGATGACTGTTTATTTTTGTTTTGTTTTTTTGTTTTTTCATTTTCTATGGAGGTTCTTGGTAGATGAAAATGTATGTGAAAAAGAAATCAAATTGCTACGGAGTACAAAATAAATAAACAAAATATTTAATGAGATAAAGCTTACATAAGACAGCAACCACAGCGGTTTCACTTTCAGTTGTCCCAAAATCATTTCTTGCTGAACATTTATAAACCCCTGCGTGACTATAAAGTTGATAATCAGCTTTAACAATTGTAAGTGACCCATTAGCACTGAAGAGGAATCTTGTATTATTCTGTTGAATCAAGATATTGTCTTTAAACCAACTAATAGTAACTGTGTGGCTTGACTTCGCTAAACAATTCAAGGTTATGTTTTGACCACTCTCAACATCATGCTTTCCAGATGGCCCATGGGAAATAAAAGGTGCCACATCAACAGCTAGTGCAAAAAATTGTTATGCAATTACTCACTACAACAGTAAATCAGTAACCATAACTTGGATTCCATCTGTAATGTCTGTCACAGTGCTTAAAATAACGGGCGATCACCGATCAATGATCGGCGAGATTTGAAAGACGATTGTCTGGAATGTAATTGAGACGATCTATGTAATCGCTGAACATTTACTCATTTCATTTCTTTTCATTTTCTTACTTCAATTAAAACTTGAAGAAATCAACTAAAATCTTTATAATAAACATTTATATTAGAGTAGTATTAAACGAATCTATTGGTGTCTGGACACATTCTGCTGGTGTATTGATGTAAGGTGAAGGTTATCTCCTTTTTATTTTTCGATGGGAAACATCGTGCCTGCAATTGAGTAGACACCGGTCATTAGTCAAGATAAATCATATTTTAAGGAAGCTGGAAAGATGCTTTTTAATTTCATTGAATAACACGAAAACGAGTCCTACTGGTACCACTTATGTTTTCATATTCTTTAGGTGAACAAAGGAATTCGTATAACGAAGGAAATTTCAGAATTACCTTAGCAACGGTGGTTGCTCTCCCTAGCAACAACAAATTATCAGTTAATACACCTAGTAATTTGTTGTCAATTGAGCAAGAACGTTGAGCATAAAATACAAAAATACAAAACATGCTCAACTTAGATTATTCAATTGACAAAATAACTGAGGTATATTAGGCCATTATTCAGCAAATACTCTGTTGCTACGGGGGACCACCACCGTTGCTAAGGTAATTTTGAAATTTCCTTTGTTATACGGATTCATTTCTTCACCTAACAAAAGAATATGAAAACGTAAGTGGTACCAGTAGGACTCGTTTTCATGTTATTCAATGAAATCAAAAAACATCTTAGTTTCCAACTCTCTTTTTTTAACTTTTGGGAAAAAATAAAACATTTTAAAATCAGACATGATTATTGGTCTCACGGGCGTAAGAACTTGCCATTTCGTGTTTGGGTGTGTACGGAGGTGCGCGAATGTGATCTCACGCCTAAGTTATGATCGTTTAAATTTTCATTGTGATCGCCCATTTCTTCAACGTAACGATCTTGTGATCGTTGGACTTAAAAACATTATTTTAAGCGCTGTGTCACATGTTCACTAACTTACCAAGGAAGTTACCTGACATATCATTAGAAATATACCTAACACAATGGCTTAACTTGTAAGTATACAGTTAAACACTGGCTAAGCTGTTTCTTTAATGCGATTAAAAGATAAGGCAGGACTACCTAGGAATTCGATGCTGGTCAGAGCAACCATAATGGAATTCACTACATCAACATACCAGAATATTAAAAAAAGTAGATTATTTTTTTAACTTACACACATTGATATGTAGCACCAAAGACCAAGAACTAACTTGCAGTCCATTATCAATTGATCTGATTCGAAAGTTATACAACACTCCAGGTGCTAAATTACTAATGGCATGTTGCCTTGAAAACCGTTTCTTATCCACATGGGATCCTGATGTTCTAATCGAAGATATTTCATTGTTGTCTTTGCGCTGGTATTCAATTTCAAAATAGCGAATGTCCTCTCGATAATAAATACCCAGCTGGCGCACTTCTGAATTTGTTTTCGGCAGATCCCATTGCAAAACAAGAAAGGTGTACAAGGTTCGACTTACGTGAAAGGTGGAAATAGGTCGTGGTGCATCTGAAAGAAAGCAATACCAATCACAATTATAATGGCAAATCTGACAAATTGAGATGTTTTGATGAAATGCAGAAGGATAAAGAAAAATAAACACTAATAGGACACACAAGTAATGCAGTGAAAATTCAAACCTGCTTTATGTATTCGAAAAGCAGCAGTGCGCACCCCGTCAGCATTAAAAGCTTTGAATTCATATAAACCTTGCGCCATAGCACCAGGCTGGGTTATATCCAAGGCATGCATAAGAATACCTTTGGGGTCCAAATAAAATGTAGGCTTAATAAGAGGTGTATTTCTAGTGATTGTAACATTGTTTTTCACCCATACAACTCTTAACGATCCCCTGTGTTTAGGAGGCTGGGCCGATATTCGAAGAAAATTGGTTGACGGATAATAAAGTCTATTAACTGGCCTCTTCTGGAATTCTTCAGCAATCCCTACAAAGAAAATTATTAATTTTAGAACAGTGGCTAAACTATCACTACAAAAGTGATCAGTGAGATAAGTCATTGTATCATAACTGAAAAGATAAACTTACATTCTACAATCAACAATGCTTTACCACTTCTGACAGTACCCAAGAAATTTGAAGCAATGCAACTGTAATTCCCCTCATCTCCATTTGTTCCATAACTTGCATTATAAATTGTAAGGAAGCTAGCTGAACCTAACTGCTTGATTTGGTATTTGACGGCATCACTGACAATTGCAGCATTACTTAGGTACCATTCAAATGTAGGTTGGGGTTCTGCCTGTACTCCACAAAAGAATGTAACATTTTGTCCTTGTCCTATCCTTGTGTTTGATGGATGCGTAATCATATATGGGGCAACTTGGGTCACTGTTCTCACATATAAAGGTTTGCTCCATTCTCCAATTTGCCCTTTTGCATCAGTAGCACGTAAAATAACTGAGTAATTTTCTCCACGATGAAGATGAGAGAACTTATAGGTTTGGATTTGAAACAAAAATGACGGATTTTCTGTCAATGTAAATTCCTCGGTCTCACCCGTGCTGATTCGTGTTAAACTGATGTTATAAAAGCTCAAATCATTCCGTAAATAGTCCCAACTGATATTGAAGCCATTTAAGAAGTGCATTGAAACTCTTACATTTGGTGGGGCTTTTGGTGGTCCTAAAAATTAAAAAAATTTAAGTCAATGTCTGATATAACAATTTGTTCCTACCCTTTATTGTTGCAACTCTTCCATCTGCCAAAACATTTCACTCACATAACCAATGTTAAACATGCAGTTGATGCTACTTTTTAGATCAACTTTCACAGAAAATCAGATAATCCACAAAAATTAATCCATGTGAAAATAAATCCATGCAAGGTTATTATTTCCAATCAGTAACAAAGGCTTCTATTCTGTTCTCACAATAATGTGTCAGAATATGAGACAGTTAATTTCAGGTAGGGACTCATTGTGCTTATGTAAACGTCTGGCCCAGAAATTGATCACTTCTTTTAAAATAACACAAATTTCATTATAATATCATATGGTATTCTATGGTATTCTATGGTATACAATTTCTGAAAAGGTCTATCCAATATCAAAGAGATTGCTAGATATGTACGCACCATATAATTGTACGTTGAAATATGACCTTCTCTGACCCATGATATTTTTTGCTTCACAAGCCCATCTCCCAACATCATACATTGTTGCATTGTGAATTAAAATTTGAGAAAAATCAGTTCCCTGGAAACGTCTTATTTGAATGCGTGGATCACTGACATTAACAGGTAAACCACTAGATCCATTTATCCATACTGGATTGGGTTTTGGAACGCCATTTGGCACAGCACAATTTGCCCATGCTAAACGGTTACCATCTATATTGTAAAAATATGTATCTCTTGGACTGTACTTGAATTCATTCTCCAAAACTAAAAGAAAGGAAATCAGCTACTTCAAAACATCTTACACATGCTATTATAAGGTGGAATAATTCCATCAGACCAAAATCATCAAAAACAAAAAAATCTTGATTATATAATAATATTATATAGATACATATGGGATGGAAGATTGGGCTTTTCAACTTATTGACAAATCAGCCAATGAAATTCAACTTAGGGAAAGGGAATCTTTTTGACAATACAAACTTAATACTTTTCTACCCATTGGATTAAATGAAAGGAATGTTCCTGTGTAAAGAATTTCTTGATACGTGTATCCACCTTACCTTAGGTCTCAATAAGGGTTGGGTTATATGTCTTCGCTCTTCTGCGTACCTACTTTCAACGTGTATATCGTTGTGTTAGTATCTGGACTTTAGCATATTAGCTCTGTCACAGAGAGGCATATCTTAGCTCTTTTCTTAGTTTAATTTTAATTTTGTTTTATTATTCTTTACAATCACCGTGCAGGCTTCGGATGATATTCTAGCTTCATAACGTAAGGTTTCCCTAAAAACTTAGCAATTCTACTGGGAAATCGTTGTCATATCTGAGAATATATGGATTTTCGTAAGGAATACTTAGAAACAACAGCACCTAAAAATTTTGAACCAACTTCTGCTTCTTCTTGTCAGTAATCTGCAAACACGTGGAAATGGATTAGTGTACCAGGAACGAAAAATCTACACGAAAAATCTCTGTTTTGCACGACGGCAGAGGCCAACCTCGAACCCAGAGTCTCTTGCCTTTTCGATATACGGATCGTAAAGAATATCAACTTCGCGTTGTTTGTGGCTCAGTTAGTTCCAGTATGAACGCAAATAATTATTTCACGGAAACTATCATCAAGCCATCAAATAATACTATCACTACGGGACGATTTTACAAACATTTTATCACACCATCACATGAAAATGAGGCGCTACTGGGCAGATAGTTTCAACTGAAACTCAGGAAATAGGCCATCATCGAACAAGGAAGCAGATCTGGCTTGTTAAAGTTGGCCAATCATGATTTCTGCTGGAACTGCAAATTCAAGCGAACTCCCTGTTTCCTTTAATTACTTTACGCGGATTGTAATCTATTGCTTGTGCGTAGAATCGATTATATATCTTCCATTATTACATCATCCATTTGGCATTATGTTGACGCACGACAAGGGGCTGACCCTTATAATGTTCTTATTTCATAAACATGACATAAACATGACATAACAGTGTAAAAAATCATTCCATATCATATCAACATTTTTTAAGCAAGGCTTTCCAGAAATCCTAGTAGCAATCACGCATCATACTTCATTGTATATTCTCTTGATTCTCAATCCTCCTTTTGAATTACTACATCAGTTTGAATAAGGCCAACCTCGAACGCGGTCTTTTTCCATTTCGATATCTGGATTAGCTGTATATGTATATCGGAAAGACCCTGGGTTCGAGGTTATAAAATAAGACATAACAACCTGAACAGCCTTTCTTAAGCAAGTATTTCCCTAACAAAGAAAGTGAACACAAACAGAAGATTTCCTGATGAAACCTTACAAGAAAGAAACTGCTGTGTGTAATATTTGTAATATGAAATAACTTAAATCCCAATAACTGTAACTCTAAAAAAACATAAAAGAACATTGTTTGTGGTAGCGAGGGCATTTTGTGTGAGAACTGAGTAAGCTGAAGCAGTTGCTGGAACGACCATTCGTTGAGAGTGAGCTTAAAGTCATACATACAAACAACTTACATGCTATTACTACTTCTAGATTATAACCAAGAGAAGCTTGACCATCTTCATTAGTAATCGTGCACGTGTATTTACCATCTGCCTGACCCAGTTTAGCATCGACAATGGTTAAAGAACCTGTGTTTTGGTTGTAACTAAAACGAACGTCTGTATCAGGGTTGATCTCATCGCCGTCTTTAAACCATGTTGTTCTGGCTTGAGGGGTCAACGAACTTCTACACTGTAACGTCAGATCTTCTGAAGGTTTGATCAGATTCCAGTTAGGAGATATAACATCAATTATAGGAACTAAAATTTTTAAAAAAACAATCCTTTTGTCAGAAGACTAATGAGATTGATAGTAATCGTAAACTCCTTTGAAAGTGACAAAAATTACCTCTTCCGTGCACTAAAATATACGACAGTGATAATGTGAAGATCACTATCAGCATCTTTATCATTTATTCTATAAAATATAAAGAAAAAAAAGAAGAATAAAACAAATGGGGAACAATAATTCGGTTCTCGTAATATGTAATGATTGTATTATCCTTCGAATGCACTGACAAATCTAACAAGCTACTTCATTGTGACTTTTGATTTCCTTGTTATTTAAACTTCTGTATTGGGCGACACTTATAAAACAATGCTTGGAATGTGAAAAGCATTAAAATTCCATGAGCAAGAAATGAGCCCATAAACGTTTAAGGCCAATTAATTCTTTTCAGATTTACGTAAACAACTTCAACACGTCAATGAAAACGCCTAATGCTTAAACCTTTCTCGTAAACTCATCATAACCTGTGTAGAAAAATCACTACGAAGGAGTGCCTTTCTGTGGAAATATACAAGCAATTGAGTAACTTCATGTAAAAATTTGAGTTCATTAAACTTTTCGCCGGAAAGTCTTACAAAAATATTTGAAGGAACGAGACATGACGTAATTTTATGCTCGCTGACCCAAGCAAATTTAATAAGGTTTTCGGTAGGAACTTTTGATGAACTGAATTTGTCACATGATCTGTATGAAATCTATGAAATGCTCTTCGTTGCAGTGCTTTTTAACGATTTTGTCCACCGTGAGATAGCTGATGCAAAAGATTGATGATAAATGAAAGCTCGTGTATACTCTCTTTGCAATTGTACAATGTCGACACAGATATCTTTTTCATAGGAGTTTATTAACTTTCAATGTGGTTTCTACCTTTCCATTAGCAGCTCTTAACATGACTTGCCTAAGTCATTAATTTAATTCTCTTGACTCTGACTTGGCTAATACCATTGATCATTTTTTGAAGCTGCTCCTCAAACAAAAATGATAGGGAACGGTTACCATCGTTTTTGTTGGATAATGGTGGATATTGTCACCAACGACTCCTCAGTTTAAACGTCGATTTTTTGTCAAGTACCAAAATCACAGTTAAATAATTAGCGTAAATCAATACAATACATCAAAACGAGGCTGTGCAGGATAGTTTGGCAAAACATCGACGTTTGAAAACAATTCGAGAAAGAGCTATACCAGTGGGGAATTTTCTGATTTCATTGAAAATACTCTTCGTCAAAGTGACATTTTTAGGATTTTTGCTCACTGGGTTAGTTTATCATCGCTTTACTAAGCTGGTTTTATATTTTATCTAGTATATTCTTATTCTCAGTTGGTTCCTTGCTGAAACCTAACCCTCCTACAGACCCAATGTTTCCTTTCTGATTCATTGGTTTTTGAGTTACATCGTTTTTGATCGTCTTTAAGGTTCCTGGTTTCTCATAAAAGGTTTGAAAAGCAATAAGTGAAAAAAATGATATAACATTAACCAAAGCTGAATATAAATAAATTAGAAAGGTTCAAGTTTGATAAAAAAAAAGTGCTTCTAAAAAACAAAAAAGTGCTATGATACAGAATAATGGAAGTAAGAAAAAAAACTTACTTTTTTAAAGAATATATTAGATCACGTTGTTATATGTACCGTGCTTGATACTTCATTGAATAAAATTTGCTGAGATCGGAATTATAATGTTACGGGTTGTTGTGTAATCTGAAGCAGTAATTACCCCAGTTACGTTTCCTTGTTTCGTGCGTTGCATATAGTAACCGCCCTTAGAAATGGTGAACAGGAAAGGAGTTAATTGAAGTCATAAGTGTTTCGTGTTATCTCCAAGGCGCATCCGCATAACAAATCATGAAAACTCGATATTAGTCATACGACACAAAAGATACAAAAAGATACATTTGTGAAGCCGTGACATGTTGGGATTAAGATAAGCAATTAGTAACAATTGCCAACACAGACGCGTCTTCTACAAATCAAATCAATGTTGATGAAATGATTAGATAGAAAACTAAAAAGACACGAAAAATAACTTTTCTTTCTCCTGAGCATGACAGTGAGTCAAAATATCCGAGCAGATATCTGACACGAGATGCTGAAGAGACGCTGGAAAAACTCAAATCTCGGGCTATTCGAGCTATGCCTCATCGGAGAAGAGTAATTGCTAGTACTACCTGTCTGTTGGTAGATGTTATTCCCCAAGGCGTTCTAGCATTTTTTTTTTTCAAATTCTTACTTCAGAATAGTCAACTGTTTTCCAATAACTTTGTCAACTCAACAGAGAAGAGAAGCAGAAATACGGAAACAATACACCTTTCCCGAATTCTGTTTAAATGCCGAGTTAATGCTTAGTTATCAAGTTTCGCCTCGTTTCTATGTTTTACATTGTTTTTCTAATTGCATAATGTTTTCAGTAAGTAATAGTTACTTATTTGTTCAGTTCCCCAGTGGAATAATTAGAAGTAATTAAGAGTTTGAAAAAGAGGCGAAACTTAGTGGCTAGGCTATAACACGGCGTTTAAACAGAAATTCGGGAAAGGTCTACTGAATTACGATTACTCATTTAAAACTTGCATAGGGCGAGTTATTAAACTGTTGACCGACATTCATTAGAACTAAATTAGTCACAATTAAATATTGATAACTTCTCTAATGAATGCCTATGTGAAAATCTGTCCTTTTAACGTTCTTCTCCAGGCGATACTACAGTCTAGTGACAACATTTAAAATTGGTCATTCAAGTTCAAAACTGTTCAGTTCTTACGTTTCATCAACTGAAAAGAAGTGTATGTCTTTTTTCCACAAACATGAGAATATTTAAAATGCATTATACCTTGGACTATCCCTTGTTATGAAGAAGATATTAAAGCTCTTCCAAGCACCATGCTTAATTTCAATAGAAAACAAAATTATTGATGAGAAACAAAAATAATGTGTGTTTTCAGGTAAAAAGGTTCAGTAAAGATGATGAACAGATTGAGTGGTTTCACGATAGAATCTCCACGAAGAGAATTTGTTCACCATTAAGATATTAGTCGTTTTTAGGCTAACTTCATATCGTTCAAGTGAGGAATTCTCACTGCTGACAACATATTAAATTATAGAATAGAATAATCAAGAGTTCTTAACAACTTCTAATCAAAATTCCAATCTGTTTGTTTGATTTTTTTTTATCATCTACTTTTGGTGAGGGTTTGTTTTGTTTTTTTTTGTGGTGTATTCCAGGAAGTCTTAAAGGGATTCCTGCGTCCAAAATGATATTTCAGGGGATGATAGAACTCGCAAAGTTGTTTAAGAGCTCTTTTTACAGTTTTTTTTCCTTGGGCAGATATTTTGATTTAAAAATCATCAAATTATGCAATGCATAATTATGATGTAATAAGATAGTTTTTTTGTTAGTGTGCATAACTTATGAATTAGTAAAATACTATGACTTCACTCTTCTATCAATCGACTCAGAATGGAAGCCTTTACTCCATAGTAACTCACAAAGATGTAATATTAATCATATCTAAAGTTATACCAATGAGAAGTGTTAGTCACTATCTTATTACATCATAAATATGCATTGCATCAATTAAATATAAGATTTTACAAACGAAATATCTCAAAAACTCTAAATAAATATGAAATACTGAAAAGAGACTTGTTAAACAACTTTTTGAGCTCTACCATATTTGTGAATATCATTTTGGACGCGAATCCCTTTAACATTGGATAAGTGAAATTTGACTTTTAAGGGATCGAAAAAATCCCACCTAACGTCAAGGGGATTTTCAGGTATGCCAGATGCTCTACTGTAAAAATCTCGACTACTTGAACTTTCAAAAGTTTATTTGTTTGAATGTTTGTTTTTTTTTTATAGAAATACTTAGTTTTTGAATCCACGTCCATTCTCGTTAGAATTACTTTTCACTTGACAAGCAGAACATTAACTTATTTGAACAATATTTGTTTTTACTTGAAGGGACGAGTGATCGAGAGTTTACAAGTATTTAAATCAGTGTCAGCAAAAAAGCACCATCATTAAAAAGGCAATCAAACGTAAATTACGAGCATTATGCAACATCGAGTTATTAATTATACGAAATGATGGAAGGATATTAACGACCATTATGTTGATAATTGTGATGTTTTTAAGCATTGGATATTTACAATAAATTAAAAACCTTGACCTCCAATCTAATCTTCAAGATCCAAAAAACAATAGAAAACAAAATGTTTTCAGAACCTCGTTCCCAGTGTTTCTTTTCCTTTTTGTGTGTGTGGCGCCACTCATCTGACACAGGTTAGAACCCATGGGGACAAGGTTGACGAAGGTTTCATTAAAATCTATAAATGACGTGAGGAAATAGAAGATCTCTTATGAAATGGTAACATCCTATGTTTAACAGCTTTTGAAGCTACTTACTATATTAACTGAGGAAGCTATCAGACGACTCTGTTGAGGAAAATAGGAAGTTGATTTCGATTTAACAGATAGCCTAATAAAAAATTCTCTGTTAATCAGGCCTTCTTGAAATTCATGTTGCTCTTGGGATTTTGGTCATTTATTCATAATCTTAATGGTACGTTGCATTCGCGTAGGACGTACAGGCTATTGATTAATGAATCAATCTCCTCTGGAGCGTATTTGAAACAAATCTGTACCTCCATCTCTAGCGCTGGGTCTTTTCAAGAATTTTTTTGCATTAAGGGTTTCTAAAATT
The DNA here is from genome assembly GCA_027922465.2 of Turritopsis dohrnii. Taxonomy (NCBI): domain Eukaryota; kingdom Metazoa; phylum Cnidaria; class Hydrozoa; order Anthoathecata; family Oceaniidae; genus Turritopsis; species Turritopsis dohrnii. The sequence goes on from BQMF02000275.1 coordinate 432,202, forward strand.
TTCTGAAAAATATGAACCTAAAAATGATGCGAACTCGAGAGAAACCCATTGAGAAATGAAGCCAACTTTTGAGTAAGTACACTTGCGATAATGGAAGGAGGGATAAATAATAATGTCACTTGGAAACCTCTCTCAGGAAGGTTTTAGTATTAACGACGGAGAAACTATTGATAAAAAATCGTCAGAAGGAACTTTAATTGCAATCAACAGACTAATTCACGTTGTTTGGTATATTTTGAATATCCTTAGAAACCCAGGCTAATGAGAAATTAAGTCAGTAAACTGATTATAACAAGGGTTACTATGGTAACAAAAAAAACTAGCCTTACGCTCAGAGTAAAACCAAACCAAACAGTTGTGAAAGTAAGAAAGTAAAAAGTCACCCTTACCAGCAAGAGGGGAACCAGACAAAAAAAAAGTCAATGTCTATGTGAGTGATAACAAATATAAATAACAATTATATACATAAAATCTCATAACTAAACAGAAGAGATTAATCTCAAACCCCTCTTCCGGACTATCTACTTATCTTGAACCGCCTCTATCCAGAACGCCCTCCATTCAGAAAGGTTCTACTTCATCAAGAACTTAATACTTTCTCAATGCAGTTATACGCCACGTATATTGTAATGCAGTTTGGTCAGTTTGCACTTTTTATTATTTTTTTTCCGACTGAATTTGTTGGTCCGATTTGGAGACTTTTTTCCACAGCCTTCAAAATAAATCTAACTCATCACTCTTCCCATACCTCACAACAGGTTTCCCTAATCGAATATACTGTGGAGTGTGTTCACTCTCTTCTGCAGGGGATGAAGCAACACTCCCTTTCTTTTTTCTTCCCCTGTGCTTCGAACGACCACCACGTCGAGGATTCGAGTTACGGGCAGTCTGTAAATCGAAAAGCCAGGGAATCCTCTGCAAGTCCGGAAGTAAAATATTCGTATCAATAGGTAACCATGGGAAAATTACTTCGGAAATTACTTCCCTTTTCTTAGTGATGAAGTCTTTGTACTTGGTAGCCAATGTAGTTATGCCCTGCTCCTTCTTTTGAAACAGGAAAAACTGATTATTCCCAGAAGCATGCTCAAGAAAAAACTCGCCTGTCACATTCAGTGTAAGTAGCCTAGTTAGCAATTGCTCCAGATAATGGAAATAATGCTGTGGCTGGTATGGGCAACCCGGTGCGCACAAAACGTCCCTTGGATAACTATCGACACGTACGATACAGTCGTTTCTGGGATCTAGCCTCACAAACAGAATACAACTGGCGTTGCAACACAGGCTACTCCACCACGCCCGGCAGTAATCCACAAGACTGATTTGTTCAAAGCCAATCGATGGCTGATACTCGACCTTGGTGAACAGCTTGTACGTCTGCTCTGAAGGAGTCGCACAATCGATCTGCCCGTCAATCAACATTGTCTTACTTCCGCACTGAAATTTATTGAAGGTTCTGATTGGAGGACAAGAAGTCTTGTGATCAAAAGTTGCAGCAGTAGATGTACTTTTCCATAACATTCTCTTTAAACTGTTCGCATAGAAATTTGAGTTGACGTCACGAGAACTCATTTGGCGGCGCGGAAATGGGTTGTGAAACATCAACAGGTTTTCTTTTTTATTGTTTTCTAAACGTTATAAAAAAAATGGTGAATGATCATGTTTACGAGAAGTTGTTTATTATTATGTATCCATGGCAACAATGAGGCCTGCCATATAGGATGTCTTCCGTTTAAGCAATGAAAGGAATGGCGCATCATTACCATTAACTAGAGAATACCACCGCCACTTTCTATTTACGTGTTAACCCAGTGGGAAAAGCCATCATAAAATCACTATGACGAAGAGCATTTTCATTGAAATTGTGTGTATATTTCTATAGAAATGTACTCCATCGCAGTGGTTTTTAACAAATGTGCTATAATCGTTAATGTCTACATTCAATCAGGTACTGAACACCAAAACTACCCGCATCGAACAACGGTAAGCCATCTGCAGCAGATAGGTATAGATGGACTCACCAATATTAACCGTGGTTGATTCTAATTTATCCGCTATTCGTTATGAGGTTGCCACCTCATTCTAACTCCAATGGCTAGTCTTGCCAAGAGAAATCTCTGAACATTTATGGTAAATTCGTGTGAAAGAGTTTGTACGCATATCAATAAGAGCTCAGTAAACCAGCCATATCATATCATACACGATTACTGATGATGGAGATAACTCACCTCTAGTAACAGTCTTGATTGATAGTGGCATTATGAACTCATGCGACAGATCCACGAAAGTTTCCATGATTGACACAAGTGCTGACGAACTCATGTAAATATCGACGGCTTCTTGCTTACAAACACTTTCTATGGTTTCCATGGAAACAACCTAAACAACACGAAGACGATAGACGATTTGTAAATCACAAGTCAAATCCATTCAACAAAATCATCTTAACTTTCTGAATAATGCAATCTTACATTTTTACTTGCTATCACCCTGTGGGCAAAATCGTCGAAAGTAACTGCGACGAAGAGCATTTTCATTTAAATGGTGTGTATATTACCATACCCATGTACTCCTTGGCAGTTGTTTTACAACAAATTCGTCCACTGGGCAGATATGAATTTTTCTTCTATCAATAGCTTTGTAGATGCAATATACGTCCAGATACATGCAACATATGTTTGAGCCCTTTACAGCTAACATCAATGTAAGTAAGGCCGTAGGATTCATTGGATGGTCCAAACAATGAAACAACACTTCTGTCAAGTATTGTCTTAGCCTAAAACGCCTACCTCTTGTTTCTGAAAAGGATCCAGCTTGAAATTCAACGACACGTGTAGAGGAAGTTGGTGGAGTGAAGGGATACTTTTCTAAAAGATAGACTACCACGACTGCATACAACAAGAAGCGCAATCGTCAGGAAACTAGACGGTATAATCCCACAGAAGGCAATAAAAATAAGAGTGATTAGCGAATGAACTTTATGAAAATTTTTCGGACTTTCCACGAACAAAGTAGGCATAATAATGCATTCTTTCTTTAGATCCTACAAGAAGAATTACAGTTCCTCTAAAATTATTGATTCGTCTCGTAATCTATGAATTACAGTTTATGAACCGTATAAATTACAAATGAAAAATAAATTCTCAGATTGAGTTTAATCAACTTATATGAAAAATCCTGTCGTGAATTCAAAAAAATTCTCGAGTAGGAATGTTAGGTTAAAGGGGCGACTATGATGCTTTACCTGTGTGCAAACAGTTTTCTTGTGCTGGAATGTTATAATGGTATTTAAAGCTGATTGCATTTGGATGGTTTGAAATAATGAATAATTTTCCTGGAAAAAAATAAAAGAGTTCATCAACATTGGAATGAGTAAAGTGCAACTTTCATTGGTTTTCATTCATAGCGTATGGTTCCTGTGCTTGGAGTGTCCTTACAGATACGTTTCGAAACGCCTTAATGCACTTAGCTGATGGAAGCTAATGGGCTACGTGTAAAACATTCATCTAAAGATGCTTAGTGTTAACAGTTAAAGATAGTAAGGTTTGCAGCGACCGTACACAAAGGTACTAATCACTGGTGAAGTGGTTTGCAGCGACCGTACACAAAGGTACCAATCACTGGTGAAGTGGTTTGCAGCGACCGTACACAAAGGTACCAATCACTGGTGAAGTGGTTTGCAGCGACCGTTCACAAAGGTACTAATCACTGGTGAAGTGGTTTGCAGCGACCGTACACAAAGGTACCAATCACTGGTGAAGTGGTTTGCAGCGACCGTTCACAAAGGTACTAATCACTGGTGAAGTGGTTTGCAGCGACCGTACACAAAGGTACCAATCACTGGTGAAGTGGTTTGCAGCGACCGTTCACAAAGGTACTAATCACTGGTGAAGTGGTTTGCAGCGACCGTACACAAAGGTACCAATCACTGGTGAAGTGGTTTGCAGCGACCGTACACAAAGGTACCAATCACTGGTGAAGTGGTTTGCAGCGACCGTACACAAAGGTACCAATCACTGGTGAAGTGGTTTGCAGCGACCGTTCACAAAGGTACTAATCACTGGTGAAGTGGTTGACACTGTACACTTTGTTACTAACTGCTGCATTTTCTATCAAGCTATCTCGATTGCTTGGCTATAACGCAGCCCATTAGTTCCATAAGCAACATTTTTTTGAGAATGTATTTGCATACTTAGTAAATTGGAACATTTAGCATTCACAATATTAAAACGAAAACGTGCATGATTATGAACCATAACAGATGTTTGTTATTACTTTGAAAACTTGGTTTTGTACTATGTTATCTCTTTAATTAAGCTCACATTGAATTTCATTCAAGAGTATACATGTGAAAAAGGTACCTGTGATTCTTCCAGAACATCCATCATTGACTTCAAGTGAGAATTCTATGACGAAACATTCACAACCACGTAATTATATCAATCACTCAAATATATCCTTCACTCAGAACATCAATCACTCAGATGCATCAACCACTCAGATACATCAATCAAACTAAGATATCAAACAATCAAATATAAACAAATCTTAGAAGTAGCCAGACTTCAGGCAAATATTTTGAAATAATAGTGATTGGAAGTTATCAGAAACGTTCTACTAGCTGAAATCCAAAATTTGATTGTTGTAAAAAAAAGGTGTTTGATAGGTGTTTAGTCATTTTCTAATCATTCCTAAGTGTTTATTAGATTAGAAAAAAAGGAGCATAACTCACCAAAAAGAACTCTCTGACGTCATTCCTAAGGAAAATGTATTCATTCACGTTGGAGTGTGCACAGTTTCGAAGAAAGTTTTGATAGTCCCTTTGTTCTTCAACAACCCTCTGCATCAATTGCTTTGAAAACAAAAATGAGGGAATTTATGAAACCAAGTTTCATGTCACCGGAAGATGAACAACAGCTCTTTCTCTGACTTGATAACACCAAAAGGTGTCACCTGCTTGAGAAAGCCTTTCGGGAAGTCTAAGCTGTTTTAAGTAAAATTACTGGTGGTCATGATGGTATGCCATGAAAGTAAACAGAAATGGAATATAACTGATTCAGTAAAACCAACCTTAAACTTGAAAGTGTTATCTTCTTTCGGTGTCCTATTTTGTTCCAGTTGTTTAGTGTACCAGAAATAAAATTTCCGTTGTTGATTCGAGATTCCTGACCCTCTTGGCTGTGGGTTGGTGTACTGATATCTAGTCTGGACTTTAGGCATAAATTTTAATGATTCAGGTAGCTCTATGTGTGAGTCAGATTTTGGGAGAGTCTTTTCTCTCTTGCATTCCATTTGTTGTATCTCAGACAATAAAGAATACTCTGCATATGAAGAGTCATTAGTATGTGCATTGAAACTTTCTTCAGTTATAAGGTAGTCTGGGGGAAGATAGCAAGTCTCATTCCTATAAAAAAAACAACGGAAATTGGATTTTAAGATCATTATGCAGCCCTTTCTTTTATACAGCACCGGACAAAAGATAGAAAATGTCTTGTTAACTAAAAACTAACCAATTAATGAAATATTTGGCATCAGTAGAATCTCCCATTTTCTTAAATTTCAGAATCTAAACTAACAAGGATTTTGGAAATAAAAGGATGATTCTAAAGTTTGCAAAGTAAAAACATTGATAGTTTTGTGAATCTACTGACCACAGGCTATATTGTTATTATTATGTGAGAAAGTTTTAAAATAAGACCTACACAATTAACAGTTATTGAAACAGTTATTGAGTTATTGTCAAAAAAAGACTAACAAAGTGTAAAGTCATGATCTCTGTTCACCTGAATTCAAATAACACAGTAAAAATTACGACAAAAAAACATCAGTTAAAAGGCATCATCAGTCACTTGTTCCATATCAATATTTCGTGCTTTTACATAAAATGTTGACGTTTATAAATAACATGAAATTTGAATCTTAAAAACTTTGACTTCTAAATTGATCTGAGTTTTGAACAATTTCTATGAAATGACAATTATTCGAAGAAGTCTAAGAATGCAGTTTAACAACATCCTTATTTTCTGAAAAATCTGTCAGCAGACACCTCCCATTCCAACTGTTCAACAAATGAAACCACCACAAAAGATCATGGTATTCATTTTCAGACAAAACTACTTTTTGATGCAAATGCTTAGCAATATGAGCCCTTTGAACTAAACGGGGTAAAAACGGTCGTCCAATGACCACAGCTTGGCAACAATAGTATAAAGAGCCAATTAGTGATAACAAAGACCGTTTAGTTCCAGTTCTCTTGCTGGTCCATATTTCTAAATCTGCTCGTATCTTATGCAACTTTTCTTGTGGTATACGAATTTCCATCGCCTCTGTGTCAATTTCTAATCCAAGAAATACAATTCTTGTGGTGGGACCCTGTGTTTTGCTATGCTCAATCGGTATACCCAAATCGTCACACAACTCAAAAGACCTCCTTAAAGCATCATGACAGACAGAGGTTTGAGGTGGGCCACAAACCAAAAAGTCATCTAAAGAATGCTGCATGAAATCAATGGGGCCATATGTTTTCAATATCCACTCAAGAACATTTGAAAATCGTGTAAAAATTCGTGGAGCACTTCTGGCACCAAATGGTAATGCCAGGTCAACATAATATTTACCATTCCATTTCATTACCAGCAAACATCTATCAGTTTCTTTTACAGGCAAAAGACGGTATGCACGTTGAATATCGAACTTTGCAAGGAGGCAGTTTTTACCTAAACTCAGTACTTTAGCTATTGCCGATGAGACACCCACATATGACACAGCATAATTTTCATAAGATACTCCATCATTAACACTAGCTCCTTTTGGATATGAAAGATCTGTGATTAGTCGCCATTTCCCAGATGATTTAGGAATAACTCCAAATCGATTTATATGGCTGATCACAAAAGGAGGCTGCTCATATGGACCACTCATGGTACCATTTTTGATTTCTTCCTCTATGTAACTTTCTACAACATCAGGGTGTTCGTAGCAAGACGCAAGATTTTTTTTAGCTGACTTCAGTTTAACTGGAAAAGAATCAAGTGAAAATCCATTTTGAATTCCATCCAAAACATAAGCAACATCATCTTCAGGACAATCTCTAAGGTACCATTTCCAACGATGGTAATTCAGTGGTGTAATAACCGAAGGATGGGGGAAATCCACAGTATTTCCTGAAAATAAAAAATAGAATCAAAGTTTTAATAGAGTCTCCAATGGAGTGCAATGGACTCCAAAACTACATGAAACTTTAAAAGAAAGCATGAGTATCACATATTAGAACGATTAACGATTGAAATGTCAGGGGGTTTTTTGCATGAAGACTGCATTGCATCCAATGGAACATAGCATTTAGGAGTGAACCAACAGGCACTACTTTTTTCCCGATTGAATTTTTTTTTTCAAATCATTAAAAATATTTTTAAAAATGATTGTAATAGTTACACTAATACAAAATGAAAACATATCAATTAAAATGGTGTGTTAATTCACTACGATCAGAGCTGGCTTTGTTACTCGTAAAATCGAAGTCATTCCACATTCACTTTCATGATCCAATAAAGGGCAGTTTACATCTTACATAGGTATTATTGATGTCTTGTGATCCACTAGATTTGCAATGTTTCAGGGACAATATGGAAACACTTTTCATTTACAATTCTCAGGCCTTGTCATAACAGGCGCGTGATCGCTCGCGCGTACGCAAACACGCGCCCAAGTTCAATATTTCTTCCATCACCCGAGCGATGATTCACTCGCGCAGATTTGATAAACAACGATTTCTCTGAGCGATTTATAGTTAATATCTATCAAAAGGAATGATTATATATTTTAGATTGGCTTTCTCTTACAAGTCTTGTTTTTCAGAAAACATGCAGAAAAAAAAACGTCATGAATAGCTTTGTTAATTTCATAACGCCCTTGAAACGAAAACGTAAAAGCAACGTTATTACCAGATCTTTTGATGATCAAGTTCGAAAAGATATTGCTCAAGATTTTACGTTAATGAAATTATAACAATTGGATTATAGAAAAATATATATAGAAAAAAAATATTCTTACTTCATTTGAATAAATAGGAAATATGTTCAAAAATCATAGTAGCTAACTTTCAAAAGGCTTTCAAAACAAAGGGTTTTGTTGATACAAAATATTTTTGCAAACAACACCTGTACACAGGTCAATTCAGGAAATTTTGTTAATTCATTCTATAGTTTTTAATTATGTTAATATCAATTCCCAAATGAAAAAAATCATATAGTTATGTAGTTGTATTTTCGTTAGCTAAAACTACGTATTTTGTTAAATGAATTTTCACGTGTTATATCGAGGAAGCACAAAGAACTCGTACTTAAAAAAAGAAAGTATAATAATACGCACTGAAGTCGAAGGTAAGAGCTGCAATGCCTCCAGTGTTTGGGGTTCACTGGTTAAATCGTCCCCCGACTTCTTAATAACTAAAATTCAATCATTTGTAACGAAATTTAGAATCGCGCAGGCCAATTAATTGTTGTCAATTTAGGCGCGCGATTAGCCGCGCGAGAGAGATTTCTTTATGACAAGGCCTGAATTCTGTGATTTCATTTTTTACCTTTTAATATGTGAGTGGTACATAGGAGAGAGTGATTTTGATACACCAATTTCCAAATTTTTTCTTTTATTTGAAATGGGTTGCTCCCTGCAAGGCCGAAGCCACTACTAGGCAGAGAGCTACAAGATGAGAAAAGAGTTACAAACACGGATAAGAAAGATGAGAAAAGGAAGAAGAGTTATAAAGACAGAGAAAGGTGGCGGTTAACCTTGGGATTAACAGATTGCAGATCATACTCAGCAGGAAAACAACTATGAGGGAGAGAATTCCAGAGCCGAGTAGTCCAAGGGAAAAAGCTAGATGAATAAAAGTTCTTATGGCATGCTGGGACCTGAACAGTCAAAGGATGAGAATTCGAAGAGATACGAGTGTTCCGAGAGAAAGTCTTAGGAGAAGGGGTCAGTTGATAAAAGTCATCCGAACAATGCCCATGAAAGTATTATAGAAAAGAGACAGGGAAGCAACGTTTCTCCGATGTGAGAGGGGGTGAAGATTAGCGCAAAGATCAGTGCCAAGTAAGTTAACTAAGTGCTTCTGAATATGATTGAGAAGATGAAGACAATGAGCAGATGCTCCAGCCAAAAGGTGGCAGCAGTACTCAAGACAAGGGCGAATAGTGGACTTAGTAAATGATAGATTCAGACGAAAGTTAGTGACGGACCCGAAAAGGTGAGCCAACCTTCATAGCAGCAGATTTAGCAATGGACTCTATGTAAGAATTCCATGTGAAATTCTTTGTGAAGGTTAAACCTAAAAGACGAACATGAGATGACTCTGCAAGCTCACTTCTGTTCGTAAGAACAGAAGGAATTACAGGGTCCCTGAAGCGATTAATAGAGAGAAGCTTAGTTTTCAAAGCATTGTTAAAGATTTTTATAAGGAATATTATAATTATAATTATTATAATCTCAAAGCCATGTGTGTGGTCTGGTGGTGCGGTAATAGGGTATTAAACTATTCATCACATTATTTACTGGTGTATACGATTGTATACAACATATATTATTCAATCTTGTTATAAACCTGCTCCAGATACAAAATGCAAAAACTTTGTTAACATACAGGCTTCTTTTTTTATATAAGAACCAGTTTAATCTGACTGAGGCTGACTGTTCCTATTTTTTGAGCTTTTTTCGGCCTGAATTGTACTTATTTTGTTCATGGTTTTAAGAACAGTTTCACATTTCAGGTTAAGCAGGCCACACGTTGCGCCATAATAAATATATTTTCACACATTTTTATTGTAGGTGAGAAAAAAAACAATAACAAGGGAAAATAATAAACTTCTAAACTACTTACGACAGCGTGGGAAAAAATCCACATCCTGAACTGTTCTTAGTTTACAAAAATTTCATTCAAAGATCAGGCTGTTCTTAATTTTTGGAATAATGATTTGAATCTCACGTTGTTCTTACTTTGTTCTTATTTTTTGGCCTAATTTGAGGCTCATGTTCTTATAAAATTGTTCTTATAAAAAAACGTGTATATATATTTGACGCAAGAATTTGATCACAAAAATGATGAACATATAAACAAGTTATCGCCATATTGCAACATAAGAGAGAGAAATTCAGTTATGCTGAAGAAAATAAATTGTTTATGAAATTATTATTAATATCTATATAATGCAAACATTCAATTAATGACTCACCAAAGTGATTAAACAAGTTCTGAGTATCATAATTGTCATTTCTTCTTTTTGTTTTCTTTTTTTCACCAGTCCCACACTAGAAAAGTAAAGTGAATTATAAATAAAAAGGTATGAATTATGTAAATAAAAACAGACAGATCACCAAAAATGTCATAAAACATTAGGAATTATCATCAAACAGATTTTATACAAACATGTTCATGAAATCAACAACACAAATTTTTTCATAGTTGGACAGCCTGCAACTCTCAAAAAGTTTCTAAGTTCAGGAGTGTTTTCATGCAATTATATATACCAAAATTGAAATAAAAATCAATGTTGCAAAATTTATATATGGTCATAGAAATTATTTATCATACATACTTTTAATTCCCCAATATTTAATTCAGGATGAGCTTCTGATGCTAATCGTTTATTCTTTTTAGACAAGCAAGTTGTTAACCCACTTTGAAAACAAGCCTTAAAAGTCCAATCTAAGTTCTTCTTTGAGTAATATTTGATCAACTGTATCTTCAAATTCTTTGTAATGATCATTAGGTTTCAGCTGCCCCTAATTCTTTCACCAATTATAGTTCATATATAAATAAAATTTCCTCTATAATGGCTTAATTTCTGTGTGGATTATATATTTCGTAACATTTTTCACATGGAAATGGTATATACATTATATTAATGTATAAAAAAATTATTTAAATTATATACATATAATTCTATACTGCAGTATTGTAATTTAGTATGGGAGGGTTTTCAAATTGCATGCATTCGAATTTTAACTGTCTCCCTCAAAATTATGGAATATGGAATAACTTTATACTTTACTGAATGATGATTATCAAGAATATAAGCCAAATAATTCCAATCTTGATTTATAAAACATGTTATTAGTTAAAGCTGAAACTATATATAATTATCATTGTAATTTATTCAACTAAAGTGTCCAAAACACAAAGGATATTGAAGTTATAGGAAGCTAAAAAAGTCTATGATGATGATATTTCTGCACTTGAAATTCATAACACAAGAAGTTCAATTTTTTCCTCCATTGCTGCCTAATGGTCTTTATTTTATCTTATCAAAAGGCTACTTTTCATCATCATAGTCACAAGAAGAAAGGATTGTAAAAAGATTTTATCAAGCTCAAGGAGTGCTTTTATTTTGATCCTCGTGTGTATAATGTCCCGAATTTTTTAACCGGACTGAGTGGAAACACCTCTATCCTTTATGCGCTCTCCCCCGTTTCAAAAAGAGCTCCATATATGTGATTCAAACAGACGAGACATGAACAAATTGAAAGATGCTATAGTGATATCTTACCCGTCGTCATTAGTAGACCTTGAAATAAAGTATTTTTCCCTATTTTTGTATTACTGCTCCTGGAATTAATAAGGCCTATTTATCAAATTTCTAACGTAATAATTTTGAAAGTTTTACTGTGCAAAAATGCAGAGGTTATATACACGTTTTATATAAGAAACCTGGCGAAGGGCCTAGTTCTAAAAGTTTTATTTTTTTTCCTGAAAATCCATGCTTTTAGTTCCAAACGTTTCTTACTTAGATTCTTATCTTTCACCCACTCCCCAACCCGGTGAAAGTCGCAGTTGTAATTCTCTTGCCATTCCGATTGTTGTTATCATCGCTTGAATCCACCATTTTGTCCAGAGACGTGAACACCATCACCACGATATTCAACGCTTTTGGTAAGCCCAAACTTAAAGATTGTCAATTCAAAACAGATATGAAATGTTCATTGTCATTAAAAATATCTGTTTTGAATCTGAATGCAGTATGTAACAAACTGCCCAACGATTGGCAAAACAAAAACATAACATTCCAATCTGGTGCGTTCTAAGTTTTCTGTTTGAAAATATAAATGCAATGCGATGTCCGTTTACAAATAGTTCCCTACTAAAGTTTCTTATTTCGGAAATAGACATTATTATAATGTAGTAATAAAAGTATCTTAATTTTTGAAGATTCTACATGTAGGTTTCTTATAAACATGTTTCTTATAAAAAACAAAAACAAAAACGCGTATACCCCCCTCAGCCACCCTGGTGTCGTAGGGTATGTCCTGTCCAATGAATTAAAATATTCACTTTACAATACCAAGAATATATCCCCGCCATCTGGATAGAAGGTTGGATCAGGCATAAACTTTCAAGCACCTCAACGCAATTATACATAAGAACAAGTTTATTTCAAATTGAAAGGATTTCTGAGAGTAAATAATACTTTTATTGCATAGTAAAATAAAACACTCAGATATACACTTAGATATCAATTAAGATATAATGTGAACGGAATGACGTATGACAAGTGATTTTTAGTGATGTAAAAATTTAGCATGAAGCGGAAGAACATGTGATCGTCATTGTTCATAGGTTTTCATCCTGACAATATTATTGAAATTGAAAGGGTTTCTTGACTCATGTACTAAAAAATTTAGTTTAGATGACAGTATTGAATGAACAGTATCTACGCTTTAAAATAATTTATTACAGTATTTCCTCTTTTACCACCGGCATCTTATAAGCGCCATCCTCCAATGAGCGCCACACTTCCAGTTCGCGAAATCGAAATAAGTGCCGCTCGTTAATTAGCGCTAAATGCGGCGTTTATTGGAGTTATCTACAATAACAAAAATCAGCAAATTTCATGCGTAATCAATTCTCTTTTTATCAATAAAATCATCCACGTCAAGTTCTTCTTGTACTAATTCTTGGTGCAATATCTGAACCATTTTTTTTTTTTCATCGAAATTTTACGGGAACCACAAAACCAAGTTCATTTCCCATGATATCATTTCCCATATGCATCATTATGAAAAAACTCAAGCTTCGAAATAAAACGCTGCCCAATTATTAGCGCCGCCCTCTAATAAGCGCTGCGCCTAAATACATGAAAATTTAATAGGCACCGTGGCGCTTCTTTGAGGAAATACGGTATACGCAAGTAAAGAAAAAGAAACTAGAAAACTATTTAGGATCGCTATCACAATAAAATGAATTTGGAAGAAATATTAATGATTAAACAAATAAAAATGTATTTCCATAATATTTTTATTGCTATATCAGCCATTTCTTTCATATCTTTAGTTATATTATAACATACTTTCCATCACAATTACAAAACCAAAACAATAATATTTTTTGCTTTTATTATCTTCAAATTTTAATGTGTCCATGGATTTGTACAGGATTTGGATTTTGAGAACATAACATGTTGGTGTGTAGTTCTTGTAAATATGTTTACTGTGAATAGAGACGATTGCAAAGTAAGTATTGATCAGCAAATCTTTCAATCAAAAACTGTCATTTGTCCGAATCTCTTCATCGTTTCAATCGCTCAAAGATAGTCTTATCTTTTTCAATTAAGAAAAACAAACTCTTCTCAGTATCTAAGAACCATTGGTGACAACGATTACTAAGGATTGATGCACCTTCCAGTTGTACCGCAGCAAGACAACAGTCACATCTCAGTCTTGAGTGCTTAACTACACTTTTTATAAACACTTCTTACTTTCAGCTGAAGCCGGATGTTTTTTGATAACTTTTCAACTCACTCATATCTTACCTACATATACCCTACCCACCCTTTTTCCTCTAACACTGTACTGTAGGAAGGAAGTATTTGTGAAATCAGTGAGCTTTCGCGACGAATAAAACTGCACCACGAATGCAATAACCTCCACAAAAAAATCAAGAACATTGTTCGTGGAAAAGAATCTTTTATTGTGGATTTGGTGAAATCTTTAAAGAAAGTCACTGATGAATGGAGAGGGTGGAAACATCAAGTGTTTGGTGGGGTACGATCTAGACCATATGTTGCGGCGATAGAGCAAGTAAGTATCTCAATACTCCACTCCCATGCGCTTAGAAACATTGTATTATCCCATTAAGAGACATCAACTTCGAAATATATATCTCTGTAAGTCATCTACTAGTTCCAAGTCAGAAGGTGGAAAAGACAATTATTACGGGAAAGAACCCAAAGGCTCAAAACTCCTAGTTAATTAAAAAATGGTTTGTTATCAGCTTGTGATGGTTATCATTCTTCGCCACTATATTCACTGTATGAATTTTTCTGATTCGATTATCTGTGCATGTAGGTTAAAGAATTGTTCACCTGGACGACCAACACATTTAAGGAAACGGACAACGAAACACAGATATCGAAGGAAAGCTATCGAAAGTTTACAACTGAGACGTTGAAGAACTTTATTAGAACATGCGCAGAATTAAAAAATCTGCAATTGAATTTCCATCAACAAGTGATGAAGCCATTGAAAGAGTTCTTTGTAGACGAAACATCATCAAAATACATCAATAAAATTGAGTTGATTCAATTGCAATGGAAGCAACTGCTATCACCTGGTGCAATAAAGTCTTGCCATTTTTCAAGTGGTAGTGCAGTATTTTTAAAAGAAGCCGAAAATTGCAGCGGTTTTCACTGCTTCTATCCTGTACTGAGATTGATTCCTGACTTGTGCTTCAAAGCTGAAAAATGCTTAGAGCATGTAAGGAATTGTATAGACACAGAAAATTCGAAAGGGTATCGCAGAGAATGCAACTTTCTTTTATCTGTGTGGATGCCGCAACAAAAGAGGAAAGAACGCGAATATCTTGAAAACATGAAAACACAAAGACGAAAAGAACGTAGTGACTATATCAAAGATAGACTGCAGTGTCTGTCAACCGAAGAAACACAGCTTTATGGTAGTTTAGAGGTGTGTAAGGAAAAGTTGGAAGTGCTGAAACAAGACGAAAGTCTGTTGGAAGGTCAGATACTTAGTAACTGCGACAATCGTAAAAAATGGAAGAAGCGAAAGGCTGACTTGCTTGGTAAACAGGTTTTGCAGAGTGATGAAATGTTCATACTTCAAAAGCAGCTTCATGAAAGTAAAGAAAGCATATCAGATAAAGTGTGGTCTAGATCTCGAAAAGACACGGAAAGACATAGTTACGAAAGAAAACGAAATAAGTTAATTAGTGAACTAGATCACATGGAGAAGTTTAAACAAAGCTATATGACAATAACAGATGATATTGAGGACATTCTAAGGAAAATAGAAAACAGTAAAAACCAATTCGAAATGCTTCAATTTTCTTATAAGAAAGTCAAAAAGCAGATATCTGATTTGAGTCAAAATTTTCAAGCAATGACAATGAAAATTAACAATATTCAAAAGGAAAAACGAATGTTGAAATTGGAACAGCAGTTTGAAATGCATTTACGTTATTAGCTGTCTGCTGGGAAAAAACATATGATAGTTGAACCATAAATATTTTACGAGTAAGATTCTTATGTTTGTTTGTTTGTTTCTCGAATATTTATACAGGATAAAAATCTACAGTAGTATCATATTCACATAATATACACTGTTATCTTAGATGTCCTGTGAAATAAAAGATTTTATACTAACTAGCTTTGTGCAGCCCACTTTTATTTTAAAGAGTGATATATTTGATTAAATTTTACGGTCAAGTTCTTCTTATTTCTTCCCAGTTTGTCGTAAAACCACGTAGAGCGAGAGACACTTCTCTGGATTTTATGTCGTCCAGTTAAAGTTAAATTAAACAGTTTCAAAAGCAATTACGGAACGACATTGTGGTATTGGTACTTTACATATGCATTGTGGACATTTTTGTGGAGATATATATTGAAGTTACATATTGTGGAGATATTCGATTATATTTATAAATACACACGCTACAACTACAACCAGTTGAAGCATGAAAACTGAAAACTTGTGACATTCTTGAAATTTCAAGATTGAATGACTTCCACAATACAACATTACATTTTTGATCACACACTCCCCAGGAATTCATGAAAGCATAACTGATACTATCATATGAAATATTCTTTATTCTGTTGGTACGAAATAATACATAAGCCATATGGCACAAAACGGTAGCAGCATTTCATCTCGAAATATGCAACACAAGTAGGTCTAAACTCATTCGTCTGAACTCCTGCATGAAATTTTGTCAACATTTGTTCATCTCCTGGGCTCATTTGCCTTCAAAAAATGTGTAAATAGGGCTTAACTAAAAAACACCAGAGGCTATTAGCATATATGCATAAATCGTAACCATGGATACGCATTTTATATCACTGTTTTTGTAAACTTTAGGGCTGTTCATATGATGGAGGCGGGCTGGGCTCGGCTAGGCGGGGTGATTTTTATCCCATGTTCATATGATAATTTGCATCCCACTCAACCGGGAAAAAAAATTTTACATTAGGTGACCTCGCATTCTTTGTGCAGGAATTTGATAGAATCCCAGCCCGCCTCACTGGGATGGAGCATCCATTTATGTGCAATTTCAGTCCCGCCTATCCGAGATCTCGGTAAAAACAAGCAAGATCTCGGCAAGGCGTGCAAGGCGTGCTGGCTCGCTTGTCATAAAAACAAACTTCTTCGAAAAAAAATACAAGAAACAAAGTAAAATCGAAAAATTCATCAGAAATACTGTGTTTTAAATTAACCTTGATACAAATCCAAAAGGTAGACAAAATACTCACATACCAACCATTTAAAAGTATAGCTTTAAAAAAGATTAAACATTAACGAGTTTGATGAATTTTATTAACTGCAAGAAAGCTTCGAAGCACAAGACGATACCAAAATTAAACAAGACGACTTAGAAGTCGAAAATTTCGCTATATATTGCATTCTCACAATTCTAACAAATATATACTGTTCATAATAGAACTGTGAGATACAATAGTTGATAACGGTAGCAGAATTTCAACTCGCAATTATCCAAAACAAATAGATCAAAACTTATTGGTCTCAGTTTTGGCTTAAAGTCTTCAGGACGGTGTCACAATTACACAAATCTACTCTCAACAACTATAAAACATTCTCAATATAGCATTCCCAAATTGCCCAATTTTGGCCAAATTTGACAAAATGACTGTCAAATTCGAAACCAGCACCTTTCAATTGTGCTTTGTGCAAATTTTTATGAAAATTGGAGAACTTTCATAATTTGGTCCAAATTAGCCTGCAAAAGATTTTATTGCTAAGGTGTGTGCGGGCATGGTTTTTATATGCAATTATTTACTTTAGTGAGATGGTCCAAAATGTCACGGAGATAGAACGACGATACCAATACTTCGCTATACTAGCGAAATTAAAAATCCTAAGTCTATTTCAAAGCGATGCTTCAGATTGGGTGCAACTGAAGTTCTCCATTGTGTTTTTCATGTCTATTTTTTTTTTTTTTTTTTTGTGAATAAGTGGAAAAATAGTAAGATACATAATATAAAGAATGTTTTGGTAGTTTTCATGTAAAGACACGCACGAAAGTTCTTAAAATCGCTGGGTTTGGACCGTAAAAAACAAAGAACCAAAACTGGCTATAGCTAATTTATTTCTTGCTTTCGCAGAAATCCAATAATTCAATACAACAAAATCATTAAAATCCTTCAATAAAGCCCCTATGGGGCAACAATAAAGAGGATTTCAAAACGAAAGAAGATTAGAACAGCGCTTAAAGTAATCTCAAAAGCAAGTAATTATAAAGGCGGATTTACACACATCGAATTTTTCGCACGAAGGTAATTTTTCGCTCGTGGGCATTGCTTTGGAAATTTTGATTACACAATAAAATTTCGCTTCATCGAATTTTTAGCCGTCTACAAAGTAGGATTGAGTTCAACTTTTTCGCTTGTCAAAAGTTCTCTTGTGATAGACAACAAATCAAGGTACACAAAATGCTGATTCAGTAATAATTAATTTAGTAATAATTCAGTAATTTTATAAGTAACAGCTTTTTAAATTTATTCGTCTTCTTTGTTTACAACTAGCCATGAAAACAGTATTTCGAGCACCAAAGTTTTGTTTGTGTAAATCGAGATGAGACGATTTTTTCGCCGCTAAAAGTTCGCTTCGCGCGAAACATTCACGGTGTGTAAATCCGCCTTAACATTGCATTGAGGTAGTCTACAGTGTGTCCCAGAGAATAGACCTTTTCCGAATTTCTGTTTAAACTTGATAACTAAACATTTACTCGGCATTTTAACAGAAATTCGGGAAAGGTGTATAGTAAGTGTATTTTGACATATTATTGGATTTCTGCGTAGTATGAAAGCCTTTAAAAGCGTC
Organism: Turritopsis dohrnii; assembly: GCA_027922465.2. NCBI lineage: Eukaryota > Metazoa > Cnidaria > Hydrozoa > Anthoathecata > Oceaniidae > Turritopsis > Turritopsis dohrnii. Next base: position 450,547 of record BQMF02000275.1, read on the forward strand.
CACTTTTCTTTTGTCCAAACCTAATGTGATCACTGAAACGACCGCATTCATTGTCGTAAATGAAAATGCCGGCGTTGTCAAAGCTTACATAATACACATGTCCTTTACTTGAAATTTATTTCTTCACGTAATAATAATGAGTAAGGTGAGAATTATTTTGTTCCATCTGGAAAAAATGAGCCCCGATTGTTTTCAAGCTTTTCAGGATTATTTTGTTCTTTCCCCGTGAGCTTTTTCCAAAAACAAGCTCAAAATCTTCAAACGGCAGTGTTATCTTGTTGGTTTCTTAAAGATTCAATGAGGTTATGAAATTTAAAACTTAATTTTCTCTTTTTTAAAAAAATGGAGACAGAACAAAATAATTCTCCCCTAACGTAGTATCTTTGTGAATTTGTTGATGTGTTATTCAAGAACTAATGTTTAACTATTTTGCATATAATTATACAGAGTGTTTCAAAAAAGTGACAACAAAAGATGTTCCTGTAGTTTTTAAAGTAAATATCCAATTTATTCTTATTTTTTGTCTTTCATGATGTATTTTTTGTAGAAATTAGAAAAAAAAAGAAGAAGGGAAAATCCAAAAAATAAGTTTAGAAAAACTCATTAATTTCTGTTTTTGTCTGCACATTCGCGTCAAGAGCTTTCTTGCGGTTAGATAAGATGTTTTTAAAGAGCTTCAATATAAATCTCAAATTTATTTTAATTCTATCAAGACTTTTATTCAAGACTATATAATGTGTTTCCAAACCTTGTACAGTCGCCGCATGCCGATATTTTTAATTCAACGTATTTCATATTTAAAATCATATTAAAAGCTTGTGTAAAGTGGAAATAACTTCAAGTGGAAACCTTTTTCAAGAACAAAATGGCATTAGCAAGTTTACGATTTAATAACAGTAACAGCAGCATGAAAGGTTTGGATGAAGGCTTTGTGTTTTTAGAGGTCTGTTTCCATGCAGATCCTCCGGTTCGAGATTGAGAAACGGGGATACAATACAACCCCGTTAAGTCGGACTCTCAAGGGTCCGAAAAAATCGGTCTGACTAAACGGGAGTCTGACTTATCGAAAGTTTATCTTAAGTCAGACTGCTTATTTAGTCTGAAGGGGGACAAGGTTTAGTCCGACTTAAACGAAAGTCCGACTTAAACGGTGTCCGACTTAACGGGATTGTACTAATATTGTATTGTAAAACATAAGTTTTGAGATCAAAAGATACCATTATTGAAATGTCATATTGTGTACATACATATGGTTCTCGTAGTAATTACAAAGGTAGAACCAAAAGCGAAGATGTGATTAACAGTTCAGTTAAGGCGCTAGAGTCTGCAAAACTCCTTTCACAAAATTCAATGAATTTCTATTTTACAGACAGGGCCGTCAAAAGATAAAAGTTTGTACATTTCCTTTTCTAGTTTCTGAAATGTTAAAAACATTGCTTCTTCATTCTCCACAATCGTATACCTTATCGGTAAAGACTTTGTCGGTCGAAAACGACGAATTTTTTGCGAGGTGACAAAAACCTGAACCAATGAAAAATTTGAGTCGACGGAAATTTGTACCGACCAATATTTTTAACCGAAGAAACATTTCGACCCTTTCAAAAATTATCTCTTTTACTTATTGACGTAAAATCAGATGCCAACTGCCGTCAAAGCAGACTAGCCTTTTGTTATCCAGTCTTCCCCCTTCTTCATGTGGAATTCTTATAAGGTTGGTGCTAGAAACCAAGTAAGCCTTTCCTGAACTGAACGCACATTGTTGGTTGGGTGGATTAATTTAGAGAGAGATTGCTTCCATATATCTGTTATTGTCAGCGATGAAAAGCTATAATGAAACTATTCATAAGCTTTGTATGCAAATATGCGCTATATTTATTCAGGTTTGCTGTTCACTAAATGCCTTACAAGGTAACAAGATACTAGAATTTGGATTAATGAAAAAGGATTGATAACATTTATTTAATAACTTTTCATAATTGCGAAAGATCTGATTACGTAATAGCTAATACTGATTGACTTGATGTTCCTTGAAAATAATCATCTATGAACAAAAGACTTTCGAATTCAGAATGGTACTAAACCACGAAGTCCAAATTTTACTTCTGATATGTTACTTCTCATATCACTGCTTAGCTGTTTATAAATTGCAAATCGTTATTTTTGAGGAAAGTGATTCTCCAAAAAGAAATCGGTCAAAGTTTGAGATCGGCGATTTCCGAGAGCTTTCCAAAACCTGACAGCATAAAATGCTCAAAAAATATAGAAACGTCCGACAGAAAAATAATCTATTATGCTTCTTTTTTGGTGGGCGACAGAGTATTTAGGCATTTCATTAAAAATATCCGAGAGCTCAGAATTTTCTTTTTTCCATCTGTGACACTAATTAATTACTAATTATAGAAATTGGTTTTATCTACGTATTTCGGACGTAGATGCACATTCTAAATGTTGACAATCACCTAAATGTTCGCTTTTGCAATGCTAGCAACCATAGCTCCCTGAGGAGTTGGTATGAGATACTTTGACAACTATGGTCGACTATTGGACCATTGACTTTGTCCAAGCTGATGATCAACAACCAGAAATACCCTTAGACCATACTATAAAAATATGGGTCTAACCTAATATGGGTCTTTCGATCAATGCTATTTATAGTCCCTTTTCACCTTCTTGGCTGTGCAACCGTGTTATCGGTCGACGATCTTTTGATTTTCCCAGTCCATAGCATGGTCTTTCTTCCAACCATGGTCCATTATTTCATTCTTATCCACGTCAGCATTGCGTACGGCTCTCTTAAGTTCTTGGACACGTTGTTTAAACCTTTATTTTGTTTCACCGATGTACACAACAGCATTAGAATAATTGAAAAGATTTCATAGACAATATTACACTGATCTTCAAGATTTATTTTGCCTTTTAGATTTGACAGTGAACTACGCTGTAATTTTTTAAGTGAAATATAGGCCGTATTTTAAGTTCTTTAAGAACTCGACGAAGTATATTGCTTATAGGGTAAATAAGACATAGAAACTGTTGTTACTGTCTCATCCTCCGCATCATTAACTCTATCGCCTCTAGCTATTGTTGAATTTATTTTCAACCTTTTTAATCAGTTGTCTAGAGTACCCATTTGCTATCAAGGCATTGTTGATATAAGAGATTTCTTTCTTTCGGTCATTTTTTTCACTAACTACGTTGACCGTTCTATCTAACAACAAGAGCATTAACAGGGCATAAAGATTCTGCATTTTTTTGTTTCATACTTTGTACTTACAAAAAGTACCCACTTGACATGAAGAAATAGTAACATGGAAATATTATTATAACACTTTCAAATGTTTCTGAAAATATTGATAATTCATCTGACAACGATTCAAAAGATATTTTGAGATATGGATACGATTTTGAATTAAGAATGGATGTACGCCATTTTCTTTCACGGGATTTGACATTTTGACGAGGTGCCAGATTAGACATAAACAAGCGCCATGGACGCTCAGTAATCACGCTAGGTTTGGACAGTAAGAAAAATAAAATGAACCAAGAACACGGACGGTTTTAATAGATTTTTTGCTGAGGACACTACACTTTCTTTACAAGAGATCTAACGATTTGAAGTGTATTTAAGATATTGATCAGAATGAGTGGGTTTCCAATATACTGATACTGACATAATGCCGTCATTAGAGCCTACGTCATCTACGAACCTTTTCCAAACGGTAGCTATATGATATGCAGTCGTTAAAGCTGTTGTCTCATCCCAGTAAACACAAAAATGTCTTCAAACGTCTTTCAAGATACCAAAAGGACGTCTTTAATACGTCTTTATTTGATTGAAAACAGTAACGCTTTTAGACAAGCTTGTTCCAAAGACGTCAAGATGTCAAAGACTTGTCTCGCTTTGTAGTGCAACCGTTCATTAATATATTCGTCTTGCTCGATAGTTTCCGTCGGATCCCGTGTAAGTAGTACGTACGGTCCGTCATTTATATGCTCGTAGCATTTATTGAAATAATCAACTCTATCTAAGACAACAGTTGTTCTCCCTTTATCCGCTGGCAGAATCATTATATTTTTATTTTTCTTTAACAAGTTCAATGATTTGTGTTTCTGTTTTTGCATACCGTCATTACAGTCTACATCACCTACGAATCTTTTACAAACGGTAGCTGTATGATCTGCAGTCGTTAAAGATGTTGTCTCATTGAGTCGGTGGTCGATACACCTCAGTTTGGTATCAGTTTGTAGTGCGACCGTTCATCAATATATCTGTCCAACCGTTCATCAATATATCTGTCTTTATTTAAACAAAACAAAATTTTTCTTGTGTCTTTCTTGATAGTTTCAGTCGGATCCCGTTTAAGTAGTACGTCCTTGTTCGTAGCATTTATTGAAATAAATTGAGGCTAATCATTTGTAACCATAGTTACAATTTATTTGATGCTGCAATTATGTTATGTTATATGTTGATGTTATATTATCCCATACGCTTTCTCTGTAAGAAGAACCATTTTGATGGATGCAGGAAATATATCGATTTAAAAAAAAAAAAAAAATCATCTAAGACAACAGTTGCTCTCCCTTTTATTCGCTGGTAGAATCATTGTATTTTTATCTTTCTTTAACAAGTTCAACTAGAAGCCATTAGGCTTGAACAATTTCCGCATCAGCCCTTGAGAAAATTGCTTTAGGCTAATTTCTAAGACATCTGAATGACATGTACACTGACTAATAATTTGATGCAGTCTGAAATTCATCAAATTACTCCCTTCTTTACTTTATTTAGCTTAATCTTGACAGCCTTGCAATTCACTATGATGTTTCGGGGCCAGAAAAACAGTTCACCAATATCTTAAGCATGATGTTTATTCATGAAAATTGAAGATTTTTCGAAATTTGGTCCAAATTTGGCCCAAATTGTCCAATTTTAGTCAATTCAGACAAAATGATTACCAGAATTGAAATCAGCACCTTTCAAATGTAATCCATGCAAAATTTCATGAAATTTGAAGAACTTTCGAAATTTGGTCCAAATTTGGCCCAAATTGTCCAATTTTAGTCAATTCAGACAGAATGATTGCCAGAATTGAAATCAGCACCTTTCAAATGTAATCCATGCAAAATTTCATGAAATTTGAAGAACTTTCGAAATTTGGTCCAAATTTGGCCCAAATTGTCCAATTTTAGTCAATTCTGACAAAATGACTGTCAAATTTGAAATCAGCACCTTTCAAATGTAATCCATGCAAAATTTCATGAAATTGGAAGAACTTTCGAAATTTGGTCCAAATTTGGCCCAAATTGTCCAATTTTAGTCAATTCTGACAAAATGACTGTCAAATTTGAAATCAGCACCTTTCAAATGTAATCCATGCAAAATTTCATGAAATTTGAAGAACTTTCGAAATTTGGTCCAAATTTGGCCCAAATTGTCCAATTTTGGTCAATTCAGACAAAATGATTGCCAGAATTGAAATCAGCAACTTTCAAATGTAATCCATGCAAAATTTCATGAAATTTGAAGAACTTTCGAAATTTGGTCCAAATTTGGCCCAAATTGTCCAATTTTAGTCAATTCAGACAAAATGATTGCCAGAATTGAAATCAGCAACTTTCAAATGTAATCCATGCAAAATTTCATGAAATTTGAAGAACTTTCGAAATTTGGTCCAAATTTGGCCCAAATTGTCCAATTTTAGTCAAGTCTGACAAAATGACCGTCAACTTCTAAATCAGCACCTTGTCTAAATTGCCCAATTTTAGTCAAACCTGTCCTAAGTTCCTAGCATAGGTCAGTCATTAACTATTCTGAATAAACAAACAATTCGAAATCCGAACGGACTTTCCGAAAACGACGAAAAACTGTGACAGAGATAGATAGATAGAATGTGTAAACCAAACAATTTCCTACGCTATAAGCGCGGAAATTGAATGATTTGCGTTTCTGTTTTGGCAGGTTATCTTTTGAAACTTTCATATTTTTTAGAGTTAGGCTTTCTTTTGCTCAAATAGTGTTTGCTTCTTCTTTTTATAAGAGCTCCATTGCTTACTCTCTACACTCGCAACAATTTTTTCAGTTAGTAAACTTGTCGGAGTGAGACAAAAATTCATTCTCATTGACAGAACACTATTTAGTTCTTTCATTAGTCGTTTGGAAGATAAAGTCAAAACCCACTTTGCTGTGTCAAGGGAAGTTTCTAAAGTACTATTGAGTTTAGAGAATTTTTGTTATGTCTGATTTTGAACAATTCTCTATCACAACTATCTTTGTGGATTTTAATCATTTGATCGTAATGATCAGCCGACAATTTCGCACGAATGTAACCATCAATTTCTGTAGTTAATTTCTAATCACGTGATTCAAATTAATCTATTCCTGCAATAGCTGGCTGCTTTGTACGGAACAGCATTTTCTTACTCCTTTCTGTTTTCACTTTGCAGTGAAGACAAAAACCTTTTGGTACAAGATCGTTGTGACGACAACGTAGAGAAATGACGTTTTCTTAACAATTAAATGAACGTATCTTAATGAACTTCATGACCACATCAAAACTACGTGTTCAAGAACAGAAATAGAGCCGTACGCAATGGTGACATGGATAAAAATGAAATAATGGACCATAGTTGGAAAAAAGATCATGATGTGGACTGGGAAGTCAAAAGATCATTGACCCAACCTCGTCCCAAGTGCTATACGGATGGGCGACATCAAAAAGGCAAGAAGCCCTCGGGACGAGGTTGGTCATTGACCGATAACACGGTTGGACAGCCAAGAAGGTGAAAGGGACATAAAGCATTGATCGAAAGACCCATATTAACAGTATCTCATACCAACTTCCTGAGATATGGTTGCCGGCATTACGGAAAGCGAACATTTAGATGATTGCGAACATTTAGAACGTAGCTACATCTACGTCCGGAATCTTTACTTTGCCTTTCAATGACAGCTGCAGCTGTCGAAACATAGCCCAAAATAAAATCGCTTGTTCATGAGACGATAAACTCTGATTTATTCCATTAGCTATAATGACTGAACAGATAAGCGGAAATATTTTTCAAGAAATTAACGTTATCATCATATGTTGTGTGTAAAGTATTGACTATAATAAGGTCCAGGGTTTTTTCTTTTCCACTGTTTTTTTTCTTGTTTTTTTTAAACGATAACTGACTATAGCATGTACTGCAGAAATCCCTGCGCCTGTAAGGTCGGTTCATTATTTATCCGGTTGTTATCAAATTTAGTTAATCAAATTCTACTATTATTATCTGTAGCTCAAAAGCTTTATCGACAATCTATTTCTTGAGATTGAAATTAATGATATGTCGTGCATAAAATTACTACGATTGTCAATTTTTTAATTCAAAAACACTGAGACCGCAATTTTTTCTTGAAAGTGCAACTTTGTTTTGGAGGCAAGTATATGAACGTATGACAACATCGTTTTTAAATTGTGATATAGAATTCTTGTGACATTTCGGATCATCCTTCTAGTAATGTGTTTATTAACATACAAATGATATTAAATTCCTAACATATTTTGATAACCGGTTGTGTACCATGCAATCAACAAAACTGCAATCTCTAGGTCGATCAAACAAGAATCCGAAAGCGTTATGTTGACCAAGAAAGTACTTTCGTGTCTCTCTGTGATCGATTCCCTTACAAGATTATGAATAATTCAAAACAAACAATAACCTCAATAAAAAATTTAATAAATGTTTAAGTTCCTTCAATGTAATTTATTATAAGAATTACGAAAAGTGGGAGAGAAGAAAATTTGCAGCCATATCAACAGCCTAAGACCTAAAGAAATAAGCCCCTCCTTCTCAGCATTGTCTCTATGTATTTAACGCCTTCAGAAACTCACTAATGGCTTTGTTTACTATGGATATTATATGTCCTTGTTGCTCACGACGCTTCCCCGCTATTCTGCTCGTCAATCGAGTGAATAAAATTAATCGAATGACGAATCTCAATTTTTCTGACGGATTTCTGAAGAAATATCAGCAAAACCGTTGACGTTTGCCGTATTGGGTTGTTTGGATCAAAATTCTAAAAGGGCCTTTTTTACAAACATTTTTTATTGTATTTTCAAAACAATCTAAACAAGATGCCCTTACGGGCAGAAGGATTTCTGCAAGATTTGCTGAAAATACACAGAAATGCAAAACCAGCAGCCTTGACGCTTTCCCTTGTTTCCTACGGTTTAAAACTTTTCAATTATTTTGACAAACATCAACTTAAACGAAATGTAAATTTATAATTTTAATTTATAAGTTCTTTTTAATTCCACTTTTCTTGTTTATTTTCACCCTGTATTAAGTTTATGTGCAGGTCTGCATATGCTCAGGCCGCCCTGATATCATGTGGTGGACATCATCACTACAACGCTGCGCATAGCCGTCTTAACCACAAATTAAATCTGCCTTCTTCACGTTTTGAAATGTTGACATGTCTGTTCCAAAGACACGAACAGGCAGTACCATCATATAACTAGGCGGGACGGGTGACGAAATATATTTGTTCACACCCAATCTCATGCAAACACTATTACAAACGCCGTTGTTTTATATAGCACCGCCCCTTTTGGTCCAGTCATTGAAAAGTTCATATTTCAGTTCATTTCTTCGGGTTCGAACATTTTCCACTCAAATTACTTGAACAAAAAAAGAAATTAGGTACCAGCGGATACGAAAAAACAAAAACAAAACAAAAGTAACAATTTGATATCATTTTTTATAAATTTTGATACAAATATAAATTAAATGAGTTCTTCGTGATTGACAGCATTATTTACTCCAAAATGCGAGAGACAAAAGGAGTATATTTTGTTGTTGAAACAGCCTTCATAATCATTATCTTGAATACATCTATACAGGAATTTGAACCACTTCATCAATGCCAAGTTTCGTGTGTAACGAACAAACGAGCTGCACGAAGTAGTATACATTGTTACATATAAAAGATATACAGCACGGTCGAATATCTGTGTCGGAGGATATATTTGGTACGCATGCTTAAAACATCGATCGAAATTCAAGTTCGTCCATCCAGAAAATTCTGTCATGTTCATATCAAACATCATTTATTTTCATTTTGCCTGTTATCGTACACAACCAAAAAGGTTAAGACGGCCGTCTAAAAGAGAGAAAAAATACAGTTAATAAATATCGAAAGTATATCACATAACAATCAAAGTTAATCTTTCACATACATTTTAGCATCTTTTCTGGAATCCCCTTCGAATAACATGTAGAACCATGAAGGCGAATACAATACGGCAGCTTTAATCAACGACAATATCATTCCGTAATAAACGTCACATTTTGCTCTCACACAGTTCGTCAACATTTGCATACACACATCAGTTCTTGCAATTATACTTCACCGATTACGACTGGAACGAAGGCTTACACTTCCATCTCACGAAGACATTCAATAATTTACAAATTCTTTTGAATAAATATTAAAATTGATTAAATTAGTTAAAATTACTTCCCTATCCAATAAAAAATAGAGAGGGTGGCACAATCACTAACTCACAATTTTTACAACATTAACAAACACTGAAGACAAAATGTAGATTTTCTGGAAGTGCATTTCAAATCTTTAACTCTGATGATTACTTATATTACTATCTCTTTTGGTCAACTCCTGTGGCACAACATACATCTAAACCAATGCGAAAAGATCACCATTCAGCAGTGCAAAACTATTTCTTTTCTGTGTGGGCTATTGGAACGTATATTAGAAGAGAAATGATGATCGCCTCACGTTAGTTTAACATGCAAGCACAGTGTGATCATAAAATGCTATACTTACACTGTGAAATTAGAGAAAATAAGAAACATTGCGAAATTAACTGAAATTGAAATTCACATATTTTGTAGAAAAATTTCACATCCGGTTCCTTTGTTTGAGAAAAATGGAGCATTTTATGACCACCACATACACAACCACTGACAACCCTCTCAAAAATTGTATTAGTGTAAAAATATAAAATTAAAATTCAGATATTTACAATTAATTTCCAACTTAAATTCATGCATAAATTTTCACAAATTTTTGACATTAATATTTACATGAATTGAATATAAATCTAAGCTGATGGTGCATGAGTCCATTCAATTGATATCGCAGAAATGGGAAACTATAAGAAATATTTCATTAAACATGATTTGGTACTGCCATCTTAACAGATCTGAAAAGATAAGACAAAAAATAATTACAAATTCAATCATCTGCAAATAAACAAAAAACTTCAAAAAGTGTTCAACTTCAATTTTACAATTTAAACAGCACAAAAATATTTTAAAAAACCCACAAAGACAACTAAAACAACAGAGACAGATAACGTACTTAATAAGACCCTAATGAGATCAAACAGATTATACCTGTCTTTCATTCCACTTCATACATAAATAGAACATGTAACTGTCCCTGCTGTAGACATATACATAAAACACACAAATACCACACCCACCCACACACAGATACACACACAGCCACAGGATCTTGTCAACAGCTTTCCATAGTCATGTACAACCTTCACTATTTTGAATAACTAAACAACTTCAATTAATTAAATTACAACCTTGAATGCAAATCAAACATTGCTTGGACAATATGCTTTACCTTCTTCACTTTGTGCATCAATAAAACAAGCAGGTAATAGACTAGTATTAGAAAATGATTTGAATAACTTACAATGACTTGGATAAATAATTATACATCAAACATGAATTATACAAAAAGTGACTAGAAAATATTAAATTGCTGAACATTAATCATTTTATTAAGATTTAAAACAAAACAAAATTAAATTGAAATTTTTACCTTGATTGCATCATGGTCTGAGAAAAAAATGCACTTTACCATTGTATCTAACTTGAAATTTGCAAGGAAGCTCTTTTTGATGTAAACATGATCAAGTAGTGACCCATCAATATAAGTCGGCTCAGTTACAACCATCTTGTAATCGCTAAGAATTTCTGAAAGAGTATCACTAGACGTAAAATAATCAATATTTAAATCACCAAGCAGAATGTCAATATCAAAAGAATGGATGTAATTAGATAACTTATTGTAAAAAAGTTGCAATGGTTCACCATGTTTCCTGTACAGTACCGCAATTCCAACCAAATCACTGCAAAAACTGTGTTTTAAAACGTTAACATATAAAAAGCCAGATTCAGTTGAGCATGAATAAATGTCATGATTTTTTAATCCAATTGCCAAGCTCTGGTATTTATCATCTCCAACAGAGAATGTTATTTCAAAATCCAACAGCCCACATATCTCAGAACAATCGTCATGTTGCAACATTTGTGTCTCAGTAAGACATAAAACATCACTCTCTACCAGTTCATTTACACAAGCAATATCTTTTGCATGCAATGACAATGAACGAGTATTCAGCATACTGATACTTAAAGAATTCGGACACAATGGTTCAAGCGTCTCTAACCGTGGCAATGGACAAGCTTGTCGCATCCGTTCATATTCCGTGAAAGCTCTTTTGTCGGCCTTAATGGCATTTTTGTCAAACTTTCCAGTTAAATACAAGCCAGATAAACTAGTAACTCGACTCATTGCAACATACATTTGACCAGGATTAAACCGCCTTTGCTTTTGTAAGTCAAAGCTAATAACAGCTTCAGGAACACTCAAACTCTGTACTTTATGAATACTCGTTGCCCAAGATAAAACTAAGGGAAATTGTGTTCTTTTTATCACAGGTGATGTGGTTATTCTTTTGTTGATATTAATATCAGTCTCAGCACGTTCAATCGGAACACACTTATGGATCACAGCGTATCTGTCAGATGCCATTTTCATAATGCCAGCACTTTCATCAAGGAATTTAACATAAATTTTTGAAACCTTACTACCATTTGTTATGAAGTTATATACTATGCCCATTTGGCCATTGATCAGTTTGTCTTCTATATCTATGTTTGATGTGAGCATCACTTTAGCACCAATTTTTAAAACAAGCTTCGTCGGTAGACCACCGGTTTCAGTGTGTTTTCTATTGAGAGCATCACTGATGAGTCGATGAGGAACATCTTTTGGTAAGTCATCGATTGCGTTTATCACAACATCTGAGTTTTCTAAATCTCTTAATTTTTTCTCATTATAGTCCATAGCTGGTTTATTTTCAGCAAATAGATGAAGGGCGTCGACTGGATACTCGGGAGAATTAGTACTAATAAATCTTGTTTTAAGAAGATCTTCGTCATCAGCTGTTATATTGGCAACACGCACATTGTTTAACAAATCAATGAATACGGAATCTCCTTGTTGTCGCATCACTTCTGTTAATTCAGCAATTTTGAAAGTGTCCCATAATTTTAATAAATTCTCTACAAAGCCATATGGTGAATAAACAGGTCTTCCCATTACGGGTGGCAGCTGAAAAAAGTCTCCGGTAGCAATGACAGTTTTACCTGCAAAAGGAATCTGAATACTTACACCAAATATCTCACATAACCGCATGTGAACATTTTTCAATAATTCATCGGAAACCATGGATATTTCATCAATTATCACAGCAGACACTTCAGAAAGTTTATTACGCAGGGATGTCCTCATCTTATCGCTTAACGGTGCATAATTTTTACCATAAATACCAAGGCCGGAATGTATGGTAGTACCTGCAATGTTTACAGCAGCTACACCTGTAGGTGCCAGCAATAAGACTCTTGGTTTTGCTGGATCTGTTGCTTTGCGAAGTAGGACCTTTGATACAACATGATAGATAGTTTTCAATAGATGTGATTTTCCACAACCACCTTGGCCTGTTAAGAAAATATGCAATGGCTTAAGATCATTGAATTCCTTACAATTTCTCCTCTTGACAAGTTGCCGCGACCATGTTAACACAATATCAAAAATTTCTCTCTGTTTCATATTGAGTGATCGGATTTTGTCATTCAACACATTATCATCTAAAACATATTGCCTTTCAGGGATAATTCCTGATGTTGCACATGGTGTATCTTGAAAATCTTCCTCATCAGATATGTCATTGTTAGCATCCAAAATATCTTGGACAGCCTCATTCTCTTGTTGTGCAAATGGATCGGAAGTCACATCGAGGTCAGCTCTGTAGTTTTGGAAAGCATCATTTACTAGTTCATCATATGGTTCAATCTTTGATTTATTTTCATTTACAATGTCCAGAACACCAGGTTGACCAAGCTTTTCAACATAAGTATTGTGTAATAGTTCAGCCTCTGATCGAAAAGGATAGTACATGAACAACAAATGATGAGCATATCTCTCTGGATATTTGTGCCTGTTTGGAATGTGATACCTTAAAACTGCACGGATTTTCCTGCATTTTAATTTAGATTTACTGTTCATCAATGGTACAACTGGGGGGTGTGGTGACGGATGGTTTTCTTCCATTAGCAATTCATTCAAAATTTCAGGCTGGTTATCATTTCCATTGCTAGCATCGGACTTACATTCCAAATAATAATGTGCCAAAAACTCAGCAAAACACATGCTATTCAGAGTTGCAAACTTTCCATTTTTGAAAAAACTATCGGGTCGGTCAAGATAACGATCTAACATGTTTGTTTTGAAAATATCTGTACTTTCATCAGGAAGATTATTTAACTCCTCTTCAGATCTGCAAATTCGAAATCTGTTTTCTGGAACATTGCTATTGGCAAAAATGACCTTTGGGAATGTTTTACGCAACCACAATTCAGGCATTACATGATACACAGCTTCTTGCACAGAGCATTCTCTTTTACATGAATATGCTTTTGCAATTGTAAGCATTTGTTCAAATTTGTTCAAGTTATTGGACTTAGCCTCATCCAACGCTTGTTTCATTGCTCTGGAACAATCATCTTCTGCCTTTGAAAGATATTTGCACATGTAGGTTATGGCTTTATAGTGATTGAAGACAGGCTGAATGTCCAAATTTGCTTCCCATGCAGTCAAACCTTCCGCAAAATAGTTGTTGACAAAACAAGAATTTGGTGGGCGTCTAAGGTGAATTTCAAAGTCATTATCTTTAGAAATTGAGAGTGCAGTGTAATATTCCTCTTCGGTTATGCCGAGTTTATCCAAAATATCTGAAATAGTTCCAGCATCTTCATAATTATCTTTCAATGGATCAATAACATTATGCTTCTTAGGACATAGATATTCGTCGATGTAACTTTTCACAGTATCTAACAGTGCTTTTCTACTTTCTAATATTGTTTCCTTGTCATCAGGGCTCACCTCAACAGGAAGTGGACTAGAAATGATAGTGCGATCTGTAAAAAAATGACCAAAATTGAATCTGCATGTACTATTTTTGTACTTGCGACAAGTTTTGGAGTGATTGTGTACTTGGTATGCTTTTACCAACTCAAACAATTCTGGTTCTAATTCAGGATCAGGCATGTCAGCTCTTATGGCTCCATCAACAAATGCAATATAATCATCCTTAGTAGCTTCTGTTAATATGGGTGGGTCTTTTATCCAAATAAATACATGAACATGTGGGCTTCCACGTACTTGAAATTCAACCCTAATTACGTAATATTCAACCTTTCCTAATGGACCAGCTAAGACAATTTCCTTGAAAAATGTTTCCACTCGATACTGAAAATGCCTTGCCAGAAAAACAGGATTCATGTTCAACATTTCACATCTTTCTTGGTATGTCATGTTTTGAATTTCATCATCCTGCAAATTCATTTTATACAATTTTGACAGTATAGAAGGCAACTCGAACCACCTCAGATCTGCACATGATAATGTCAAGAAAAATGTTGGAACGCCAAGTTGTTTCACCATAGCTAATACTTCAAGCAAAAACCTTTTCCAATATGCTGGGGTGCCTTTAATTTGGTTCATGAAGTTAAATGCTTCATCATTAGCAATGAAAGTCCGAACAGTTTCGCTGAAACTTTGACTCAACATACCGGCTGTTAGTCTACTTCCTGATAATTTCCTCATTGCAATATTTATCTTGCTATGTAAATTTGTTGACAGAAGGAGATAATTAGCAAAAAATATATAATCAGCATCAGAAGAAAATTTTTGAGTATAATTTAACAATCTTTGGTTAAAGTATTTTACAAGTGAAATTTTTATTTCCCGATCAGTATTGTATCCAAATCTGCCGAAAGGAAACAGGTGTGGAAAAGCCATCTCTTCACAAAATTTATCTGTGTAAATTGGAATTGAAGTAACACCTTCACCTGGTGCAATAGTAACTGTGTCTTCATTGACATGAATAGGTACTTTGGAGGCCATGAATGTTTCATTAGTAGCAGTTCTGTCAGCGTCTAATGGATTATCATCCTCTTCATCCATTTCCTGTGAAAGGCTTGAGTTCAGATCAATATTTTCATTCTCGTTCGAAAAGCTGATCAGTTCTTCAGAAAGACTATTCAAATCAACAATAACATTGCTGTATAATGGGTTGTGTTCTTTCAAAAAATTTAAAGATCTCAGAATTAACTCAGGTCGAACAGCTTCAAAGTAGACATGTCCACGGTACATAAGTTTCCTTTTTAATTTCAACAAAAGTAAGCCATTACTGTCGGCTGGTCTTGGTAAAACATTACAGACATCTTCAGCCTCAATTGGTACATTACAAATGGCTCCTTTTACTTTTGGAAAATTGCCTTTGGGTAGAATTACAACTTTCTTGAAAAGAATTCGTTTAGCTATCAAAACTTTCTCCAATCGGTTGATTTCAGAAAGATCAGACGGAAGATTATCAACTTCGAGATTGTTGCAAACAGCTTGAACTGGGATGTTCTTTCTTTTTAACTTCAGATGACAAGTTTTGCATATGTATTGGTAACCATCAAAGCTTTCCACAAGTGAAAATTGAAAACTATTAGAAACAATTGCATAATTACATTCATTGAATAATACAACAGATCGTTTATACAAACAACGATTGCAAACAACACATATGTAATACGGCCCTTGAATTATCATGTCCTTAAATGTTTTAACACGTTTTGCAGCTTTCAAGGTAGATAGACTCATCATTGAATATCTTTCTCTTTTTCGTTTTAACCTTTCCAAATGTTCAGGAGTCCCTTTACTTTCCTTATATTTCTGATGTAAGGCTTTCAATTTCTCAGCATGCTCACAAGTTCCTTTGCCCTTCATGTATTTATCTCGCATTGCTTTCAATTTCTCTGAATTTTCAGAAGTTCCTTTACTTTTCTTATATTTATGATGCAAGGCTTTTAATTTCTCAGCATGTTCAGGAGTTCCTTTACTTTCCTTATATTTATGATGCAAGTCTTTTAATTTTTCTGAATGTTCCGGTGTGCCTTTACTTTCCAAATATTTATCTCGCATGGCTTTCAATTTATTTGCATGTTCAGGAGTTCCTTTGCTTTCCTTATATTTATGATGCAAGGCTTTTAATTTCTCAGCATGTTCAGGAGTTCCTTTGCTTTCCTTATATTTATGATGCAAGACTTTTAATTTCTCAGCATGTTCAGGAGTTCCTTTACTTTCCTTATATTTATGATGCAAGGCTTTTAATTTCTCAGCATGTTCAGGAGTTCCTTTGCTTTCCTTATATTTATGATGCAAGTCTTTTAATTTTTCTGAATGTTCCGGTGTGCCTTTACTTTCCAAATATTTATCTCGCATGGCTTTCAATTTATTTGCATGTTTAGGAGTTCCTTGTGTTTTAATGTACTTTTGCTTTAACATCTGTTCATGGTTATCAGGCTCAAGCGTTTTTGATAGATTACGTTTTCTTTTCTTTGCTGCACCACCTTTAGAAATTGTAGGAAATGCTTCTTCCATTTCTATCAAAACATATTGTATTTGACAAAACACATGTCCACGGTCATGTAATTGTACTGCACTGATATATTTTTGAAGTTGCGAGAGGCTAGAAAACTTTAACAAAATGCAAGTGCCATCTTCAATACTAATGCCCAATTCATTTCGACTGTGCGAATCAAACAAATAGAACGATTTTGTATCCCAAGTTATGCTGAATGTCATTTGGTTAACAAAGAACAGGATGCCATTGGATTCAGGAGAATATTCTTTGAAAGATTTCATAAAGTCATATCTGCCTTCAGCAATTTCTGCTGTAACATTCTCTCCATATTTCACAGTGTAATTATTGTTTTCTATAGAGACTTGAGGAGGTAAATCATCAACTGATAGGTATCGTGACAAATTCAGTTGTTGATATAATTCATTTCCTTTGATCATTACAAAATCTAGGTCAGTTGTTTTCCAAAAAGACATTCGTTTGAATTGTGACCAACACAAACTCAACAATGTATTACATGCACACTGCATACCAGCACTGTCACCAAACATAGGATTTCCTTGATGGAAAGATGCCTTAGTCAATTTAACTATGTTATAAGTTGGGCCAGGATTACTTTCAATATCGCCGCCAACAAGAAGTTCAATATTTTTTAGAAAGGTTAAATCAATAATAACTCCGATGAAATAAATTAATCGTAACGTAACAATACAAAAGTTATGCATAATTAACAATAACAGTTCAAAGTGATTTACATACACACTGTCTGTACGTACTTTACAATAAAAAATGCCACATGCTGCACGCCATTGGTCAACAGTAATCATGTTAATAATAAGAGATGTAAATGCAAATGCACAGGAATATTAGTTGTTGTAAATATTTAGTGAGATAAAACTGACAATATAATACGAATGTTGCTGTATGTAGTCAGATAAAACTGACAATATAATAATACGATATATTATATAAATGGTATACAATATGATATTGTAATATGTTTGGTATTTCAAGAGCTAGTTTGGTATTTTTCAAGTTTGCTTCAATGCTTTGTTAAGTCAGCTAGGATTATCTAGGATTATCTAGGATCAGCTGGGTTTCGCTAGGGTCAGCTAGGGGCTTGCTGACAAACTTCACAGACCTCACTTTTATTCCGATGCCCCCGGATATAAGCCTCCAAGAAAGCAAATGGAGGATAAATAAGCACTAAGGAAAGCCTTCCGAACAATAAAAGTTTCAAATGCCGAAGTTTGAGAAGAGAATTTTCGATTTCTTTCTTACCGCAGTCCAATTACAACCAGTCGCTGGAAATTTCTCGTGGAAGAGACCTCGTGCAACCGAAAAATGCCTTTACGCATGCACGTAATGAATGCATGTAAACAAACGCACGAAATATACAAAATACCGCTAGGTTTGGACAGCAGAAAAAAAAAAAAAAAGAAAAAAAAGAAAAACAAAGCCGGTTTTAAAGTATTTCTTGCTTTCGCAGAAATCCAAAAACCAATATCATAAACAATATTCTTTATTAATGATAAAATATCTTTTGCAAAACCAATGATTCATTTCGCCGACCATTTTTTTTTTCATGTTGCAGGTGAGCCTTACTATTGATTCCATGGCAATATATATTCTATTCATTTTGGTTGAATCACTGCTGAGAGATCAATGAAATATATTTCCCTAAAAATGCGTCATATGCTGACTCTGAATTACAAAGCGGGATAAAAAAGAACTTGCAAAGCAGCGCTATAAGAAAGAAATACTGTTACTAAGCTAACTTCAAATTGAAATAATAAGAGTACCTGTGTATCAAGGTGTTATTTGATTTAATAGTGATTTCATTATAAATTTCTTATTACTATACAAAACCTACCTACGAATATTATATTATATATATGGTTTTTTCTGTAGGAATTATTTACCACAGAAATGTATTTTGAGATGTCAAATTCACTTGTGTTGGTAAGATTAAATAAATGAGCGAAGTGAGATAAATTTTCGTTTGTTGAGATTTCACCGGATGTAATGGGAAATAGGGATTATTGAAAATTGAATTTCCAGCGACGAATGTTTGTAAGCTAAAAACGACATAAAACCACTTGAGTCCTTGTATGTGTTCTAGGACACAAAAGGCTTAAATAACGTTAAACCTTGAATAACTAGAGAAAATAAGACATTTCCTGATCCCTAATTCTCTCATAACACTGATCTATGGTTATGTTATGAATTTCTATAAATATTTTTAAAAATAGAGTTTATCACAAAATTGATCGGATGGTTACGTTAATTAGGAGATACAATCGACAGACATTATCGAACAAGCCTACAGATAATATGCATGCGGAGTCAACAGTGTGAAATTGTGTCTGCAGTTTGGAGTTTATGACTATGGTGATGGTAATGAGTTACAGTTTGTCCACGGATGCAGACTTATGTCAAAATTAAACGTAGACTAAAATGGCAATAAATGATTGGTTATCATATCAAACTTTCAAATCAAACACAAATAGAACTCATTCATTTGAATGAAAGAATTAGCATTCAAGTAAAATAACCGTAGGTTGCTGATTTTAAATGAATGTTTGATGAAAAAAAAAAAATCGAAAAGACAAACTATCTCTTATGGCCTTTCAAGTAGCTATTATTACTGGAAAAAATTCCCATTCTATTACCAGATAGACAGATGGTACTGTTTTCTTTGTCAAAGGATTTTTCATTACGGTGGCCTGTGTACCTGGATTGCTTTGCCTTTCTTCTGCTGGCCTGTTACCTATTTTAATAATTCATAACAAATTTTTGATTTCTATTTGATTTTTCCAATAATATATCATTCAAACATTGGATGAGTTATTAGAAGAGCAAAGGATTATAAAAACAAGAAGTTCCTTTTTAGTGACAGGTGATTTGAATTATAAAGGTTTTATATAAAAAAAGAAAAATTGTGACCCTCAGGATAAGTAATGATAACAAAGAAATCGGATGGTTGAGAAAGTAAAGGAGCTGTCAGAAAATTAAAGATAATGAACTATCTAAAGGTCGAGAAAAAAAGTTTGTTAAGAGATTTCTTGTGAGATAATCTCCATGAGAGAGCCAATCATTTTTTGACTTTGTTTGAGCGCTTTGTTATTAATAAACACCTGTTCGTTCCCAAACCATTTTCCAATAGTTCTATTTCTGCTGATATAAACATAGCACCACCCCCAGCGCTCCATATAATAGTTCATTATCTTTAAATCTATGTGGTTCAAAGATTAGAAGCTATGGAAAACCTGCTCTTACGATAACTTGAAATCTATTTTAAAAGATAGCGTTTGGAGTTCAGCGGAAAAACAAAGATAACGTGTGTTTATCTCAGTCAGACATCTTGTTAGGCAGCATCTTAATTTATTTTTGCAGTATACCTTTCATATATTTTAGACTACAATGTATACGTAGATTTGGATCCATATATGGTCATCTAAGCAATTTACGAAGAATATTGAATTTGAAGAGATTTGAGACCGCAATAATATGTCTTCGAGTGGTTGCTTTTACCCGTTATACGATAGTATCCATGCTGGGTTGGTTATCGCAATTGTCATTGTATTGATCAATTCATTTGTTATATATCTGTACACAAAAACCAAACATTTAAGGAGACAGAAATCCAATTATATTCTTGTGAGTTTCGCTGTCAATGATATATTGACTGGTGTGAGTTTGCTCCTTATAATCACACCAAATATTTACTTCAGTATCATTGGTTGTTCATTGGAAACACTAGATTTACAAAAACGTTTTTCGAAGTTTTTGGACGCTGGCTACCTGGTATCAAAATACACAATATTGCTGAGTGTTGGACATTTTTTGATTCTGTCGTCAGATCGAATTATTGCTTTATTTTACGCGTTGCGTTATGATGGAATGATGACGAAATCTAAAATTTGGATATGTATTGCATGTAATTATGTCTGTTGTTTAGTGGTGACCCTTCTGGAACTGATCGGTAAAAACGTCGAAGATAAAGAGCTATTCAATAAAATATACGTTAGCATCACTGTGATTGCTTTCCTGCTGTTTCCTTCAGCAGTCTTGTGTGTCCAATATACGTTGATGGTAATCCTGGTGAACAAATTAACAATGACACACCTTCCACCCAACCCAAAGAAGAAACTGCTCCATAAACGCAAAGCGTTATTCATCTACATCCTAATGTTCGTTTCATTTCTTCTATTGTGTCTGCCGTTTTTCATTATTCGATTAATAACAGCTTTTAATGGTACAGTCTTTAAAAATATACCGATGAGTGTTTTGCAAGCAATCTCGTTAATGCGGTTTTTAGCAGCTATCATGAACCCAGTTTTGTATACTTTCTTTAAGAATGACTTTCGTCTGGCGTTGAAAATGTGGTTTAGTCCTTTCGTTGCATTAAAACGTCGATTAACGTTCACAGAGCATTCAGAGGTACATTTGCTAGAACATACCCATGTAACAATGCAATCATCACATCTATGAACTAAAGTAATGGTTTCAGAAAAGGCAACAAATCTATCGAAATAATTTGATAGCCCCATTACATGAATTGTTTGCACAAATAACGTGGATGTATTTTTAAGTTAACCACATCAGATGAGAAATGAATGGAAACGATTGAAGATCATTAGTTTTACCATGATTAGCTTAATAGCTGCTTTCATGCCATACATGCATAAGTCTATTGTAAAGACCAGAATGATTACGTTGTGGCTATTTTACAGACCAGAATGATTACGTTTTGAATGTAGTTTTCAAAAACAAAGAAATAGCAAATGTTCTATTTTGTTGTATTAAACAAAAGCTATGAAAAAAAGTTTGTGTTTTCTTTTCATCTGAGAACAAATGCTTTTCCAAATTCTTTTGTGTTCCATTTCGTTTTTTTGTTTGTTTGTTGGTTTGTTTGCCTCTTATTTTAAACAGAAGTCTTGTTGAAAACCATAACGTAAAATCTCGGTAATAGTCGATCCCAACCCCCCTCTTCATTCTGCCGGTTATAAGCCCATCAAATCTGAAACAGATTTTTCATCTAAGCCGATAAATTTTTTTAGTTTCATTTTTTTTTCATTCTTTTTTTAACTACGAGGTGGGTTTTTTCCCTAGTTCAGACAACAAGAAGAGAAAGCTAAGGAGATAAAGGTGTGCAATATGTTCACAAATTTAATTTCATCTCATAAAATCTCCGTCCGTTCTAATACTGGTGTATACGCCCATTCACGACTTTAGGCTGAAAGTCATTCTTCACGACGTCTTTCGTCAATTCTCGCCAAACAAAATGGACGCACAGTAAGTAATTGGATAAATTTAGATACTTAATTCGTCAATTATCTGACTGATCATACCTTGCTTACGGAGAATATTTAGTTTAAAGTGCAGGGTCGGATCTAGGATTTTTTCCTGGGTAGGCTTGATTGATTATGAAGTCAATGTTTCGATATAGGGCGTCTAAAAACGCTATTAGTCGGAACAGCCCAGTAGACAAATTCTTCAAAAGTCACTGCGATGAAGAGCATTATTATTGAAATAGTGTGCTTATCTCTATAGAAGTACACTCCTTTGCAGTGACTTTTCAACAAATTTGCTCACTGAGAAGTGATACATCATCATACAGGATTTCACTTTTCTTAGAGTTAAAATGAGGTCTTGCAAATTACACTAGTGCTTTCCCAACACTGAATTTCATATAATCAATCATTTTGAGGAGTGGCTTGGAGTGAGTATAAATAGTAGGTAATTTTGATTCCAAATCTACATTATATTTACTTATCTTAAATTCTACATTTACATCAAACATTTCAAGAATAGGATATGCTCGTGGACATTCCATGCTAATACCCATTTTGAGTCGCGAATAAAAGGAACATAAGTATTGTTTGAAACATAATGTGTATTACAATAAATCCTATAACACTACTGATACCAATGTCCCTAAATGGACATTGCCTGGTCCAGTACACTCAAAATGTTGGTAAATTACTTTAACAGTAACCCTAAAAATCAAATTACAAGCACACTAACAAGCTTTCAACAGAAATGCTTAAATTATCTTTATTCATCATGTTTTTGAAGTAGTCCTAAAGGGACTTTCAAAGTACCTGTAACATTAATTTCCCTTTTAAATATTAATTCGCATCAGAGTCGTAACTTTGATAGCATATACAAACAACATTTGTTACCTGACTTACACTATATTAATACCATCACTCCTTACAAAAGACACCCAGTTAAAGTTTCTTGAACTATATATTTCCCCTGGTGTAGTTATAGTTATAGTTATACATTCTCTACATCACATATCAAAAGTGTAAACAATTTATTTAATGACTTACCAGAAGATATAATAATAATTATAATATTTTTATATCTTCAATAGATATAGTATAATAATTATAGCAATAGTAATAACAACATTGTTTTTACTCTTTCAAATGAACATGACAAGATCATCTTGCAAATTTATATATAGTTCAATAGTTGTAAAAGTTCGTAACTCACTATAGAGAGATTCATTTTAAAACATGGCAGCTGGCACCACTCGAAGGAGGCAATTACTATCATTTCCAATTTTGTGGAAAGTTTCACAAGATAAAAGATATATATTTAACAAAACTTAGGCTTACTCTACAAAATGAGCTATCTACCAGAATTGAAACTTTATGATACACAAATCTTCACTGCTTAAAAACAACCCAGTAGTGGTCATGCCATCATCTTTGCAAATGCAAACCAGAGAAAAAGCAAGTTATAGAAAAAGTAGTTAAAGGTTCATCTTCTTTGTGCAGTCTGTGACTATCAAGATGAAACTAATATTTTTACTGCCACACTTACCCACTACTTAATAAGCCTAAGCCTACCTCCGTGAAACAAAGTAGACATTTTTTACATAGTTGTCCCGTGTAAATGATATCAACTTTGTTACAGAATATAGGCTTTCGGTCAGCAGAAACCCGATGTTGGTGACTAGGCGCAATTGATAGCGCCTTGTGTTGTTGGCGCCAACCTCGTACCCAGGGTCAAGAAACCCTGGGTACGAGGTTGTTGTTGGCGCTATATCTTCCCGAGACATGAAATGGGATGAAATTATCATCAAGGAAAAAAGATGAGCATGGCACTTAAAAAAATTAAGACCAAATAATTATCGGCGATCTTATCATTAGGAAATGATTTGTGATATACGGAATAAAATATTTGATAATTCTCAAGTAGGCTTGAGCCTACCTAGCCTACCTCTAGATCCGACCCTGAAGTGTGCCACGGAATTTATGCTTATGAGACCATGTTCAAATGTCTCTTTCATAGTTTGACTAAGGCAGCAACCAGTACACAACATCAATCTGATTCTGTTTTTCTAAATATTATCCTATTTTTAACTTAGTTTTTTATCTGTTATTGTAAGCCATATAAGGATGTTGTTGACAAAAATTCGAGAAGCATATCTTTCAGAGAACTTGCAACGAAATTTGTACTTTTGAAAGAAGAGCACTAATCACTAGATGGGTTGGCAAAACGTGGACGAGAGTTATTTCTATCTACGTTACGGTTGAATGTAGCTTTGCATTTATTTATCTTTGGACACGATTCTGAAAATGGAGTGAATCACTTTGAAAGTATTGAGGAATAATACAAATTGCTAACAGCTAATGAAATAGCTGAATTTGAACTTGGTAGCAAAAGCGAAAGCAAGGATGATGGAGATAATTTTGAACTGACCGATAGTCCTAGGCTTCCAACTGGGATTTTACGATATGCGATTTAGGAGACACCTTTACCTAAGAGCCGAATAAAGGTTTCTACATCTAAAATGTTCGTTTCACACTATTGTAGTTTTTTTATGCATTATGCTTTTTGCGGAGTGTAGCTTTTTGCGGAACGGAGCTCATTTGGCAAGATCAAATATTGTCATCAAAATACTAACAGAGAGATGCATTTCGGCTGCCGTAACTCGATGAAATCTTCTACAGGGTCATACAAAAAGTGCAATTTGGCTCACTTACATCAGATTTCCCAAGTAGAATTCAGTCAGATAACACCTTGAATGCGCGAGCAAAAAAATTTTCAAAGTATGGCTTTTAGGCAAATTTTCCCGTTTCTACGGTACATGGACTGCTTACCAAAATGCAAAGTTGTCATTCTTAGAGTTAAGTAGATATTTTTCCCCTTTCCCCGGGAAGACTTTGCTTTGAGGTTTGTTTCTGGGAAACCAATACCTTCATGCTATTAATGTAATTTGTGGATGGGAATATATTGTTTGTTGACCTTTTTGACAATCTCTTATATTCTAGAAGTAAGGCTTCTAAACTTTTCAAAGCACACTAAAATTATTTGTTGACTGAGTATCAATGTGCTCAACAGCTGTGTTGTGTGCAAGGAATATCCATACGATATCCATACGTATTTCTTATCCATTCCTTTTGCTACTACGTTTCAGCCATTTTTATTTAGCCTTTTGCGTTTTTTGAACCACTTGCACAAGAAAGAGTTTATTTCCACACAACAAACCAAACAACTATAGTCAACACAACATCATTTGAAATGATGAGACCACTTTCCCAGCCGGCAAAAAGACATCTTTTAGAGGTCTAAAAGACGTCTAACTAGACGTCTAAAAGACGTTTAGAAATGTTCTGTTTTGTCCGTTTGAAAGACGTCTGAAGAAATACGTCTTTAAGACGTCTAGCAAGACATCTTTTAGACGTCTTAAAGATGTCTTCTAGATGTCGCTAATTTTAAGACGTGTTTTAGACGTCTTTAATACATCTTAAATACGTCTTTTAGATGGAGTTTACTTCAAGACGTGTTTTAGACGTCCTATAAATGTCTTAAAGACGTCTTTTAGGTGTCTTAAAGGCGTTTATTTGAAGAAGTGATCTAGACTTAGCCTATCCTGTAGCATTGCTTGACTAAGGCAAAGAATACAATGACGTTCACGTGAAACATTTATTTAAACATATTTAATTATCTCAACATTTTAGAACGATTTCCATCAATAAATAACAAATAAATAAATAAATAATTTTCTGGAATTCTAAAAAATATGATTTTCATAACCAATAAAATATTGAAACTCTTTATAACTTATTCTACAGATTTTTTAAATAAAATCTAAGCAACCGACCGGTCAGAAGAGTTAGGATAAAATCAAGATGAAACTCAAACGAAATGCATTTCCAGAGTTACAGTGCCCTAATTATTTTAACCTTTATTTTCAGATTAAGTGTACATACAAATGCAAGCAATGATGTTTCACATAATGTACAAAAGCTTTTCAGTTCAGAGAATTTCCTTAGACTTTTGAAAAAATAATTGAAATAAATATCTTAATAAGTTAATAAATAAAAAAAATTAGATAACATAGCTAATATACATTCATTCCGAATTTTTTTCCTCCCTCCACCACCTTTCGCATCAGGGGCGTTTTTTAATTTCGTCGCCACTACTTTTTTTATATCTTTTTCGACGGCACCAGCGTGTTTCTTTTGGACACTCTCTAGTAGAAATAACATCATACAAAATAATTAAACAGAGAAAGAAATATTGTATATAATATAATTGTATATAATGTATTGTGAAATGCTTACCAACAATAACGCTATAAATTTTCTTTCTCTCCAGTGGAATCTTCCCACCGAACCCTTGCATGTTCATTTCGGACAATACGTTAGGAGAGAACAGTCTAGTAGAAAAACAAATAAATTGTTTTAAAAGAATGAATTGACAGGTTATCTTTCTATAATCGTTTCTTGGTTTTACCTATTCATAATAAGTTTAACCGCTTCTCGGTAATCCACACCGCCCAACTGAACAAGCTGAGAAATCTGAAAAGATAAAAATAATGTCGAAGAGGTACGAACACATCGAGTCTAAATTCAGATGACAACACCACCAGTACTTATGGTAAAATTCGTAAGAACAAGTAAGGTAAAAAGCAAGTGCATTACTACTTCAATGCTACAGCAAAATGAGTCTTTCAAGTACTCATACTTATGTTATCACAAAAATTCATCTCGAACTGGAATGCTAACTATCTGCAGGACAGAAAAGCCACTTCAGGAGTAGCTAGGAGACCCAGCTACATTGAAAGTAAGCAGGCTAAGAGTAGATGGGTCTCCTGGCTACTTCAGGAGTGAACTTTAATTAAAAGCCGAAAACAAATAAATTAAGAAAGAACACTTACCAATAAATAAAGCAAAAACACACCACAAAGATAAAGTGTAATCAGAACTACCCGAACTACCCGATAAAAATATAGCTCCATCAACAAACCATTTTTACAGAACATATACTTCAGGGGGAGTTAAAAGTAATACTTTGTAAATAATGAAAGCTACACATAAAATTATATAGTAAAAAAACATTTTTAATTTATTAACACATACTAGAAATCTTTGATTTTTAATTTTATACTTACAGTGTTCTTCTTCTTGCTGCATAAATGTGATTAAGTTTTTTATTGTTCCCCCGTCTCATATTCAGCATAAAATTCAAAACGCGCGAATAACTTTAAAAGACGTCTAAGGGGGGGTTTACACGTACGTGAGATGAAATCTCATCCCGGGACGAGTTTCATCCCGGGATGAAATGGAAAACGTTTACATGTGTGTTTCATCCCGGGATGAAATCATGTTAATTTCTTCCCGGGATGAGTAGTTTCATCCCGCGATGGAATGTGCTTTTACTCGCCTTGGGTATGATAAATCGTAACTGAACTTTGTTTGAAAAGAGCTGATAAAATAAGAAACGTGTAGAAAGATGGCTATTGGACAGAGAAAATTTGCACTTTCAACTGCATCTTTATCAACAATTTTAACAATTGCATCCTTTCTTATGCAGTTACACGTAGTAGTTTTCCTAAAATGAAAATATTTTAATAGGTTTTGGTAGTTTCATGTAAAAGTTCATAAATGTTGCTCAAATACATATCTGAAGTGATAATATAAACAAACCTTTTTCCTTGATTCTCTCTTCCACTTATCCTAACACCGCGTCCACGTGCAACGAAAGAAATCTTTTCCCGTCGAATACTCAACATCTTGTTCAAAATGCGCACCTTCTGCATCTTTAGCACGGGATGAAAATTAACATATGTTTACACGTGATTTTCTTCAGTTTCATCCCGGGAGGAAGTGTTTACATGTCTTTTTTAGCGAATTTCATCCCGGGATGAAATCTCATCCCTGTCCTAAAGACAGGGATGAACTCATCCCGGGATGAGATTTCATCCCGTCTAAAACATGTAAACAATATAAACGTTTTGACCTGACACAGGGAGCAACTCATCCCGGGATGAAACTCGTCCCGGGATGAAATTTTACGTGTAAACCCCCTCTAAAAGACGTCTTTAATGCGTCCCGAAAATCGAAAAACGTCTTATTTTCGTCTTTTTTAAAACGTCTTTAAGATGACTTTTTCAAAACCAAATTAATCTCTGATAATTGCAGACGTCTTTTAGACGTCTTTTAGACATCTAGCTTTTACAAGCTCGCTTAAAGACGTCTTTAAGAAGTCTTTAAGGAGACGTCTTTCTTAAAACCCTTATTAGACATAAAATAGACGTCTAAAAGACGTCTTGTGCCGGCTGGGTTTACACCACAAAATTTTGTTAATTGGTCCTTAGAGATTTTGAATTCTTATTGCTAGTTGGAAATGTAGCGTATTAGGCTTTACCCTCTGTCTGGGGTAGTAGGATGTACAGAAAAAAATTGACCTTGATTATTTCTAATGTAATCCACTCAGCAAAAATCAAAACAGTATACATCATACTGGAATTTGAAAGGGTAAAATCTCTGTCACTTTGGGTAAATAATCAATCTATTAGGTATCTTATTTGCCATAAGTTTTTTAATAATGAAAACATGAACATTCAATTAATTTATTTTCTTAAACGAAACTTTTCGTAAGTATCTCTTACATCTTCAGGTAAATACACTGTTGTACAGTGTTTTTATTATCAAATTGAACTGCTTCACAAAAAAAAACTGTAAACATTACCTCTGTAATGGCGGAAAATTATTGTCTGATTTGCTATTCAATATACAGCAACTACATTGTAGTGTTAGAATTTATAACATTTGCCCATGTGAAACTTTATAACACATTTTTGGCTAATAGGATAATGTAGCTACAGTTTTCAAAAATTCTTTAAATGAATTAGATAACTGAAAAATAAACAGTTTCTTATTAACAATGAGGAGCAAAGAAACGAATCAATAAATTGGTTTTTCTATAACTGTACACCTTTGTGTTGAGTTCGTTCTAATAATATAACATTACATAAAATGATTTTACTTAGGAAAAATCACATTAATAACTTATTACTATCATTTTGTGAATGGGAAATTTTATGTTCTTATTGGATTTCTGCGTAAGCAAGAAATACTTTACGATCGTCCGTGTTTTTCTGGTTTTTTTTGGATTTCTGCGTAAGCAAGAAATACTTTACGATCGTCCGTGTTTTTCTGATTTTTTTTTTTTTTTTCATCTTACTGTCCAAACCTACGCATTTTTGTTTCTTAAATTTCATTGGTTCATAAAAAAGCCGTCTCAATCGTGATTGGTGCATAATGCCCGATTTCTACGAAAGGGTGCTTAATATAGCCACCTTAACTTCAATAGCGACAGTTTATTGGCTTGATTTCCGCCATGTGATCATCCGGGTATTTTTCGACTTTACGTTTGCACGCCGTTTGCATAATGGCAGAAGAAACCGAAGAAACCCACATAGACTTCCACATTGATTGATCAATACTGAATAGATTTAAAAGAAGATTTACACTTTCAAAACGAAAAGGAAAGGGTAGAAATTTATAATTATCTTACAATGATTCTACAGCGTTCATTCCTTTCTAAAAACAAGTTGTCA
The DNA here is from genome assembly GCA_027922465.2 of Turritopsis dohrnii. Lineage (NCBI taxonomy): Eukaryota > Metazoa > Cnidaria > Hydrozoa > Anthoathecata > Oceaniidae > Turritopsis > Turritopsis dohrnii. The sequence continues at coordinate 480,193 of BQMF02000275.1, forward strand.
ATGTTTTGTAAAACAGTGTGTGCAACTTTTATTTTTTGGAAAATGTCTGGGATTCTTTTAAGCCTTTCTAGATACAAAATACCGTTTGTTTCATGTGTGGGCTGTAGTGCTTTTTAAGCTCTGGATACATACAGCCCAGCTCAGTTTCCTCTTCAGCTCCAACAACATACAAGGAATGTCTTGTCTACCCTCTGCCTGTGCATCTCTCATTTTATGTTTGATGTTTCTCTAGCTATTTCAGCTTATATACTTGTATAGTTCTTGGCTGTATTATCAATGTCCTGAGTTAGGAATGGGGACTTACTATTTACGATAGCAAATTGAAACTTACCTTGATTGTCTGTAAATTCTAAATACTGGACATCTTTTAACGCAAATTTCTGTTTTCAGTTATAGTTTAGATCATATTTTTCATAATCCTAATCTTTCTTTGTTTACTTCTTGTGTTTGGGAAGTATTTTCATAATTAGGAAGATTGACCGTACATACGTAATCACAGTGATATCTGAAAGCATATAAATTTGATGTTATTTTGTTCGTTAAGTTTATTATGAGTTAATGTAAGGTTCGTATTGTGTCAGTTATGCTTTCATAATGCCCTGGCGTGTATACGTAATTAAAAATTTATTGCTTTTTAAGTTTCTGAATCAATTTTTATAATCTTTTCATGAAATTTAGTTCAGATAATGCATGTTTTTAAATTAAAAAGATGGCAATGACATATTGTTACTCGAATTAAAGCACAAATTTCTGTTTTCAGTTATGTATGTTGATTTTGTATGTATATATAGATGTATTTAGTATCATTAAAATCTACGCTTTCCTTTCTGTCCTTGTGAATTAGGAATTCTGTTAGGAAGATTGACAAGACATTAAATTCTTAACATTTACATTGACTTACATGCATACTCACTGTCTTATCAGAATTGATCACTGAATCCTTAATATCATTTCGTACCAACAAAATAAAGAACATTATGTCATTAAGATATAATCAAGTTTATTGGTTAATCGAGTTTTGCATAGTGACAATTATGTTTTTTCCAGATTTTTGGGGAGTACATGATCAGAAATTTGATAAATATATATTGCGGATTAAACTTTTCTTAAATTTCAAGAATATCATAGTCTTTCTTTTTTGTAATGACAGCTATATATTTTTCAGTAATAATCATTCAGCTTGATTGTACAAACAGTTTTTTATGAAAAGCTAAAGATGACATAAAGAAAAGCTCATTTTCTTCTTCGATTTTGCAGAAATCCTTCTGCCCGATAGGGCATCTTGTTTTTTTTCATCTTACTGTCCAAACCGGCGCATATTTGTTTCTCGAATTTCATTGGTTCATACAAATGGCGTGTCAATGTTTATTGGTGAATGAAGCGCCACTCATGCTAAAGGCTGCTAATTAACTGATCTTATTGGCTCGATTTTCGCCATGCCATGTGATCATCCGGGTATTTTTCGACTTTACATTTGCACGCTGTTCGCATAATGGTATACTATCAGCGGTACCGAAGAAACCCACTTAGATTTCCAAAAGTTTATTGATCAATGTGGAATATATTTAAAAGAAGATGTACACTTCCAAAACCGAAAGTAAAGGGTAGATAATTTATCTTACAATGATTCTACTGTGTTCATTCTTTTCTGAAAAAAAGTTTACAATGATTTGTAAAAACAGTGTGTGAAAAAGGAATGCTTTTGTTTCTTGGAAAATGTTTGGGATTCTTATAAGCCTTTCTAAATACAAAAGACTGTTTGTTTCATGTGTGGGCTGTAATGCTTTTTAAGCTCTGGGTACGTACAACTCAGCTCAGTTTCCTCTTCAGCTCAACAAGAATGTCTAGTCTACCCTGCCTGTGCATCATTTTATGTTTGATGTTTCTCTAGCTGCTTTTTTAGCTTATTTACTTGTGTAGTTCTTGGCTGTATTATTACGGTAGCAGCGTAAGCGAATACCGTATTAAAACACCCTTGGACTCCTCCTCCTCCTACTACTACTACTACTCCGGCCGAAACGGCAGTTTTTAGCCTACGATTTAGAGTATGCGAATCCCCACTAAAAACTCAATATACATTCTAATGAACGAACGCAGCCTTTTGAATTTTCGAAGGTTTTCAATCACATACATTTAAAATACGTTTTCTTTGATATTTTATCACTTAATTGATGAAGGAATGGATATTAATCAAATAGGTCTACATAAAACTGGGATTTTTTAGTTACTTATGGTACTGAATCAATGAACTTTGGCACTTGAAAATAGATATGTTTTTCGTGTCAGTAAAGCACAGATCAGACTTTCTTATTACTTTCTACGTTTGTTAGCTATCTGTTCTGTTTTTGAACATCAAGGTTTTCAAAAATCGAGTTAAAAAAAGGCAGTTATCTGTTTGAATTCATTTTCGGTTTCAAAAAATTATAATTCAAAACATACATTTTTTTTTTACATTTTTTTCTTATAAAAAAAACGTACGTTATAATAGTCAGGGCGCTGAGACGTAAAAAAAACTGGAAACGAGAGGGACAAATTATTTTTAAGTGAAACTGGTTCGGTAGATCGTACTGATCACGAAATTCTTTACCGGACAATCTGAATTTATTTAAGGGCCATTTCCTGGACCTATATTGGTTTTGATGACGTCATCCATAGGACAAAAAAATATAGTTCACCTAAAATTGTTAATATATATACCATTCGATAGCATTTTTAGAACTGAACAAAAGTTATGAAAAGGTCATATAGAAATTATCTGTCTATGCCGAATTATACATGATAGAAAGTATTTCTATGACGTCATCGCTTATGAAGTTTGACGAATTGGAAGAACAATTCTGAATGAAATTCACGGGGTAAAGATCAACACAACACAACGTTATAAGTAAACAAAATATGTAAACTATTCAGTGTCGCTATCAAACTCATCACTGGAATGACAATCATCTTCCATCGGAAAAAAGATTCTCGCAGTTCACGCAGTTACATAACTCGGAGCACTTCAAGCCATGCGATCTGCAAACAACTGAACGTGCTTTTTAGTGCAATATTTTCCTCCATGTGCATTAAAGATGATATCTTGGCAGAGGCTATCAATAACTCGTGTCTTTTTGTTAGATACAGTTGTTCTGCTACTGACCAATATGTTTCGCATTAGCCTTTAAGGACGATGGAACGATTGTAAAAAATTCAAGTAAAGAGTTTTCAAGTAGATTCAAGTAAAGTGAAAGTTGGTGACAATAAATGTATTTCCTCACGAATTACAGCAGCAACTTCGCATATCTTATCGTCAATGGACAATCACGACTTTTCAAATCGGTTATCTCCTTACATAGGATTTCGATAATTCGCCCTTTCTCTTCGTTTTTTTTTAAATAAGAGCGATTGTCCATACTTTTGTCGCCAACAGTCCACTTCATCTTTGTGACATTGAATAATTCTATCTAGTTCGTTTATCAGGAATCATAGAAATGCCAGCCTGTTTTTGTATATTGAGAAGTTCCTCTGTATCTATAATCACGAAATTATCAATGACCTTCTCTTTCACAATTTTTGCAACAGATACAATAACTGTATCAGTAAAAGAAGAAAAACGCTTCAGTGGTCGAGTGTAATCCCGGTAGCATATTCGATGATATTGGAACTCAAGAGATACAATGCTCTGCCAATCTTTCCCAGAAACATCAGTTAGCAAACTGTTATTGTCATTCCTTATTGTGAGGTAAACGTTGTAGCAGCAGTCTCGGTCACACACTTCCCTAAATCCTCATATCCACCGCCTCGTTTGGATGTTTTTAACACCACAGATACAGCAAGTACTTACACACAAAGTATACGGACATCATCCATGCCGCATTATTCGAAGTAAGGATTTCTGAGAATAAAAGACGTTTGAACAAACCATGACCATCTCTCTTTCTCTCTTTATGCTAAAGTTGACGCTGGTTGACGGGGGGAGGGTGCTACAACTGTTGACGTCAACCTTCACAATTTTCAAAACCTTGACTTTTCTAATTAAGTATGAAAATGTTTACACTGAATGTGATCTTGATGTGGTCCGTCGTGGCGTGGGAAAGTCCTTCCGTATTGTTTTTGTTGGCTCCGTTGTTCCGTTTTTTCGCTCACGTGATGTACGAACGTAAAACAATAAGCACAGATGGAGACAACCTCGAACCCAGGGTCTCTTTGCCGCTATCCGTATATCGAAAAGGATGGAGATGCAGATGGAGATTGATCAGAGAAAAATTACACGAAGATCATTGCAAATGTTTTTACGTCTAATTAAAAATGCGTAAGAAACTAAGATACAAAAGGACCAGTGGGGTGGAGGTTGTTGTTTTTTTTGGAGGGGGAGGGGGATCTCTTCTCAAACGATGACCTCAACTGAGGGGGAGGGGGCAACGCAAAGTTGACACAAGTTGACAGACGGGGGAGGGGGAGGGGTGGTCAAAAATCTTGAAAAAATGGTTGACGTCATTTGTGAACAATTGAGAAATGTTCAAATTAAAAGAAATGTTCTAAAGTTATATTATCAAGTAGATTTTTAAATTTAATTTACAAGTTTACAATCGATAATAATATCGCTTCATTTTTCCTTGTTTCATTATAAACCCCCGTCTTTCAAATCGAATGTAAAATAGAAATTGACATTCTAAAGAAGCTATCACGAAAATATGGCGTCAAAGATGTGGATTTTTAAAGCATGTTTTTAATCACACATTTTCGACCTGGATAGCTTTAATAAATAAAATAATTTTGTCCGGTAAGGTTTTTCGTGTTGCTTTATAGGTGTATATCACATCTATCAAGCTTTTAATTTGTCCCCCGATTTTGCATAGTTATTTGATTTTTTTACGTCTCAGCGCCCTGACTATAAACAGCTCATGCATGTATAATTCTTTTGTCTTCTAATAAATTAAATTGCTGGTGTGTTGCGATTAGACCCTATTTACACGAGTTAGTAATTTTAAACATTATAATATCGTTTATGCCTGTTTTCCACCAGTAAGATATCTCAAGAAATAACGTTTACAGAACGTTTAAGAACTTTAAGTAAAATTTCAAATTTAAAAGTATTCTTGTGGCAAGTACTTTTGCTGCTACCGTTTTGCGCCATCTGGCTCTTGTTAATGTCTTGAATTAGGAATGGGGACTTCCTATTTATGATAGCAAACTGAAATTTATCTTTACTGTCAGTAAATTTTAGTAAATGGCGGACATCTTTTTTTAATACAAATTTCTGCTTTCAGTTATGTTTGCTAGTTTTGGTAAGTTTGGGTCATATTTTTTCATAATCCAAATCTTTGTTTACTTTTTGTGTTTGGGAAGTCTTTTCGTAATTAAGAAGATTGACCGTATATATTGAAAGACTTACGTAATCACTGTGATATCTTAAAGTATCTATTTAAATTTAATGTTCTTTTGTTATAATTAATGCTTATATAGATGTATTTTGTATCATTAAAATCTACACTTTCCTTTTTGTGCTTGTGAATTAGGAATTATATTAGGATGACAGGCAAGACATATTGAATTCATAAATTCGTAACATTTACATTAACATACATGCATACTCATTGTTTTATCTGAATTGATCACTGAATCCTTAATATCATTTCGTACCAATGAAATAAAGAACATTATGTCGTTCGTTCAGATATAGTCAAGTTTAATGTTGTTTATTACGGTAGCAGCGAAAGCGAATACCGTATTAAAACACCCGTGGACTCCTACTACTACTACTACTCCTTCTCCTACTCCGGCCGAAATGGCAATTAGTCTGCGATTTAGAGTCTGCGAGACTCCGCTAATAACGTAATGTAAATTCTAATTAAGGAACGCAGCCTTCGAAAGGTTTCACATATCAAACATTTAAAAGGACGTTTTCTTTGATGTTATATGAAATAATTCATGAAAGAATGAATATTAATCAAATAGATCTGCATAAAAATGGAAGTTTTAGCTATTTATGCTAACTGAAAATACATTGATACTTAAAATTTGGTTATATATAGTTTTTCTTGTTAGTAAAGCCCATCAGTTCAAAACTTCTTATTAGCTCGTTTGTTAGCTACTACACTGTTTAGAGATCTAGTTTAAAAAGGCAGTTATTTGTTTGAATTCATTTTTGGTTCTTGTTTTTTTTCTACATATGGTCTTAAAAAAATTTTCTTATAAAAAAATATGTACGGCTCACGCATGTATAATTCTTTTGTCTTTTTAATAAATTAATTTCTGGTGTTTTATGATTAGACCCTATTTACACTAACAAATCATTATAACATATTTATCGTTTATGCCTGTTTTCCAGCAGTGAGATATAAAGGAAAAACAAGCCTCAAAGAACTTTGTAGTAACTTTTCATAACTTTAAGTAAAATTGCTGCTACCGTTTTGTGCCATCTGGCTCTTGTTGGTATAAAGTTTTGCATAGTGGCAATTATGTTCTATCCAGATTTTTGGGGAGTACTGATCAGAAATTTGTATTGCGGAAAAGATTAAACCTTTCTTAAATTTCATGAATGTCGTAGCCTTTCTTTTTTCATACTTCAGCTGATTTTGCAGAAATCCTTATGCCTGCTAGGGCATCTTGTTAATTTATATGTTTGTTTTACTATTTCAGGTGTATATAAATCGCATTATCAATGTATGAATGAAGAGGAAATGTATAATATTGTTGGACATCTCTTACACTTGAAACAATGGAAGGGCTGAACCAAAGGTAGGAGTAACTAATGTCAAAGTGAAGTGTTGAGCATTAACAGCCATGTGTTAAAAAATAATACTCGGGAAACATTCATTCAAAGATATCTTCAGTGATAATTCATTTGAAAGGAACGACACATTAAAGCATGTTTTAAATTGAATTTTATTTCATAAAATCTCAGTCGATCTAATATTGGTTACTTCCAACCCAACCACTTCAGTACGACTGGAACCCAGTCTTTCATCCTCTTCTAATTTTAACCGCGAACTAGGCAGCATCTTGAAAGAAAATTTTATTTCCAGCATGGATGGAATTGCAGGAAATTCCACTCAGAACGATGGCACTAATGATGAGATACCATCTGATGCACCATCTCCTGGCCAGAATGGCAGAGATTGTAGACTAAACGAGGGTGACGGTCGAGTCAACGACAGCTCTCGAAAAAGAAAACACTCAAAGAAGGGTAGGATAAAGAAGAAGAGACGACGATCTAAATCTTCTTCCCCGAGCAGTAGCAGTTGTAGCAGCAGCTCCTCAGACGATTCTTCTGATGTAGAACCAGCAGTTAAACGGTTCAGAGTGATTCCTGAGGAAGATTTACATAAATATAAGCTGACAAAATCAATGGCTTCATTTGCAAATGAACATTTTGAATCTTATATTGCTGATAAGGAACTTCAATCGAATGTGTTGAAGGAAAATCCAGTACCAGAGAACATTGATTCTGTTAAAAAACTGGATGATTTTGTGGTTTCAATTCTCAGTAAAGAGAGACGCAGACATATCAGCAATGAAGTGATAAACCAAGACAAAGTCTTGGAGAAGATTCAAGGAAAGATAAGGGACATTATGGGTCCCTTATGTCGTCTTTGGGACATTGTTGAGGGAGCCTCCAACTCTAAGGAGGAAATAGTAAATGTCTCCCTGGAAAATTTACAAACTTATATAGAGCAAACCATTTTGATGGTTGGACAAAGCTCGAATACAGTTACTTATCATCGGCGGTATAATGTTTTGAATAACCTCATGGGATCATCAACGCAGGCAAAAGAAACTTTGAGGGAGAAAAAAGATCTGTTACAGAAGCACGATAAAAATCTCCTGGGGAAAAAGTTCTGCAATCATATTGTGGAGGTCACCAAAACGAGAAAGACGACGATGGAAGCATTTTCCCGAACAAAACCCATCAACACACGGGTGATGGAGCCCTTTACGGAAGCCTTGTATCAAAATAAACAAAGGGGGGAGAGGTGCGGGGCGAAGCGTTCTCCTCACAAGAGGCTATCATCAAAACAAAGCACCAAGATGGCAGCAACATCAACATGGGTCATCAATTAGAGGCAGATACCAATCTAACCAAGGTGGAAGATATGGTAAGTTTAAACAAAAATCAGCTACCCAGCATTGTCTTGGTGGATTCAGCACTAGTTCTGGAGAAAGATCTCAAACTAGTACACCCTGTGATAACAATTATTTTGCAAAAAAGTCATTCCAGTTCTTCCTCTAGCAGGAAGACTCAAACACTTTCTGGAAAACTGGGAATTAATAACAAGAGACCCAGATATATTAACTTTGATAAAAGGCTTCAAAATACCCTTTCTGAGCCAACCAATCCAGGGTCATGTTCCAAAGGAGCCTCAAATGAGCAGGGCACAGAGAGATCTAGTGCAGAAAGAAATAGAGACAATGCTGGAGAAAGGAGCTATATCTCTGACAAATCCTACACAGGGAGAGTTTGTGAGCACGTTATTCCTTGTGGAGAAAAAGGATGGTGGCCAACGCCCAGTTATAAATCTCAGAAGGCTGAATTTCTTTGTACCCTACGAGCACTTCAAAATGGAAAGTTTGGAGTCACTGAAATTCCTCTTAAAGAAAGGAGATTTCGTGTGCAAGTTAGATTTAAAAGACGCCTACTTTTGCATCCCTCTCCACAAGGACTCGCGGAAATATGTTCGATTTCGCTGAGAGGGACAGCTTTACGAGTTCCTCTGTCTCTGTTTTGGCCTTGGTCCAGCACCTCGTGTATTTACCAAACTTCTGAAAGTGCCTTTGGCAGTACTAAGGAGGTTGAACATGCTCATTATAATTTACATAGACGACATGTTAATAATAGGCAGAACAAAGGAGGAAGTGGAAACAACCAGAGATACTCTGGTTTACTTTCTACAGCATTTAGGCTTTCTACTGATTTTAAAAAAAACAGTACTTCAGCCTTGTCAGAAAATAGAGTTTCTGGGATTAATAGTAGATTATCAGACACTAACCATCTTATTGCCCTTACACAAGGTTCAAAAAGTGCAGGGAGAGTGTTCGAGGTTGTACAGCAAGAATGCCACATCAATTTTAGAACTGACACGACTCCTAGGTCTTTTATCGTCGACCATCCAAGCAGTATTACCAGCTCGGCTCCAAATTCGACACTTTCAGCAATTACAGATCAAGTCTTTGAAATTGAGGAATTCATTTCAAACAAATGTAATTTTGACACCACTAGCCAAGGAGGAACTGTTTTGGTGGATGACAAACCTTCAACATTCAAATGGCAAGGTATGCATTCAGGAACGGTTAGATCAAGTTTTGATCCAAACCGATGCCTCCAAGAAAGGATGGGGGCGGTGTGCAAGGGAGTTCGAACAGGAGGAAAATGGTCCAAGGAGGAACGATTGCTTCACATCAATGTTCTGGAACTTTTGGCTATAAAGCTAGCTTTGTTAACATTCACAAAGTCAGCACAAATCAAGTCTATTCACTTTCAAATAGACAACAAAACAGCACTACTTACCTATTGAAGATGGGGGGCACAGCAAACAAGACAATGATAATCTTGGAAAAAGAAATCTGGGAGATACTGTTCAGGAAGAACATAACTATTACAGCCGAATATATACCCAGTGCGCTAAACCAAGTGGCAGACTGGGAGTCCAGAAACCACAGGGACTCCTCAGATTGGAAACTGTGCCCTTCGATCTTCCACAAAATCGGGTCTCGGTTTGGCCATCCACAAGTGGATCTGTTTGCATCATGCCTGTGCCATCAACTGAAAAACTATTTTTCCTGGAAACCAGACCCACACAGCAAAGGGGTGGATGCTCTTCAACAAGAATGGTCATTTCAGTTAGGCCATACCCTCTATGCTTTCCCCCCTTTTGCTCTAATTTCACGGGTTTTGCACAAAGTGTTACAAGATCAGGTCCACACACTTATTCTTGTAGCACCAGTCTGGCAAACACAACCATGGTACCCAAGGCTCCTACAGCTGTTAATTGCCAACCCACTTGTCATACCTCAAACTCAAGATCTACTAGTGAATGCTCAAAAAGAGATACACCCATTAGTTGTAAACAAAACACTAAAGTTGGGGGCTTGGAAAATCTCAGGGAATCCCTTGTTAATTCAGGTTTATCAGAATCAGCTACCAACCTTATCACCAGCTCTAGAAGGCCGGGCTCAAACGCAAATTACGAATCGTCCTGGAGAAAGTGAGTTAGCTGGTGTTCTGGGAAGAAAATTGATCCAATTCAGTGCCCTATAAAGAATATTTTAGATCTTCTGGCAGAACTCTTTGATTTAGGCTATGCTTATCGGACTATCAATTCATATAGGTCTGCCATTTCAGCTTACCATGGCCTCATTGAAGGCAAACCTGTGGGTCAGCATGAGCAAGTGTGTACTCTTATAAAAGGAGTTTTTACTCAGAAACCACCTCAACCTAGGTATGCCTACACTTGGGATGTACAGGTTGTTCTAGATTTTGTCAAGAAAAAGTGGGGAAATTCTGTGACACTCCCTGACAAAGATCTCACTCTTAAACTTGTTACATTATTAGCTCTGACATCAGCATCCCGAGCATGTACAATTCACTGTCTGGATGTTCGTTTTATGGCACAGCATGCGCACTATGTTCAGTTCAAGTTTGGTAAACTACATAAGGGCTGGAAAACAGGTAAAAGCTCTCCCATAGTCAAGTACTATGAGTACGAAGCTGACAGAGAATTATGTGTTAAAACTACCTTAGAAGTTTATTTGAATAGAACAAAACAATGGAGGGATGGTCGGAAGACACAACTTTTATTAAGTTACGTTAACCCTCGCAAAGAAGTTTGTAGTAGTACCATTTCTGGTTGGGTAAAAAAAGTGTTAAGTTTGGCAGGTATTGACATAAGTGTTTTTAAAGGTCATTCCTCACGCTCGGCAGCTTCAAGCGCAGCGAGTCTAGCAGGGGCATCAGTAAAGGAGATTTTGAGCATGGGGTCATGTTCCAATGAATCAGTTTGGCAAAAGTTTTATAACAAGCCGGTCATGACCCCTGAAGCATCTTTTCAAAACAAACTATTATCGAACAGTTAATATCGCTTTGAACAGAGGATGAAAGACTGGGTTCCAGTCGTATTGAAGCGGTTGGGTTGGAAGTAACCAATATTAGATCGACTGAGATTTTATGAAATAAAATTAGTGAATTACGTCAGGGCGCGAAGCGCCCGCAATGTAATTCCGAATCGAACTGAACATAGTGCGCATGCTGTGCCATATTGTCCACCCACCCTACCCGGCACAAACATATAAATTGACACTATTTGAACTTTCACATTATAGGAAACCGAGCATCATACGGTCAGTAAAGAACCTACATGTAATATTTCGTAGCTGAGTTTAATAAGAGAATAAATGATTATCAGCTCAACATGAGTACTTCTGTGTCAATTTCTTTGCCCCTCCCTTATGGGTTTTGTATATAACCCTATTAGGCTTTTTAAACTTGATATTCTTTCCCTCGTTATGTGAAACAGGTTTTGATTTGAAAATAAACTGTTGGTGCTAAGACGAGAAAATTCTGGGTTCCAGTCTATTTCGCGATTGGGTTGGAAGTAACCAATATTAGATCTCCTTCGATTTTATTCATAAAATCGGAATTACATTGCGGGCGCTTCGCGCCCTGACGTAATTCACTAATTTTCTTTGACTTTTAAAGTTTCAATTAACTGAATGTTGATTTTCATCTCTGGGTTAATGTAAACATTTTTGGAAAAAGTTTGGAAGATGCCTGTTATATTTCTTGTTGGTTTCAACTTCCTGGTCTTCTTTATATGATAATATTTAAGTGTGTATATACTATTTACGCAGGATACTTTTACAACTGTGAGTGTCAAAAATATTTGAATCTGTACTTATGTATTAAAGAACTGAAAATTATTGATTCATAAAGTATTTTCTTTTATCTTGTTATTCCTTCTCTTTTCCATCTCCATCTCACGTTCACATTATCAAATTCTTAAAAAAAACACTACTATTACTATTAAACCCGACCACATTTTGACTATTTATATTTTGATATACTAGTTATATAATTGATAATAAGTTCTTCATACATGAAAGTTGCTATGGGCTAATTGTGTAGTTTTCATCAAATTACCACATCAAAACAAGGCGGGAGTACGGTTTGGTAAAATTTCGACATTTGAAATAATATACTTTGAATAGAAATATAACTCAAAAGTGCATTGTATTGATAGGCTTACATTGCATTAATTTTTTTTGCTGACAAAAGTAACATTCTTTTGGTTTGATATGGATGCGCATTCACGCACACAGTTACGAATTTAACTCGCTCGGTATATGTCTTTGTCGAATGAAAATCCGGCTTTCACGCATTCCATATTTTCGCTGGCGAACGTGTGATTACACGCACCCACTCCGCAAACATTATATATATTTTATTCGTTGCATAACAATCGAGTTACGACTCGATATCCCTCTCTCGATATCCCTCTTTTTACATCTTGGCTTACATTTACACTGTAAGTTAAACTTCCGTCATCATTTGAATGAGAAGATCTCCAAAGTCAATACCGGTATCGGGATGTTAAAGAGGTTGCGAAGTGCTCTTCTTAGGGATACACTTTTGACAATATATAAATCTTATATAAGGCCTAATCTCGATTATGGGGATATTATTTACGACAACCCTGGAAATGATTCCTTTACTCATAGTCTGGAATCCATTCAATACAGTGCTGCTTTGGCGATATCTGGATGCTTCTCTGAAAAGTGATTGACTGAAACGCTCAGTCCCCTTGATATATTTAACTGTCAAACTAAGAATCTGTCCCTCTCAGATATTATATGGTGGACTGCACTCTGGCATTCTGGAAAGTTGGGTTAGTGAGTGAACTACTTAACTACGTTATTAACTAAGCACAGCTAAAAATTGATGGCCCCGTTACATGAATTAATGTTTCAAATTAATCGTTCATAAGCTAACATCCAAAGAACGGGGGATACGAAGAGAGAAATAGACCTTAAACAACGTGTTATGGCTAAGCCATCAAGTATCGCATCGTTTTAAAGATTTTGATTATCCCACGGCGGAATGGAAATAAAAAGTAAATATTACTAAAAGCAATAAGAATGTAATTAGTGATACAATAGAATGTATAGAAACGAGGCGAAACTTATTAGCAAGGTGTTAACACGGTGTTTAAACAGCATTCTGGAAAGGTCTATTGAAAAAGTGGTTTGAAAAGAGGAACAAAATCCTTTCAAAGTTGTCTGAAAGTTCAGCAATCATCTGATCAAGACACTAGTTGCCATATTTACATGAAATACACTGTTATGTTAAATAGCGGTACAAATAAATGAAAGTAATATAAAATAAAAGAACCCAGGCCTGTAAACCTTCGGCACTTTTTTCACTGTCTAGATGGACAAGACAAAATGATCTTATACAGGGATAGAACAATTTGCATAGGTATTTTCACAGTAGACGTCTTCTGAACGCTAAGGTTTTAACATCTTTTTAGATTTTTCTCAGATTTCGTTCTAAACTTCATGCACTTCGTTGTGTATTAAGTATTTGCATCAATAGGGAAAAGGCTGTCTTGGATAAAGGCTATATGAATCAGTTGGAAGTTGGATCATGAAAATTAGAAAATTTAATTATTAGATCTTAACAAAATGTCAAAACCAAGCGAAACATAAACAAGAAAGAACGCCATTTTTAGCTTAAAATGTTTTGGATTTTGGTTTTTATGGGCGAGTTATCTTGCATATTCATCGTGACTTTCACCATGCTTGATGTCGCATGTCTAATATGGAATTCTGGAGCTTTTTTAATCGTCAAACTTTCGGGCCGAACAAAGATTAGTAATTGAGAAAAAAAAGAATTAAGTTCCATATTAAGTCAACTGAGAAAAGTGGTGTTAAGATGAAGATTTACCAGAAGAATGCTCAAAGAAAATATTATCAAATTTTGAATTGCATATTCTCTATGCTAGTTGCTATGAGAGTAAAAAATGTTAATTGTTTGTTTCACGCTGACAAGGCTTGAGTTAATTTGAACTTATTTGAACTTATTATTTAATTGTCTCTTTTAACCAGCTATTGCAAATTGGTAAGGTTGAAGCCATTAATAGAGATCATTAATTTTACTAAAACCTCATAACTTACAAGCTTTTAATCGTTTGTGTTGAAAGCAGATGGCGACACTTAATCAAACTCTATATCCAGCCGACAGATTTGTTGAAAAGGCCCTGCGGTAGAGTGCATTTCTATAGAAATACCTTAAAGTCAGTTGCGTACATTAAAAGTCGCGAGCATTAATTGTCGCAAGCAACCTAAACTGATAAAAGTCGCGTACATTAAAAGCATCTGATAGAGTGCTTTGAAAAGGGAGTCATTAACCCTTTTCCAAAGTTCCAAATGCTGATGTCACCAAGAAAAGAGCTCTCTAACAATCAGGAAGAATGGAAGCTGCCTAGGCGATCAGCAAGAATTCGTAGCAAGCACATCCAAAATGAGAACATTTTAACAACTTCAAACAGATTTGAAGTACCTCCAGAACCAGCAAAGACTACACCCACAAAGACTACTTCAGCAACTGTTAAATCCGATATCAGGCGCAGGAAATTCAGTCAAACACACGAACTGAGTACTGTTGTCAACATCTCAAGCGAACCGTTAAAATCGGCAGAAATCTCCGTTCTTGAAAAGGGACTAAATTTTTGTCCATCACAGAAGCTTCCAAATAAGTTCAAAGTATTGGATGATCTCTTTCAGTTTTGCCGAAAGATGAGACTGAGAGAGTTTTTTTCGCGAAAAAAGATAGACGGAGACTCTGATAATAACAACAAAACACCAAGTGAGGAGATAGAGCAATGTAACATCGACACGCGAATTCCGAATCCTGATTACGACCCAAAGTATAAGGACATACCCCATGACCTAGACGTTTACCTATCAGCCATCAAGAATGACGTAACGGACCTAATTGCAAAAAGAAACCATCAAAAAGACAATCTATCGCCAATCGAAAGAACCGCCTTGGAGTTTCTAGCGAATAAGAAGAATGTCATCATTCACAACGCTGATAAAGGAGGGAAGGTCGTCATCATGGATCGTGACCTATACATCCAGGAATGTCAAAAACAACTGGAAAACAGAGCGTTCTATCAAGAACTCATATCTGATCCCACTCAAGAGATAGCACACGAGATCGACACCAAACTTGGGGAAATGTTTAAAAGAGAACAAATCACGGAAAAAGAGAAAAATTTCATCTCACAACATTCCAACAGCCCACGACAGTCTATCTTCTATGGTCTTCCAAAGATTCACAAACAGTTCTCTATATTCCCACCACTAAGACCTATCGTTTCCAGCTTCAACTCTGTCAAGCTGTCTGAATTCCTTGATTCTTTTCTGAAGCACCAAGCTAGGAAGACGAAGTCATTCATAAAGGACACCAAAGATTTTCTAATGAAACTGAAAGAACTTGGCAAGATACCTGAAACCTCCATCCTAGTCACGATGGACGTCAATTCTCTATACACAAACATTGACCATACCGAAGGTGCTGAAGCTTGTTTCAAATTCTTAGAAAAGCGAGGAGACAAGCGCATTCCATCAAAATCACTCAAACAGCTAATACTACTTGTCCTTCAATCCAACGTGTTCCGGTTTGGTGATCGTCTATACAAACAAGTTAAAGGGACTGCCATGGGAACTCCGATGGCTCCCAACTACGCAAATCTGTTCCTGAGTGACTTTGAAGAAAGGCTCTTGGAAGAATATCGCCAGAGGACAGGCCTGTCACCCTATGTATACTATCGATACATAGACGATATTTTCCTGATATGGACACATGGTAAAGACTCACTTAATGACTTTCTCGAATTCTGTCAGGGATTTGGCGAGTCGAGAGGAATGAAATCAGAAATCAAGTTTGAGTGTAACACATCCCCAACCAGTGTCAACTTCCTTGACGTTGTCGTCACGAAAGCTCAATCTTCCATCATAACAAGCGTTTACTCCAAGCCTACAGATGCTCACCAATACTTGAACAACGAATCAAGTCATCCCAAACACGTGAAACGAAACATTCCGAAAGGTCAGTTTATCCGAGTCCGCAGAATATGCACAACAAAAGAAGAGTATGTCAACCACACCAACAAAATGATCATCCACTTCATTCGGCACGGATACAACCAACAAGCCTTACGAAAAACGCAAAAAGAAATTGGTGACATCGAACGGGATACTCTTCTTGTTGATGAGACGAAAAAGAAAGATGAACAGATCGTTTTCGTTACCGATTGGCATCCAAATCTTAGTACATTACCCCCGTTCTACGACAGATATTCAAAACTCCCCCGATTGTTGCATTTAGGCGTGGACAGACCATCAAATCGAAGATCACAAGGAATGATGTCTCTGTCCGATCCAAAAGAGCAATCACACCAACGAAACCATGCAACAAATGCAAGTTGTGTGGTAATATCAAAGAAGCAACCCAGATCAAGCATGGCGACGAGACAACGGTTCTTCACGACGGAGGCGGAAACTGCAAATCACGAAATGTTGTGTACGCCGCCATCTGTAAAAGACATAACACCATCTATGTCGGTCATACTGGTGAAAGGTTGAGCGATAGATTTTCAAAACACCGGTATGACATCGAAAAAAGACCGGGAAATTCAGAACTTGCCGAACATTTTCATACAGACCACGATCTCACAACCGATATGCAAGTTCTGATTTTGCAGAAGGATATTCAAACTCAAGCCAAACGAGAACGGCTTGAGGATCGGTGGATTTGTCGTTTACAAACTCTTCAACCGGCTGGGATGAACTTAGAACTCCACCAGTACGGAAAAGAAATGTACAGGCATTTCACAAAAACATTAACAATTACAAACTAAAACAAGAAAATTTGTAGTTCTTTGTATTTTACTTCTCGTTCATTTTGCATATTTTCTGCTATTGTTAATCATTTATTTTTATGACGTCAATTTTTTATGCAATGTAATGTCTTCTGTTAACTGTAAACATCATTCTTGAAAATGAACCGGAGGGGCTCGAAACGTTGAAACCTGGCGTATTTATTAATTGAGTACATTAAAAGTCGCGAGACGCCATTTTGAGAAAACTTTTTGTACGCATAAAATCCTGTAAAAAACATGAATTAAAGGAAAATGGAGCAGTTTTCCTCTGAGGATATCATTCACAACAAAAATGCACCCACTTTTTGCATACACTGACTTTTGCCAATCATTTATGGGTTGACATAAAACGTTGGAATACAACTAAAGAATGGCTGGCAATGACATCAAAGAAATGCCGACAGAATAGATTTTAATAATAGTAATGAAAGGCTTTAGTATTACTTGTGAACCTTCTCTTTTTATACGTCCATGTTTTGTAACAGACCCAAAATGTGGCGAATCATAAAAAAGAATAATGGCACGTATACAAAATGTCGCGAAAGTCGGGACAATTTACTCGTGACAATTAAGCTGGGCGCAAACCGATCAAACTTTTGTTTGATGGAATGTTTGACGAAAATCCGAATGTTTGTATAATCGAATTTACCGTTTGTGATAATTCATCAAACACTTTAAACTTTCGTTCATTTAAAAATCAAAATGGATGAAGTGGCCATGTTAGTAATCTTGAACGAGTTGTTTGATTCCAATGACGAAAAACCAACTCGTGGTAAGACAAGGCATTGGGTAAAAAGAAGAAAGGATCATGGATATTTCAACAACATTATTCAAGAACTGAAAGTTGAGGATCGAATGGGATTCAAGGAGATGTTTCGTATGGATGTTTCGGACTTTGAATATCTGCTTGGTCAAATATCTCATTTAATTTCTCCAAATGAAATAATTGGGGGTCATACGCCGATCTATGCAGATGAGAGACTCGCTCTTACACTTCGATATTTAGGATTCGGCGAGTCGTTTAACTCTTTGAGTTTTCAATTTCGTATTTCCTTAAATGCTGTTTCATATATTATCAAGGGATGTTGCAAAGCGATTGTAAAACAACTGGTGCCTTTGTTTGTCAGAGCGCCTGGTTCAAAAGAGGAATGGTTGGAGGTTTCCAAAAAATTTTAAAAACGATAGAACTTTCCGCACGCATTAGGTGCTATTGATGGCAAGCATGTTACAAATACAAAGCTGAAAAATGGAGGGTCATTCTACTATAATTACAAGCACACGCATTCTAACATTCTTCTGGCAATTGCAGGTCCAGAATACGAATGCTTGTATGCTGATGTCGGGTCAAATGGCCGAGTCAATGATTCGGGAGTGTGGAATAAAAGTTCTTTACATGTTGTTATTGAAGATGGGTCAGTGGAGCTTCCGGACAAAAAGGCATTACCAAATGGAAATATAGTACCTTACGTACTCTTGGGTGATGATGCCTTCGCACTCAAAAGTTTTCCCTATTACTTTAGGGAAAAACCCAGCGTACAAAAGAGAAATGGTTGATGAAAAACTCCACTAAACCTATTCAAACATGCATTTTTTACTATTTTTCTCTAAAAATATTTGATGAAAAATATGTTTTAAAACATATTTCATCAAAGATCATCAAACACGATTTTTTCTTCTTTTTTGAAAAAATCAAAAAATTTTGCTACATACAAACCGTCAAGCATTTCGTGAAATATAGTGAATTTCCAATGTTTGTTGAAATGTTTAATCGGTTTGCGCCGGCCTTTAGTGCTATTATACGCGACTATTTGTGACTTGGATTGAATTGAATTGAATTTATTTCTTTTCCTGGTCACTTTAAAATAGACAATGTATTTCAATAAAAATGCTCTTCCACACAGTGACATTTTCAGCATTAAAGTCAACTCCAAAGTAATTTAAATTCAATATGAACTCGTTTAGATATTTGCTTACGGAGGAGCTTAACTTAAAAAATGATTGGGGGGGCGTTCAGACTCAAGGCGTGAATGGGCGTTAATCCAGTAGGTAGATCGTGCCCTTGCACAATCCTGAAACTCCCCCAATCATTTTCACCCAGTGGAATCTGTAACAGATCTGGACTCAATGGAAGCAAAATTGGATTTTGGATGGACAATCTCAAAAGTTGAGGATACCATGCTTGGCACTGCCAGGCTGGTGTTACTAATAGAACTGTTGCCTGATCTGTTCGAACTTTCCACAAAACTTTGCCGATTAGAGAAAAGGGTGTAAAAGCATACCCTTACAGTTGAGCCCAACATGCCTGGAGTGCATCCTGTAACCTGCTGTACGGATCCACCTTCTATGAAAAACAGAGTGGTCCTTGATGAGACAGTCTTGAGGCAAACAGATCCATGCACGGAGTCCATCTTGCACAACAGAGATCTCGAAATATTTGCAGCTTTAGCTTCCACTCGCTGGAATCACTCATATTTCGAGACATTGTGTCTGCCTCAACATTCAGAACTCCTGGCAGATACTCTGCAGTAATCATGATCTGGTGGTGAAGAAGATATTTCCAAATCTCTTTGCTAAGCTTTGACAAAACTTCGCTCTTGGTAACCCCCATTTTGAAGAAGTACGTCAGAGCCACTATGTTGTCCATTTGGATGAGAATGCACAATGCATTTGGAAACATTCGGTGAAATGACAAGATTGCAAACTTTGCCGCCTTTAATGCCAGAACATTTATATGCTGAGTTCTCTCCTAGGCTCACCACTGATCTCTCGTATGATGACCCCTGGAAAACGCTCCCCAGCCCTGCTGGGATGCATCTGACGATATCACTAATTAAGGAGGTGGTGTTATTAGTGACGGACCATTTGAAGGTGCAGGTTTTGAATCCACCATGGCAGTTCTCCCATTGTCTCCTGATTTAAAGTAATGGAAGTGTCGTAATCTTGACTGTGAGCCAACTCGCTGATTTGTTGTCTCTACGCTCTGTACTGGAGAGAAGCCGGAAGAACTGCTATGGCAGAAGATGAGAGACGACCTATTAACTTCATCAGATCCCTTATGGTAACCCTTTGCATAGATTGGAAGCCTCTGCACTGAGTTATGATCTTCTCCATTTTTTCTGAGAGAAGACTCAGCTTCAGTTCTCTAGAATTCACCTCCACCCCTAGAAACTGCAGAGAGGTTGTAAAATCGATTTCTGAAAATTCACTTTAAAACCTAGATGCTGGAGGAGAAACACTAGATTGTCCCTTGCCATCTCTGCCTCTTTCAACGTTGTAGACAGAATTAAGCAATCGACCAGAAAAATAAATAGGCGGATGTTTAACCGTCTCATTAAACTTATTGGCACTTTCATTAACTTTGTGAAGACTCTTTGAGCTGGCCCTAGACCAAAACAAAGACACAAGAACTGATAAATCTGTTTTTTCTACTGGAAACATAAAACGTTTTGTGACTTCTGGTGTAGGGGAACTGAAAAATATGCATCTTTTAGGTCTACTTTGGCCATAAAATCCCCGATTTGAAGAAGTTCTTTTAAAAGAATGAGACTTTCCATCTTGAAATGTTGATATGGAATGTGTCTGTTTAAATTCTTTAAGTTTATAACTGGTCTGTAAAACCCTGCCTCTTTCTTTGGAACCAAAAAAATTGAACTTAGAAATTGAGTTTGCAAAGGAGAAATAGGCTCTATTGCTTGTTTTAATAGCATTTCCTGGTCCACTAGCATTTGCTCTTCCTCCTTCAAATTTGGCGGGTTTGGAGGTTGATTCTGTCTTGGTTCTACTGATATGAATGGTATCTGGTAACCCTTCACAATCTGCAAGATTTGAGGATCTTGAGTTAGGACTGACCAATTTTAGACATAGTGTTTTAACCTCCCTGCTGGTGGTAGATTGGGTAATAAACATTTTGGGAAAAGATTCCCACTACTATGAGCTTTTGCGTTCTTCCCGGACACACGAACACATTACGAACGCATGAAGAACGTATAAACGTTCTTCATTAGTCAATGAAGAACGCATATGAACGCATTGTGAACGCACGAGCGTTCTTGAAGAATGCATAAAGAACGTCAAGATACTTTCATGTAATTTGTGAATGCATAATGAACGTATTGTGAACGCACAAACGTTCATGAAGAACAATTGAGCGTTCATGAAGAACGCTCGATGGACGTTTTGCTTTTTATTAGAAGTTTATGTGTTCTTTATGCGTTCACAAGGCGTTCTTTATGCGTTCTTCAATCTTATCAGAAGTTTTTATAGTATTTTTTCAAAATAATGATTTATTTAGTTAATGATCAGCACACGTTGCTTTCTACGAGTAACTGTACAATTAGAAGCGTACAGCGCTTGCGTATCCGCATCATTTTTCGCTCTATTTTTCTTGATTACTTAGGATGGTGTTTGTCTATAAAGTTATTTTGTTTGAAAGAGCAAGGCGACACACGATCATTTGACTGCAAATTTGTGGGGACGCACGAGTGTTGAAAAGAGAGAAACATTTTCCCAGTTCTATGGCAACTGTTGAGAAGATATTGAGAAAAAAATAATTGCTTTTATTTTTACTATACCGTAAGCTTTCTCTTCTACATAATAAATAATAATAACAAATAACATCCTAACTTAATTTGGCACTTTGCGCTTGTTTACATGTGCTAATAAATGTTCAGGAAAACAATAAGCAGATATTTCATGGGGTTTTGTTGAATATATATTGAATATTACCAATAACACATTTTTAATTTTTTATTTCTTAACATGTGTATTCAAGAAACTGAAAACCAACAGGCATTGTAATGACTTTTCGAACGTCAAAATAGCAAGGTCATTGCAGTGTAATCATTGAATATTTAAAGAGTCTATTGACGGATGAATACAATAGGACGTACAGCGGTTTTAATTCTTAACTTGTTTAATACTAAAACACAATGAGATCAATTTAGATTTTAAATTGGTAAATCGAGTTAATAAAAACAAATCTTTCGACCAAGGAAGCTTTCGAGTCAAATGTGGCTTTTTTTTCTGAAAAACTGTTTCTTCATTGCCTTATTAATACACTTTACCTTGAACTTAAAACCTATATATTTGGTTTGTGGGGTTGATAATTCTATTAAATTAAATATTATCCATATTGAACCTGTAGAAAAAAATAGACTTTTCGCGAATGTTTTTATGTAACATTACGAAACTATTATTGTTGTATTTTTGGTATCAATAAATACACTGGTTTTGCTAACAAATATAAGTACTCGTTAACTGAAAACAATTGAACTTGAACATTTGCTTCGTAAAAAGTTTTAATCTTTAACGTCCACTCAAATTATACGTTAAGTTTGGCTTGTGTAAAAAGGGCCTTACAAACTAGCGTGCAATACAAATAAATTTTGTTCCTCTCAAAACGTAAACATGGCTTCTTTCTACTAGGATTTTGTAAAGCCGTCATACAAATTAGTTAACAGAATTAAGAATTTTTTCGTACTTTGTTTCATTCTATTTACTTTTTCATTTATCAAAATTCATTTACCAAAAATTATCAGGCAACTTCATAATTTCACTTGAATGAAACAATGTTTTCTCTTGAATGTTTACACCAAAACATGTATTGATTTTATAGTCCCATGATAAATCGTCGGAATGGAAACGAAGTCCGAATGATATCAAATTTATACGACTGATCTACTGTGTCAAACACATTACCTAAAAGAATTTTCTTAGGTTGAAATTTAGAAAGACACTGAACTATTACTCTAAAAGATTCGTTGATAAGCTGCTGTTCAACAAAAGTTAATAAAGCCAGGACTAAATTTTTTTGAGATAATTTTTTATATGTCATTCTGACGTCACAAACGGCGTCGAACAAATATCATGAAAATGATATGACGTTGTTTCGACGTCTTGTGTACGTCATGTTGTGACTAGTAACTGTTTTGCTTTGATGAAATTTATCATTATCTTTTTTATTATCATTTCACGGTGCTAACTAAACACGACAACAATTTTCGAAATTTCTAGCGGCAACTTCAAGATTAATACACAGCAAGTATAAAACAAAAGCATAAGATAATCATCTTTTGTTTGGAAGAATAAAAAACTAAAATGCTAAACAGTTAAAGAACGCATAAAGAATGCTTCAAGAACGCATACAATTCTATTAGAAACTATAGCATTCTTCATGCGTTCTTCATAAACGCTTTAATGTTCTTCACGAACGCTTGTACGTTCACAATGCGTTCATTATGCGTTCACAAATTACATTAAAATATCTTGGCGTTCTTTATGCATTCTTCAAGAACGCACAAGCGTTCACAATGCGTTCATATGCGTTCTTCATTGACTAATGAAGAACGTTTATACGTTCTTCATGCGTTCGTAATGTGTTCGTGTGTCCGGGAAGAACGCAAAAGCTCATAGTAGTGGGCCTTACCAAAGGGTAAATTTGCAGCCCTGATTTTGACTCGATTACAGAAGGCTTTCTCAAAAGAAATGGAATTGTGTTTACCTCTTTGATTAAAGAAACTCTTCCAAGAAGACGATTGCTGCTGTTGGTGCCCCCTGCCTCTTGTTCGAAACAAGGGGCCTTTCGAAAAGGGGCGACTGAACACAGGAGACTTTGCTTTGGTGCAACTTGCTGTTCCATAATTCCCAAGCTTGATTATCCTGGTAGCTAGTACCAAGCTCAAACCTAGTATGTTTGGCTGCAGGTTAGTCGTCTGTACTTGATATCTCACCGGACGTAGTCTCGGTATCAGGAATCATTTCATTCGCTATCACCTGGTTTTGTTCAACTACGGGATTAGCGGTGTTGTTATTCTGTTCCTCGTCAGACAATCTATGAAACAAACGTTTTTACATGCTCACATCAAAATCTCGTTCAATGACGTTCAGACGCAAAGCCTGAATGGGCGTTAATCCAGTAATTAGATCGGGGCGGAGATTTTATGAAATGTAATTCAAAAATGATGAGAGATTCTATTTTTCTATTATCATTTTTTTTCATGCTCACATCAAAACATTGAACATTGCGATGTTATGTTGCCATGAAAATCATTTATGATAACATGCTTTCAAAATGCCAATATCTCAAGGAATGAAAAGTGATTTTCTTAGTTTCAAAGACCGACTTCCATAATTTCATTAAAAAGAAAATCTTAGAGCAATTTGACAATGGAACAGTTTTCTATCATTAATAAAGACTTGAAAACCAGAACGGTGACGGCGACGAACAGCATACAATTTTACACATTGCCCATGCGTAAACTCCAGGAAAAACCTTTCATAAATTATTTCACGTTCGCTCACAACGTGGAAACAGAAGATTTGGCGTTCTGTGAAAACGTCATTGAACGAGATTTTGATGTGAAAATGAAAAAACGTCTGTTTCATAGATTGTCTGACGAGGAACAGAATAACAACACCGCTAATCCTGTAGTTCAACAAGACCAGGTAATAGCGAATGAAATGATTCCTGATACCGAGACTACGTCCGGTGAGGAATCAAGTGCAGACGACGAACCCGCAGCCAAACGTACCAGGTTTGAGCTTGGTATTTGTTGCGAGGATAATCAAGCTTGGGAATTATCCCCAGATTTACTCAAATACATCGACAGATACATTAGTGTACATGTTCCGGACAAAGAAATCAAGGAACATATTCTGCAAGAGTACCCAGTACCATCGAACCTTACATCAACACCAGAACTAGATTCATACATGAAGAATCTACTGCATGAGAATAATAAATTCTCTGTCTTAAAACAAGAACGTACTCTAAAGTCATTACAGGACAAAATGATGACAATATTTGCACCACTGTCACAGTTATGGACAGTCATTGACCAGGAAAAAGAACAATACCCTGATAATGAAGACCTCTTTAGGATGAACACTCTGTTTGAGCAAACTAATCTGTTGTTGGCTCAACTGTTCATTTCATTCTCTTATCACAGGAGAGAGAATATATTGTCAGCTCTAATGGAGAGCTCAGCTAAAGTGAAAGAGACGTTAAAGTCGCATTCTAAAGAGTTGGATGCTGAGTCAAATGAGTTGTTGTTTGGCGAAAACTTTGAAGAAAACATTATGAAAGAAGCTAAAGCAATAAAGAAATATTGAACAGTGTTCACTGGCCTGAAAGGGACAGCAAGTTGCTCCAAAGCAAAGTCTCCTGTGTTTAGTCGCCCCTTTTCGAAAGGCCCCTTGTTTCGAACGAGAGGCAGGGGGCACCAACAGCAGCAATCGTCTTCTTGGAAGAGTTTCTTTAATCAAAGAGGTAAACACAATTCCATTTCTTTTGAGAAAGCCTTCTGTAATCGAGTCAAAACCAGGGCTGCAAATTTACCCTTTGGTAAGGAATCTTTTCCCAAAATGTTTATTACCCAATCTACCACCAGCAGGGAGGTTAAAACACTATGTCTAAAATTGGTCAGTCCTAACTCAAGATCCTCAAATCTTGCAGATTGTGAAGGGTTACCAGATACCATTCATATCAGTAGAACCAAAACAGAATCAACCTCCAAACCCGCCAAATTTGAAGGAGGAAGAGCAAATGCTAGTGGACCAGGAAATGCTATTAAAACAAGCAATAGAGCCTATTTCTCCTTTGCAAACTCAATTTCTAAGTTCAATTTTTTTGGTTCCAAAGAAAGAGGCAGGGTTTTACAGACCAGTTATAAACTTAAAGAATTTAAACAGACACATTCCATATCAACATTTCAAGATGGAAAGTCTCATTCTTTTAAAAGAACTTCTTCAAATCGGGGATTTTATGGCCAAAGTAGACCTAAAAGATGCATATTTTTCAGTTCCCCTACACCAGAAATCTCAAAACGTTTTATGTTTCCAGTAGAGAAAACAGATTTATCAGTTCTTGTGTCTTTGTTTTGGTCTAGGGCCAGCTCAAAGAGTCTTCACAAAGTTAATGAAAGTGCCAATAAGTTTAATGAGACGGTTAAACATCCACCTATTTATTTTTCTGGTCGATTGCTTAATTCTGGCTGCAACGTTGAAAGAGGCAGAGATGGCAAGGGACACTCTAGTGTTTGACCTCCAGAATGTAGGTTTTACAGTGAATTTTTAGAAATCGATTTTACAACCTTGCCATTCTCTGCATTTTCTAGGGGTGGAGGTGAATTCTAGAGAACTGAAGCTGAGTCTTCCCTCAGAAAAAATGGAGAAGATCATAACTCAGTGCAGAGGCTTCCAATCTATGCAAAGGGTTACCATAAGGGATCTGATGAAGTTAATAGGTCGTCTCTCATCTTCTATCATAGCAGTTCTTCCGGTTCCTCTCTAGTACAGGGTCTGTTATAAAAAAGGTCTCGCTGACACGAAAAAATAAAATTGGTTCAAATAGGTTTTTATTATGTTTTTCCGATTCTTCAGGTCTTTTGTTTTCAGAAAAACATAGCTTTTTGATGACTGTGTCTCGAAATTTTCAAAAATCGAGACTTTACTTAATGCTGGTAACAAATTTGTTTTGTCGGACGGAATTTTTTCTATTTAAGTTTATAGATCTTTAAAAGATCACATAGATTTCGCTAAGGTATTGTTTTATGACAATTCAAAGCTTATAAAACAACTTAATTGGAAAAGTAAGGCATGAAACCTTCCCGAAAAGAATTATGGTTCAAAAAATCGTTTAAGTCAGTGCTCCCTATTTTTTTTCCGTCCGACAATAAAGTCGAATCAAAAAAGTTCTTCAGAGCAAAATAAAGGACAACTACCAAATGTTTATGTTTCTAAAGTATCGATGTATATAAGAAAGATTATCATTTTAACTTGAAATACCTAATGTTGGTTTGTAATTGTCTGGAATTGCGGTTTATTTTGAATGATTCCGTCCGACAAAAATAGACGAAAAAATTCTTCACTTCCAACCACCTCCAGAACATCAAAAAAAGTTCTTATTTTTTTCTCCTCAACTCTTACCAACTTACTTAATTTAGAAGGTCTAACGATAATCCCCCTCCTGGAGAATTGCCCCGCGGAAAATTGTCCCCGGAGCATTGCCCCACCCCCTGGATATGGGGTGGCAATCTTTCAGGGGAGGATTGTCCTAGAACCAATTTTGAATTCAATAAATTTCTCATGCTATTTGCATGTTTTATCCAATTTCAAATAATCATTCAACCAAGTTATTGCTTCGAATTCCAAATTCAAATTTGATTCGATTCGAATTCACATAATGGTATTCTTATGACGAAGATGTTGTCATTTGTTGTCATGAATTATCCAATATACCTGACGAAAATCACTGTGCTTTGTGTTTGGGGGAATACATACAATGTAAAGATGAAGAATGTATGCGATGCCCTGGTTTATGTCAGCAATGGTTTCAGGGACATTGTTTCTTTCAGTAAATTTACAACTTGAAGTACTTTTTCTGTTGTATTTGATGTTCTCTTTGATTTATTCACTTTTTGTCGGACGGAAATTTCGAGTGATATTAGTCAAATTATAGCTTTTCCTGGTTTCCTGGCGGTATAAAACTATAATGTCTTTTGTATTTACCGCTAGATGCAAATAGCTAATGACCTTTTGCTTTTTATCTTTCAAAAACGTATGATAATTAAAAGTTTTACCAGTTTTTCTGCATTTTATTGTCGGACGGAGGTTGATTAAATGGCGCATCAATATCTTGTAATTTAAAAATTGGCCTCTTATATCATGGTGGTAAGTTGGAGACACTCTCTAGAAATAAGAATTAGGTCATTTTTTCCAAAAAAAATTTTATACATTTCTGAGTCAACATCGCTTCCGTCCGACAATTCCGTCCGACAAAACTTCTATTAGGGTGAATTTCGGCTCATATCGTTAGGTGTTGATCATGTACATGTTAAAAACTTTGTTTACATCGTTTAGTATATACTAAGTTATTATTTAAGGCATATCTCGTATGGAACTTCATGTTATTTTCGATAGAATAGCTAAAAAACCTTTAGTCCTGTCCAATCTCAATTTCTATCGATTCCGTCCGACAATTTACTTTTCCTTGTGATATTATAAAAGAAAAAACTTTTTTGATCTCACTCTTAATTGTTTTGGAAGAAGTTGGGTCCATACCAGCTAATCAACACTTAAAAATAGCACAATTGTTCCTCTAAAGTTTTTTGTGAGCGTTTAAAGTATCGCTTTTCCGTCCGACAATAAACTGAATAAAAAAACAGACCCTAAGGGCCATTTAGAGACAACAAATCAGCAAGTTGGCTCACGGTCAAGATAACGACTCTCCCATTACTTTAAATCGGGAGACAAAGGAAAAACTGTCATGGTGGATTCAGAACCTGCACCTTTCACATGGTGGGTCACTGACAACACCACCTCCTCAATTAGTAATATCGTAAGATGCATCCCAGCAAGGCTGGGGAGCGTTTTCCAAGGGTCATCATACGAGAGATCAGTGGTGAGCCTAGGAGAGAACTCAGCATATAAATGTTCTGGCATTAAAGGTGGCAAAGTTTGCAATCTTGTCATTTCACCGAATGTTTCCAAATGCATTGTCCATTCACA
The DNA here is from genome assembly GCA_027922465.2 of Turritopsis dohrnii. Taxonomy (NCBI): domain Eukaryota; kingdom Metazoa; phylum Cnidaria; class Hydrozoa; order Anthoathecata; family Oceaniidae; genus Turritopsis; species Turritopsis dohrnii. The sequence continues at coordinate 508,617 of BQMF02000275.1, forward strand.
TCCAAATGGGCAACATAGTGGCTCTGACGTATCTCTTAAAAATGGGGGTTACCAAGAGCGAAGTTTTATTAAAGCTGAGCAAAGAGATTTGGAAATATCTTCTTCACCACCAGATCATGATTACTGCAGAGTACCTGCCAGGAGTTCTGAATATGAGTGATTCCAGCGAGTGGAAGCTAAAGCTGCAAGTATTTCGAGATCTCTGTTGTGCAAGGTGGACTCCATGCATGGATCTGTTTGCCTCAAGACTGTCTCATCAAGTACCACTCTGTTTTTCATAGAAGGTGGTTACAGGATGCACTCCAGGCATGTTGGGCTCAACTGTAAGGGTATGCTTTTACACCCTTTTCTCTAATCGGCAAAGTTTTGTGGAAAGTTCGAACAGATCAGGCAACAGTTCTATTAGTAACACCAGCCTGGCAGGGCCAAGCATGGTATCCTCAACTTTTGAGATTGTCCATCCAAAATCCAATTTTGCTTCCATTGAGTCCAGATCTGTTACGGAATCCACTGGGGAAGAAGCACCCCTTAGTTCTAGCTGAAAACCTTCAGCTAATTGCATGAACAATCTCAGGGATGGGCTCCAAGCAAGGGGAATATCAAAAAATGCTTCAGACCTTATCACATCATCCCGAAGGAAAAGTACATTATCTCATTACAAATCGGCCTGGGGTAAGTGGAATAGCTGGTGTGATCGAAGACAGATTGATCCCATTCGATGCCGTTTGGAATATGTTTTGGAGTTTTTATCGGATCTTTTTGAAGAGGGACTGGAGTACAGTACTTTTGCTGGCTGTAGATCTGCATTGTCAGCCTTTTATGATCTAGTAGAAGGTGTTCCAGTAGGTCAGCATCCTTTAGTGTCATCTTCACTGACAGGTGTCTATAATAAAAGGTTCCCCAGACCATAATATACATTTATTTGGGATGTAGATAAAATATTCAAGTATTTGTCAACTCTAGGTATTCATAACATTTCTTACAAATTGTTGACACTTAAGTTGACCACGCTACTAGTCTTAACATCAACAGCGAGAGCACATGAGATCTGTTTACTTGATTGACTAATTAACAGAACGGCAACGAGAACGTAAACGCCTCGACCAAGCTTTCCTCACGTTGCCGTTGCCGTTCTCGTCTTTGTTTCGTAAAGTCCCTAATGGCGAGCAGGGAAAAACATGGCCAAATTATGCATATCAGTACTATATAAGGAATAGGTCTCTGAACCTCGGAGAACTCAATGAACGATAAAGTGATAGGATTTGACTATTATTCAATTTATCATAATGAGCATCATCTAGGAAGTTTTGAAAGTTCACATTCTACAGTCAGGTTTATCGGGATAGTAAACAATTTTGACTTTAGTGAATATTAAATAAAGTCTGTTTCAAATTTCATATTTTACATGACCATGTTTTCAGATATTGAACTTTCATGAGTCGATCTTAAATCATGTAAGAAGTCCAAAAATTGATATAACCTGTCCGAAAAATTGATATAGTCTTTTTAATTTACAAATGTTTCGGTATAATTCTGAGACTGGATTGTATCAAGAAGTTGGGATTGTTTGAGTAAAAGGTTTGATCATATCAAGGCCATAGTTTCATAATTTCGTTTTGGCATCCACAAAATCCCGGGAATTTTACGAATTTTTACCCCGGAAAAGGGGATATGTTGATTTTAATTTCATCCTATCCATCCTCTCCGAAATGTTTCAGGATAACGATTCCTTCATAGGCGAATTCCAACTGATGAAGTGATCTCTTTCTACCGCTGTGACGTCATGCGCACGTTTCACCTCCCAGTCTTCATCAAAATCGTCAAAATTACTTGTGTCACTTTGGAAGGCCACTTTTGGCTTAATTGGGGGCTAAAGAAAAAAGAAAATAACCATGTTATAACAGTAGAGACTTCGTTTGAAATCATAGTATCTTATGTTCATAGTTAGTATAAGCGGATGCTATGAAGAATATATTCGATGTCAAACGAGTGTTAAGAGCAGAAAAGAAAAACGAACAATGTAATCAACTGGTAAATATACCCGCGCGTTACAAAATTATTTTATTTTCAAGATATTAAACTGTTGCTATGCCAAAAATCTTTCCGGGTATTTTAATTGCCTGTAAGATATTAGGCCCAGATGTTGCATAGCAACAGCTGAATTGCAAACTTTCTTTGTTGTGAAGAGCAAGACGATACTACCTTGAGTTTCCTGTTGTACACATCTTCCCAATTTATGTAACGTAACCAAACATGGCTCTTCACGTCTTCAGTGCCATTCTAACCAAAAAGAAAGAAAGTTTTACGACAATCGTTCGTTTTTTGTAAGTTAATTGAATACATTTGCTCACTGATAATTAATTTTATGACTAATTATGGCTAATTATGGCTTAGTTAATTTAGAAGGAAAAGGGTGAGGTGAGCGCAGGAAGGGGTTGTTTGAAGAAACCGAAATCAAAATAAATGCAATAGTCCTTTACAGTACTTCCTAAAATGATTGCTTATGGTGTTATGAATACACTTCTTAAATGTTTTAATATTAAAAGTTTGTGAAATTATTTGATTCTTGCTATTATCCCCATACTAAACTAGTGACAGTTCCAACAGTAATATCATTAGGATACAATAATGGCTTCTACAGAGTCAGTGGATTATTATTCGGTGACTTAAGATCTACACACAATATATACACAATTATGATGCTTACCTGGCCTTTACCTAAACGTTTGCTTCTGTCAACTACAACTAAACTCTTAATGAAGTCTCTAAAAGAAAATATCAAAAATAGTCACGGAGATAAACGATTAATTGAGCAAAACATCTGCTTCGTACATAGACATATTTTTTAGTTATGATAAAAAAGCAAATCGAAAAGTTTGTTGTTGTTGCTCATGTAACCTTTTGCCAGGAGCTGTTGGTATCCTTCTGGCGATTCTAGGGCAATATCCTGACCAATTAACTTAGACCTAACCCTTACCCCCCTCTTATTATTGATTGTCGGGCAAATGTCTGGTCGGGTTACTGTTCGGGAAGGCAAATATCCGTCGGGCGACTGTCCGGTCAGGTTAATGTTCAGATTCTGTCATAGGGACGATGAGAAGAGATACGCTCATTAAAAGGGACTTTTCTTTACTTAATTATTACTTAATGATTTACTTAACAAAAATAACAAACATTTAATTTGACATCTCCATCTCCAGTATGGACATATAAAAGAGAATGATTTGCAACTTCTAAAGCCTCACAATTGTAATATTAAAATCCTTTATGTCAGGATTTTCATGATGTAAACCTCGCCTCTTATTTCACTGCGTTTTGTTTCACATGGGCGAATTTATACAAATCTTTATGTGTCACTGTAGCAAATCAAAGAATTTAAAAGAAATTTAAAAGAAATGCATACACATCTTGGACGTTCATTCACTACTTCACTGCTGCTTCACTCTCAAAATGTCGAACGACCGTTTAAGTGAATTTCAACGACTTCGATAAAATCCATCTTTGAAGGCAATGAAACAGATGCTATAATACTCGTCTCATACGCCTCATACGTTTTCAATTTGTTGAGCCGACAATCTCTACAAAACTCTACACAATGTGCAGATTATCTATCCACAAGTTGCGCCTATCCTAATTAACACCTACCATAAACTAGCTCGACTATCATTAACAGCAAAGAGGGTATCTCTAGAGGGTATTATGTAGGGCGAAAATTAAGCAATTAAGCTCTAGAAACAGCACCCTTAATAGAAAACACGACGTCTTTTTGCTCCAGGTGTGATAATAGTTTGTTTAGCTGACGATATAGCAGGCGCAGGAAAGCTAGTAAATTATCAAAGTGGTGGGGCAACGTGATAAAGAAGGGTTATAACGTCGCTTACGCTTATTTTGAAGGATCAATTACTACTGAAAGAAGCTGGAGGGTATTTTCGCAAATGCTGACATCATGATTACCACTGAGAGCCAACGACACCTAGGAGCCACGATCGGAAGACAAGTGTTTTGTACGAAATACGCTGAGGTGAGGAAAAGTGATGTGATAAACTGAGCCGGCTATCCACCTCTGCGAAATCCGAACCACATGCTGCCTACGATGCAGTCACGCATGATGTGCTCAGCAAGTATACATGCTTGATGCGAACCAAGCCCGCTAAAACACTCAACGATGTCATCATACAAGAAATTTTACCAGTTCAGTTTGATATCAGACTGACTTACCTTTGTGCTCACTACCAGTTCGCCATGGTAGTCGGGGTATTCCCACCTGTCCAAAATCTCTGAGTCACAGTACGACTGATCGCTCCCACTCGTCACATTCGTGATCACACACAAGGACGGGTTATTCCAGACACATTTATATCATTAGTCAGATAAAGTGAAATATTGTAAACGACTCTGATAAGGGTGCCTTAAGGACGTTGAGCGGACACAAACGCCACATGCTTCGCAAAATCTCCAAATGCCGGCATTTTCGTATCAACATTTGCTACCCATTGCGGAGTTTGGGATTGCTCTCAAAAAAGGAGAACTTTGCAATGCAATTAACTTGAAATACAAGAGAACCTTAAGAGCACTACTTTTCTTTTGTTTTTGTAACTAAATTGCAAAAAGGTGAGTGAGTAATGATTTGTCACAATAAAGTCCATGACTTTGACGGTTGAATCTTGTCCAAATATTGCCTACAACGTGGAAAGCTGAACCTCCTCTACAACTTGTCGACGGCAGAAGCATAAATGACTTAGAAGGGGATGGAACAAGACCCAAAATTTGAGCCAGAGGGTTTGGTGAGATGAACAGAATGCATTTCTTGATACTCACAGTCGGGGACCCAGTGTCACCTTACGACAGAAAAAGTGTAAAACAAAAGCATAAACAAGAGAAGAAGAGGCAGTATAACCACTGCATTATGAACATAGAACATGACACCTTTACGCCATCGGTATTTTCGGTTTCAGGAGCAATGATTGTTGAATGCACTATGTTTCATACGCATGTGACCGAGAAGCTTGCGATTAAGACTGGTAAGAGGTATGAACGGATACTTTCCATAATAAAGGTCTGTTCTTATCTTGAAGTCAACTTTGATATGCGTGCAAGGAAGCCACAACCATTACTTCAAAATGTTGATGAATTGTAAATTGCTTCTAGTTTGGAATTTTTGTAACATATGTTTGATATTAGGTTTTAATAAGCGTTTTATGAACGTTTCGGACGTTAGAAAGACGCCTGACCGACGCTGAAAGTATACAAGAAAATATATTGTATGAAGTCACGAAGAACCACTGTTTAAAAATTGAGCACAAAATAAACGGAATTTTTTCGGTTCATTTCTGGTTGCTTGCTATGATCATAAAAGGCCATTGAAGCCTTTATTTTTAAGAACTACTAGAGGGAGTATCATAAATGCTTTTGCCGAAATTTCAAAAATATTGAGCCAAGCTTCACTTGAATGGATTTATAGACGTTGCAATTCCTTCTCTTTTTATATGCCCATGTCTGTTGCTTTGTTTATGTCAGCAAAAGCTGGAATGGATACATTGGGGGGAGGACATGCACACGCATTCTAAAAAGGATGTTCGCCTTTTTATCAGTGTTCACTTGATATTTGCACCTTGTAGTCACTAATAGTTTGTGTAAATGTTTATAGTAGTGTGTCATTGTGAATTTTCGAGGCTTAGATATCCAATCAAGTTAGGAGCACAAAATTCATTTTTGATTTGGATGGGTACATGTGATGGAAGGTGTCAAAAATCTCGTGTATGTTATATTAATGGATGATGCCCCCATAAATAAAATTGGTTACTAACTTTAGAGGCAAGTACTTACTGTTGTTCAGTATTCTTCACAAAACTTGGCCAGATGATATGACAAGATAATATTTTTTCATAAAGCCCAAATGGATGGTCGTCAACAAAAGGAGCTTCTCTAGAGTGAAAATAGAAACATCCAGCAACAGTTAAATTTATTAGTTATATGGTTCTTAAATGTTCAATATCCAAACTAATTTCGAACGAATTTCATGGTCTCTTCATCAATTTCTTTATAAATAAACATAATTCAAACTTTCCATGAATCGAACGATTTTACGGTCTTTTAGGTATTCGAATTAAAGAAATTTGATTGTATAATTTTATTAGAACAAAAGCTTAGGAGTTTGTTGAAAAATAAGAATAAAATGTGGTTCAAATTCTTGTATAACACATTAAGAACTCACACTGATGATGATTTTTTCAATAAGAACAGAACAATTCAGGGTTCAGATTTTTATTTAGGGAGAAAACACCTTAATCAAAAACATTTTTCCAGCGATGAAACACTTACCCCACCAACAGTTCATAAGTTAGTATGCCTAGCGCCCACCAATCACACGTCGAGTCGTGGCCCTTCCCTTGAATAGCTTCTGGAGATAGATATTCGGGTGTACCACATAGCGTCCATGTTCTAATAACCAAACAAAGTAAACACATTATGAAACCTTTCTTTTCTTCACACAGCTTTTACCTTTCCATGATTTCTGTAACACAGTTTGCTATCTTAGCAAGTCGTTAGGTGAGAATTATTTTGTTCTAGCTATCTCCACTTTTTTTAAAATGAGAAACGTTTTAAATTTCATAACCTCACTGAATCTTTAAGAAACCATCAAGATAAGACTGCCGTTTGAAGAAGATTTTGCGCTTGTTTTTGGAAAAAGCTCCCGGAGAAGGAACAAATTAACCCTGAAAAGCTTGAAAACAATCGGGGCTCATTTACCATGAAAATGAAAATGAAAATTTTTTAAAAAGTTTTTAAAAAAGACTTTTAAATTGAGATGGTGTCAACATTACTCATATATGTTAAAGTTCATAGTTTTTTGAGTTTTTCAAACCTAGTTAGCAGTAGTTCCGTACAAACATTTATCCTTTTACTGACTTAGAAACCAGACTCAGGCGGAAAGACTACGTGTTTAAACAGACCTTTGGAAAAAACTTTAACGAAACTTTCACTTACGTATCATGAAGGATTTTCGAGAAACCAAAATCTGTAAATTTCAAATGTCCATCTTTATCGAGCAACAAATTTTCAGGTTTTAGATCTCTGTAGACGATGTCTTTCTCGTGCAGATATCCCAACACAGATATGATTTCGGCCACGTAAAATAGCGCGTCATTGGCTGCAAGACGCCCTTGGCTACGCAGGTAGGTAAACAGCTCGCCTCCAGGTACGTATTCCATAAGCATGTACAAACAACGATCATCTCGATAAGTCCAATAACTGAAAGAAATGCATTACTCTGTAACGCACAACTCCCTGTTCAACATTAAAGTTACTGGTGATAACCTTTAACTATTATCAGAGTTGTCAGGGGGTAAATTATGTAATTAATGTCGCTTGACGTAAGATTATTTGTTTTACAAATCCTTGTATTCCAATAAATGTTTTTTTGATGCTTATATTAATTCAAATATCACCGGATATACTTTTGCTTTAAGCGGCTCTGTGGTTACGGATAACCACCATAACTTTACCAAGCGATTCATCTCTACAATCCTCATTAGGGAGTGTATGCAACCACATCGTCAATGTGGATGGCAAACGTATTCAGACAAAGACAACGTTTTCTTTGTGGAACTTGCTTAAAAAGAAGGTCCTGTTACCTCTTACGAATGGCTGATCTGTGGTAAGTTGGTCCAGATTTTCGTTCTTGAAGGGAAAAGAAGTTTTGACGATGAATTCTCTTTCTTTTCTTCGTTTATCAATTGAATTGTTTCTTTAACAAAAATAAGCTCCTTAAGCTTTCATTTCTTAATAATCTGATTATCTAAAGCTACGTTTACAAAACATGTCTTGTAGCAGCGTTTCTGCGGATGAAGATTTGTTGGTTTGTACGTTCTTGTTAGTTAAAGGAAGTTGTTAAGATATTTTGAGCTAAGAAATGGGACCAGGGGATACTTAAACCTGTATTTAAAGCAAACAACGGTAGTAAAATGTTCAAAACCTTTCATCTCTCAAAAAGCAACAATTTAAATTTTATCGCCTAAGTTTTAATTGCCATTTGTCTGACAATCTTTTATAACAGGCCAAAGATTGAACATGGTGATTATGACAAGCGCGATGACCATGAGGTTACTGATGGACGATATTTTGAGAATTTCTGTTAAGCAACTATTAAGTAAGTCTAGGTCAAAAGAAGTTCTTATTAGCTTTTATTAAAGGTATATGGGCATGTAGCTCAAAAATAACCATGGGCTTCGACATTTTTTTAAAAAATTATTTAATTAGACCTCACAAGCAAGACATTGCCATCAGAGTTAAGTAACTGACGATGAGTCAATTTGATGATAATCTCTTGTTTGTGAAGCTATATTCATTCAAGTTCTTTGACTTCGAAATAAGCAAGCACTGAAACTATGCAAATTGAAAAACCGCTGTGGGTGCTGCTCTCTTGAATTGATGGCTGTTCAAAAATAAACATTTTCAGAAAAACCAAAACAAAATGACTCATACTGAGAGATGATTAAAATAAACATTTTACAATTTCAAGGCGATTATGATAATCGTCTCAGTATAAGCCAAACTTAATATTATGAAATGAATATACATGCTTACCATTTGATGATAAAAGGATGATCAGTACATTTTAAAACTTCTCTCTCGCTGTTTACATGTTCCACTTGGTTTAATTTAATGATATCTTTCATTCGCATTATTTTTATGGCGTACACATTGCCGCCACTCTTTTTCTCGGCAAGAAATACACGCCCAAATGTTCCAGTACCTGCGTAAGATAACTCTGATAAATAAAATTCTCATTCTGGAAATTACAAATTGCAGACTTCCTGTCTTAAGCAACCTTTTCATCAGGCACTTCACAAGGTAAAGAGTCTGGGAATGACTTCACAGCGGTTATGTTTTTTACACGATTATGTCAGCATAAAATCAATTTAATTCCCTTTTAAAACTGGGCAAAAATCATAGTTCAATGTGTACCAGGAAAATCAACTAATGATAGAATGGTTTTGCTCGCTGACACAGAAAGCTTCTGGGTAAACTCTTATAAAAATGATTGAATGGGCGAGGCATAACACTAGTATAGCCTCACTTTTCCTAATGCCAATTCCATAAGTTTACATCACAAATTAACTGAATAACAAAGACAAAGAACACATACCTAGCGTTATAGTTATATCCAACATGTTTAAGTTAAGGTCATGGAACTGATCTTCGTGTGAGTTATCATCCTTTTGATACTCTTCATTGATTGAGTTATCAACACGAAAGGTATCATCTTCTTTTTCTTTAGTGGTATCACGTGATTCATTTTCATTGCTCTGATTGGTAAATTTATAAAACTCTTGAAAATTACGCTTTGCTATGTAGTAACCATCCTTTGATGTTTTTAGTTCTAGATTAACTGCCTTATCAACAGTTTGTATATTGATGCTTGATAATTGTGTTAGGGTGCGGTTTTCTATTTTAAACTTGCTTTGAGGAGAATATTTACTGGTCTGATTTGCTTGACATTTGACGTCAGGTGTTAATGTATCTGTCGTTGTTTTTTTAGATGGCGTCGGCGTACTTGGTAAGGAGCTGGAATCAAAAGATGTTTTAAAAGTATTGAGTATTACTGTTTTTGAGTTACTGTTTATCAGTTTTATGGAGACTAGCGGAGATATGGCATTGGTCACATTTAAAGTTTCTGTGCACGGTGTTGAATGAGGTGTTGGAGGTTTGTTCTCTTCAGAAGTTACGGAAGGTTCAACAACATTTATATGCGGTTTAGCAATTGCGTTGACGTCTTCATTTTTAGTCGATGTTTTGCAATTGTTTTTAGATAAAGTACATTTCGAATTTGACGTGAGTTCTTCCTTGCCTTTTCCTCTTTTACTTCGTCTATGTAGACTGCCAAGAAATCCTGTTATAGATCTGGTCTTGGATTTTTCTTTGTTTTTTCTTTTTGTAGACATCTGGTCAATGTCATGTAAAGTTTGAATTTTCACTGAACTGGATAAAATGGAACAACAAAATGAGTAGCATATGGAAATACATGCACATGTCCAGGATAACAAGATATAAAAAGAGACTTTTGTACATGTTCTTCGAAATACTCAGTTCACTTAGGTTTATTACATGACTAATTTTCTATGACAACGAAAAATTTGAAAATGAGAAATTTTCAGAAGTGTTTCAATTTGATAATAATTTGTCCATTCATCATATCTCCCTAACATCGACCTGGGATAGAAAGTATAAGCTACTTCAATGAAATTCGCCTCCGCGCAACGACGTAAAATAGGAAAGAAAACTTTTTTATACAAAGACTGATTAAAATATTGTTTCAAGAATCCTCCATCTTTCTGATCCCTTTGTCTTCCTTTGATTTTTCTTACAATTCCCAATAAACAATTGTTTATAATATAAATACAGACAGCAGAAATACAGTGTGACTTCACTACGACATATCGTAAGAAGGATTAGATTTAACACATTTCTTCGTAATGATCAAAGTTTGTAACCACTTTCGAAATATAAACACAAACTTTCGATACATTATCGTTTAAAAACGATTTAAAATTTCAACCACCAAAATCTAGCCTGTAAACCTAGAAAGATTAAGGATGATTATGTACAGCTCGTCACTTGAAATAATGTTAACAAAATTTTCACTAAAGACGACATTAGTAGTCTGACATGTATCTTAGTGGGCAAATTTGCTGAATAATCACTGCAGAGGAGTACATTCTGACGATTCTGCCCACTGGGATATGTAACATTATTTTTATTAGGCCTAGTTCACATTGATATGAAATCAATTGTAACAATTATTTATCATAGAATTTATCATCCCTTGAACACATGAACACGCCTGTAAACAGATACTAGCCAATCTCCTCTTGATATTATCTTTCTTTGAGCATCACTACTCTGTCCTTTGTTGTCTACTTTGACTTTCATAATATATCAAACTCATTTACTTTTATATATTTAAAACTTTATCTGTTTAATCTGAATTTCTGCAAGCTATCAATTTAAAATAGATGTATTTGGCCATGTCTAATCTCTCCATACAAACGTTACAAAAGGGTGTTTAGTTAGTGACAGCACATTAACAGAAGTTTTTATAATCCATGCAAACGGTCGTACTTTTCCAATCCAAACTTCGTACCTCGTCGGTAAAAAAAGTGGCCGAAACGTGACTAAATTTTCTCAAGCTAACTAATATTTTTTGACTTTGACATTTTTTTCACCGATTAAACTTTTTATCCCAGTTCTTTTTTGCCGACTACCATTTATACCAATTTTTTTTCTGTGGCCAATTTTTCTTTTTGTCTTAAGTTTTGATTTTATAATATGAGAACACGAATGACACAACACTGTAAGAAGATGAAAGCGAAGAAGAGGAAAGTGATGATAAAAATATAATTGAGGTGAAATTGACTACGGGAGGGCATATGGAACCCGGAAAAACTACAATTGGACAAAAGGAAAAGAGCATCAAATTTGCATTTTTATCATCACTTTCCTCTTCTTCACTTTCATCTTCTTACAGAAGTTAGTCGGCAAATAGCGAGTAATTTTTATCGAAGTGACTACAATGTTTTGCCGCCTTTTTTTATCGATAAGGTATTTATCTCAAAATCTAAAAAGTTTCAATGAACAATCAACGAAATAGTGACCCGTTAGATAAACTATATAGCTTATTCCATACATGGTGTTAATGAAGTGGCAATATTAGAGCTGAAACTTGTCACAAGCAAAGATGAAATAAAATAAAAATAATAGTTTCTAAAAAGTTTACTACATATCATCTCCTTCATCATTCATTTTTGTCACAGAGGTTTTCCACTTTTAATGTACATCTGAGAAGGGATATTACAGGGTTTAATGCAAACTTCCACAATTTTAAACAGTCAGAGGTGTGTATTAGAGGGGCGCTAATAGAGTTGAGCGTATATGTAAGGAAATATATTTAATATAAATTTGTTTATTCTTTTATTTATTGCGGTGTGAATTCATTGGAATTTGAGGTCAAAAGAATACGAGAAAACTTTCCTCCTACCTTACACCTTCTGAACACTGTGTTCAAACGCCTCTTCTTGAGTTATCATTATTTTCACATTTTAACTTTTGAACATTTTATTGTTTCTCCGATTGTGTGACTTTAGTACTTAGTGTTTATTCTCTTATAATCAAAACTGTTCACAAAATGATTAAAAGTAATTTTGAGATTGGAAACGAAGTCGGTTGAACTAGGTGTATTGAAGCGGACAGAATTATAATCAGCAATTTATATGATCATGTTGAAATATGTTTTCATTTAATAACGTTAAATGATGTTATTTGCTGTCAAATAATAGACCAATTTCCTAGGACGCGTGCCAAACAATATAATATAAGTCTAACGGAAAACCTTTAAGTTCATCTCCGCCGATAAGATGCTGAAGGTGAAATGACCCTTAACGTTCAAATTCCTCAAACTAAACAAGCCCGAGTTTCCATTCAGAAAATCGTAAATACTGACACACTTTTATCTGATTTGCTAACACGCCCCACATGTTACGTTTTTTATCGATATGTTACGTTTTTTACCGATATGATACGTTTTTTATCGATATGTTAAACGAAGTATCAGTTATTAACGCCATAAATCTTTAGAATTCACCAAATAACCAAAGAAGGACAGAATTAGTCATTACAAATGAAGATGGTTCATCATGTCACAGACGTCTTGATGGTTTATAGTAGCCTCGTTTCGAAAGGACATTCTCTCATCATCGGGCAAGTTACAAATGAGATGATATTCCTTACATACGATGTCCTTGTGTTTTGCTCCTAAAACCTTCACCCAATGTTAAAGAAAACAAACAACAAATTAAAGTTTATAGTCTATCTAGAATGTTTGAGTCGGAAAACATGAAGCAATTAATTGATAAGTTGTTTGAAGATTTAAAATACCATTTTGATGAAGTATTATAAAGATCCTTTCATAAACAAATTGGTTCAAGATTAATTCCAATGTTTTTGTATTCACGTTATCAAAACACTTTTATTGCTAGATCTGAGATAATCATCATCTCTTTTACTTCTGAGCGTGTCATTTGATCTGAATTGGTTATGATGTCATACATGTTATGAAGCAGAGCCTATAATTCCAGATCATGAATTTTTCCGATGAAGAAATATTAAAATCTCCACCAGGCATATTTTGTACGTTGATGTTATTACGTACTAATGCTCACCATTTGGCTTGCTTTCCTTTACAACTACGTCCTCGACAACGAGCATTTTAAGATCACCAACCCAATTTAAGGATTTCCATTTTTTTCCTTTCTTTAAAACCTTTGAAAACCTTTTTTCAATCATAAAAAGAAAAAAAGAAAAGTAGGTTTTGAAAAAGATAGTATTTCACAACTAGCAAATGAAATTGTAAACTAATTACGATAAATGTTTACAACTCAAATGAACGTTTGATATAGCAAACTGTAAAACGTAGGTTACTTTACTGGAAAATTCTGATAGTCATTACATCATCACTGTATCAAGCGTTCACTGTACAAAAAACAAAACAAAATTGAACTACAAAACTACAAATGGTAACTATGAAACACGCTTACAGTTTGTAAACCTCTTCGTTGCTTTATCTCTTAAAGCTATTAAGCTTTGCAAAAGGACAAGCTTAGCTTTCGAAAGATTATTGTGAGAGGTAGAAAACAAAACATTGTCAAGATTGATAATAATGAGATAAGATAAATTGCTTTGCTTTCAAAAACACGAATTTAATAAAAGGGAATCAGCATTTCAAAAAGTAGCTTAGTGAAGTTAATTAATGATTTTGTCATCTCTATATTCACTGGTTTTAGGTCTCGATTAAACACGAAGAAAAACTTAAAGGTCATGTCTCTTGAACTAGAAAACCTATGATAAGAAAAGGACCCAGTCATTCGTCTGTCATTCCGGCATTGATCATTAGAATTAAAGTACGGCTATTCTGTCATCTGAAAGTTTACTCAGTTTAGTTATCTCTCAGGAAACGATTTTTTTTGAATCAAAGCTCTGTTAAAATGATTAAAATGCTTTGAAATAACGTTATTCGTGAACTCGATCATCTAAATAAAATCATGTAAGAATTTCAAAATAAACTTTTCTTGGAATTAAATTGTTAGATAAACGTAACTCCTTAGATTAACTCTAACCCCTATCTCTCGCTTACAGAGTGCTTTACAACTGCATCTAAATAAACACACCTCAATTTTTAAAAATATGCAACTAGTTAACTATGAGAAGTCTACAACTTGGTTAGATAAGCTGCCCACACACCAAGAACCATCCAAATTTTATTGTGTGTATTCATAAAATTCTGCTTTATTGAAAAGCCACATTCACCAGATATCCTTCCACGAAACAAAATATTCAAAAACAAAAGAAAACACTTCTTACCATCGTCAAAACAATATCTTCAATAAAAAAGCTCAAAATGAACTTGAGAAACATCAGTTTTACATAAGAAACGACAAGCAGATCCCTATGTAAAACACAGTAAAGTTTCACAATCAGCCAACTACAAGAAGCTATGTTCAACCGAAGAGATTCAGTCAATTACTGTAAAAGCTAATTAACGTTGTGTGTTTATAAAAAACATTGTCTTCCAAGTGTTCACATTGATAAATAGGCAGCTTGTTAAGCAGCTTATAAATCTTTAGTCTGCCAAACTAGGTAGTAATCCGCTTGCAATTTGCATCATAAAAGAACAGAGACTACCATTAAGTGCTTTAATATTTATCACGTATCAAACTTGATCTTAACTAGCTCGTTAATTGTCATAGAGGATATTGAACCCGTTAGAAAAAACAATTTGGTTTCCTTGTCGTATGGATTGGAAATCATTTCAAGAAGCTTGCTATTTTGTGTTCATTCTAGAATAGCTAATCAGTGGAAACTTGGAACTGCTTTCACAGCATAACTTTCCCAGTGGGCAAATACGCTCAAAAATCACTGAGAAGGAGTGCATTTATATACAAATACACACACTATTTTAATAAGAATGCTCTTCATCGCAGAGAATTTTTGACGATTTTTTAAACTGAGTTTGTCTTATCTGGTTTAGTTCGATATGGACCTGCATTTATGAAAGCTTTTTATGAAACAAAGATGTTGGAAATGTCTAAGCACAGGTTAAAAAAGCAAGACGTTGTACAGTTACTTGTAATTTTAAAACTCGGATAATGATTGATCATTATTACAGGGGTGGAGAGTTAAAAAGTGGAGGAGTGTAGTGTACTAAAGTTTCTTCTCGATCTTAAGTGTTCATTAGCGTGTTTTAGTTTTCTATTCCAAATGGCTTTCCCTTCTCAGTAACTATTGATTGTACAGAGATGGGGTAAGCGTGAGAGAGCTGTTGCATGTCGGGAAACATGAGGAATAAGGAAATTTCATTGAAAGTTATGCCCATTGGTAAAGATATAACTTTCTTCTGAAAACATTTTTTTTGAGAATTACTCCAATCCTAATTATCGAAAGTTACATAAGAAAGTGATTCTCATATCAATCGAAAACAAGATGAAAAACAACATCATGTCAAAGAAATGAACCCATAAATTTGGAAAGCATGAAAATCGAAACAGCAAGAAAGGAAAAATCGAATGAAATATACCATTTACTTTTAAATGAAGAAATCCTTGTCACCGAAAGAACATCCGGATATAAAATCCTCTAAATTTACTTTTTGGAACATAACCAAGAAACTTTCGGACATCGTTATGATTTGTAGCGATGGTGTAGTGGTTAGTAGTTAGTACTGGTTAATGGTCAACACCTGTGAGTGTACTACGACCCCGTGTTCGAGTCCCAGTCCTGTCACATGCGTTTTAAATGCAGCGTATCTGCCCATTAGGAGCCATCGACTGACTGCACATTGGCCTTCGTGCAAGTTAGAGAGATGATATACGTATTTCTGGCGGAAGTCTACTAGTTGCGAGTCGGCGGGGGAAAGAGCCAAGGATGCAGCATACGATTTCGGGGTACGCGGTATTTAGCCTTAAACCACATTCATTTGAATTTAATAAAGAGAGCTTTGACTAAAGGTTATTCAGATTTCTTTTAGAGTTTATTGAAAAGTGAATGTGATGTGTACTAAGTCATTACAATGACAACACGTATGGGAAAACTTCAAGCGAATCAATAAATAAACAAATAAACCAACAAACAAATAAATATTGGCATTACAAACAAAAGAATGGATTTATAGAAACAGGGATGACTTTTATATAGCCTAAAGGGGATTAGTTTATGTCCTGGAATTTCGTGAGTACAATTTTGGGGGAAATTTGCGTGGATTTGCTTCGTGAATCATTATTGGAAATATTGTTAGAAAGCAGATGCAGATGTAAGTTTACTTAGTTGACATTTATCGCTACAGGCTTTTTTATAAGGGATCTTTTATTCTTTTATTTTATTCTTTTTTCATGAGAACACAAGTCTCAGATTTGCTTTTTAACTTAGGAAGTGAGTTCTCTTGAATTTCTTGTTTCATGTCTTCATAATTATAGGTTTTGACTTTCAGTCTTGGGTAAGCAAAGACACCGTTATAAAATGATTCGTTATTTCAAATCCAATTGACTACAGAAAAAAAGCTTGCACACTCTTCTATATATTAATAGCAAATTCTCTGTCTGTCTGTCTGTTTGTTTGTTTATTTGTTTTTCTGTCAGCCAAAATGGTAGATTGAGTTGTGAGAGAAATTGCTTCTTTTTTTCTGTGCGACGTCAGTGCGAAACTAATGCATCCCCAATCAAACGCGACATTTTTTGGTTGGTGAACCAATAGGGATTTTTTTATTATTATTATTATTGTTATGTTCCAAGGACCACCGTTGACTTGGCTTTGAAAACAATACATGGACTAGATAATAAAGAAACCAACTGATTAAACATTTTGGACAACAAGCAGCGGTGGCATAACACGGTAGCGT
Source organism: Turritopsis dohrnii (assembly GCA_027922465.2). Lineage (NCBI taxonomy): Eukaryota > Metazoa > Cnidaria > Hydrozoa > Anthoathecata > Oceaniidae > Turritopsis > Turritopsis dohrnii. Next base: position 525,562 of record BQMF02000275.1, read on the forward strand.
GTTTGATTTGCCAGTGTTGTATCCTAACGCTTGACTGTGTGAGACGGGTGAACTTTTTTTTCGAGGAATGAAAATGTTTAAAAACCGAAGCTTTCCTTGCCCGACAGGTGAAAAAAGTGTGTCATGAAACAAAATATTTTTTTGCTTTTCTTTTAAAAAACATATTAAGGGTTACTATGTGCGAACATGTTTTTTTATTACTTCATTCATTTAGCACGTGCCTTTTTTCCTCCTCCTGTGTGATATCCTTAAGAGAAACCATTTCCAAATATTACAGAGTAGGTGGACATGGGCAGCGAGCAACGCCGCCTTGGCGGCTAGTATCAGGTCAAATGACTATGGTGTCTATATATTAATACCCGATTCTCCGTCTGTTTGTCTGTCACGCAAAATGGAAGATGTGAATGTAACTATTTTATTTTAGTTTGTGCAACGTCAGTGTGAAACCATTATTGAGGCCCTAATCGAATTGACGTTTAGGGAAAATTTTCTCGGTAACCAATAGGGATAGCTGACGTTTTTTTCGGTTCACGATATTGACCATTAGGTGACGAAAAAATTTGAGCAAAATTTTTGAGGACGGCGCTCTATGACGTCATCAAAATTCTTGATCGACGATATCTCCGAAACGGTGCGTCATAGACATATGATCCCATACATTTATTTGCTCAGAATTTCGAGCTCTACAAGATGGCAACACTTTTTATTGTCAACTCCTTATTCTATTTTTCGTGAACTCTTTGGGAGGTGACACAACGCAGGCTGAACATTGGCGGCGAGCGACGCCCCCTTGGCAGCAAGTTTTATATATTGCTGCATTTACACATTGCATTGTAAATTAATTCAAATTGGAACAAGACCAAGACTTTCCAAAAGCATTTATTTTTATTTTACTGGATATTCCATAGAAAAGAACAAAATGAGGCTGAAATCTGGAACTGAATTATTGCTAAAAACAAAATCAGAACAATTCAGACTGAAAAAGGAGATAACTAAATATGGGAATGGTGGGATTATCTTTGATATTTCAGCTGGATTTATATTGAAACACATGCTTTTCTTTTGAGAAATTCACACCAATGCACATTTGCTTCCAACCGACTATAAAACAGAATACAAGAAATATTAGCAGTTAGCGCTTTAAGCTCAGTGGGTGATTCCAAAAATAGAATGACTGTTACGGAAACTGCTGATTACCTGATGAGCATCAATAATTTACGATTTTTATGATCTGTTCAGTCTGAATGCCAAAAAAATTTCTGAAAAATTCTGAACCAAAAACCAATCAATAACGTGACCATCTTCCCAGAGAAAGTTTAATTATATTTATTCATTCATTTATCAAATTGATTCTTCAGCTTTTGCTTCTGCCAATACCCCTCAAATAAAAGACATATTATGAAACTTCAGGATTGCTTCACACTGTGTTGTTTTGATTACCTTGTTGATGTATAATTCTGCTTTTTATTCGTGGATGCAAAAGTATGTACGTGAAACCATCAAAAAGAAAATTGAGTTCGTTTAACATATTTGTGTAGACCTGTATGTTTGGAATAGATGTTCTTAAATTTAATGGTACAATAATGCAATAAACGAAGCCAGTATCCAGAACGTCATGAGATTTCCTCGTTTGTGAGTGGTCTGTAACGTGGTTTTCTTACACGCAATATATCCGTAAACTACAAGAATCATGACCAAGTACAGTATGGCGAGTATGAAAACAACACAAAATGAGTAGTATTCAATGTCATCTTCAATTGATTGGTCGACAGTGTTGATTGCTACCAGACAAGCAATCGTTACTAAAACCGGTAATATCCAACTGACGATAAGGAATTTTTCGTGGTGATCGTCAAAGAATGATCCAGGATACAACAAATTCAACTTTGTTGTCAAGAAACGCTGCAGTGCCAGCAAATAATGTGAAGCCATTACTGGTAGGCTGAAGAAAATTCCTCCTTGCTTAAAATATGAACTGTAGTTGAGAAGGTTCGTAATTATTGTGATGGTAAATGCCACACGAATGCAAGATTGAACGATTTCTGACAAAATCAAAGAAAGTAAAATTTTTCTTTGAGACATCGTTTGTCGATTCTCTGTTTTTAAGAGGATAAAGTACGCAACAAAGAAGTGGAATACATATAACAGGAGGCACAAGTGAAACCCAATGTTTCCCTTCCATCATGTCATGCGTACATAAAAACGATCTGTACCACAGTTAAACACGAAAATGTTGACATATCTCTGTTTAGATTGAACCTTTTCTCATTTTTTCTTATGACTGTTCAGAAGAGGTGAACGCAGATGTTTAACCATAACTTCAACCTTGGTACAAGTCTTCTACATCTTATCCATTCATACCAGAGAAAATAACAGTCCCAGTTTTGCATATGTGAATAGTTTCAGATTGCATATGTGAATAGTTCACATCTGTTTCTACTTGTATTGAGTGCTATTTTCTCTTTGCACCCGTGTGTTTTTCCCAATGAAAACCATTCTACATAGCACAAGGAACACGTAGGTAGTGAAAAAATATCATATTTCATTCCAATTCAAGAAAAAAATTATTTTGATGCCTATTTTGATAAAGAAATTAATAACAAAGAAAGAAACATTGTTGTGAAACTTACAGGGGACGACATGAAACCTACTCGACATCCTTTTTGTAACAAGGTCTATTAAGAAATTTATTGATCAATTATGTTCAATGTTATTGAACTTTTTCAAGTTTTTAAAGTGCAGCGATGGTGTTGTTGTTAGTACCATTGAGTGCGACCACTGCGACCCGTGCTCGATTCCAGCCATGTCGTATCTCAATAAACCACTCAATTGCTCATTAAAAGCAGCGTATCAGCCCATTAGAAGCCATCGACTGACTGCACACTGGCCTTCGGGCAAGTTAGAGCGATGCTTTACGTATCTCTGGCGGTAAGTCAACTTATAGTTGCAAGTCAACGGGCGGAAGCCCAAGGACTAAAAACACCCATTACTTACTTATTTACTTACTTACTAAAGTAGAATAATCTAGTTTTCGTAAATGAATCATTCCTATCATAAAATATATGTCAATTTAGATTAAAGCCTAGAACCCACTGTGCAATTTTGTAATGCGCGTGCAATAAAACACGTTGCATTGCATGCAAATCATAAAATTGCACAATGGGGCATGTTTTTATTTTCATGCAATGCAACAAAAAAACTTGAAATGTCCAACACTTCTGATGAATATTTTCCTTCAAACAACTGTACTAACTTGTCTTTCGTTGAATTTCGTTATACTTTATTGTGATAACATGGGTTTTCCGAATTCCATAGCACAGTATTTTCTTTATAAAAGCTAAGAAGTTGAATTTTTTCTTTATCCGATAACTTGTTTCCGATAACATTTCACATTTCACTCATTAAGAACCAGTTATGCTAGAGAAGTAAAAAAAGAAACAGATGGAATTATTCCAAAGAAGAAGTGGAGGTTTAAGGATGAAATTCAATTTTTAAAAGAACAATTAAGTAATAATAATAACAATAGTTGTAAGAGAAAAGCTGTGAAACTGGACAAAAGTGAAAGTGAAATGTTAATTGATTTTTATAAAAGTAACCCTTGTTTGTGGAACCACAACTTGACTGAGTATAGAGATCGAAATCTAATGCTTTAATAATATATAATGTTTTAATGCAAAAAACTTTGCAGGGAAGTTTTTGATGATAAATTTAACCAAGAAGAGCTTAAACGTTTTTGGCATAATCTGGTAACTACGTACAAAAGAGAAAAGCAAAGAGAAAAGGCATCTGCATGCAGTGGTTCCGGTATAGGTGATCTGTATACATCAAATTGGGAGTATTTTACCATGATGACCTTTATCGATGTTACTACTAATACCGATGAGTCTATATCTACATTAGATGATGAAAACCAAGCAGCATTCCAACAGCTTCCAGAAAAGAGAAAGAGAAATTCGTTAAATGAATAGCAAGCTGCGAAAGCAGAACTATGGAGAGCTCTTGCAGCTAAAATAGGCTCTTCACCATCAACATCTGAAGCCCTTCAACCTTTAAACCTTCAATCAAAGTCCATTGCTGATATGACCAGTGAAGAAAAACTTCTTGAAAGAGCAAATATTTTCGGGAAAACTGTAGTAGACAGCCTAATGCAGTGTGAACCCAATCATTGGCCAATGTTGAAAAAAAGGATCATGGATCTTTTCTATGAGTATGAATTTTAGAGCACAATCTCCGCTCCCAAACATAAATCAAAGCATGCAAAATCCTTATTATAACCACCAGCATTACAACTTTCGTCCTGGTTCAATAAGCTCTAATCATTCAAACGATTCATTTCAGTAAAAACCGAGAGAAAAAATAAACGACTTTGTTACATGTTCATATGTTTTGTTATCTTTTGTTATACAATATGTACACTTCTTAATACGTAATAATTTGTATTTTTGGAAGTATATTGTAATGTTATGTTCTTTAAAAGCGTTCATTTATCTATATATATATCAAAAATTTTTCATTTTGTCAAGAATTGGATTAAATATCGACGTTTGCACACTTCCATTGCCGGGTACTGACCTTTCATTCATAAAATAGTTTTTAAATTCTTCTCTTACTGCAATTGCTTGTTTACTCGGATTATTACTTCGGGTTTTAGATAAAGGATTCCATGTTCCAGGATAGTCATCTTGTCTCCACAAGCCTTGTATGATTTCACCAGTCTGAATATCTTCATGATCAACAAGGCTTATAGGAATATATACCTTTCCACTAGAACTTTCACTTCGAAGCCAATTGTGAAGAGCTATTGCTGCTAAAAAGTGATAGCTTTGACCTTTTCTGGCTGTAACGCAAGTGGTCGTCTAAAAGCACGCCATCTATTAGCCAAAAATACCAAACCCATTCTCAGATATTCTTCTCATACGTGAAAGACGGTACCGTAAAACGGGGTGACTTGAAACAAAATTAGCCGTTTTTTGAAAAGATTTGCTCATAACTTTTAATGTAAGAAAGTAATACACCTTTCCCGAATTTCAGTTTAAACACTGAACTCTGACTGAGTTTCATATCTAACCTCGTTTTCATGCGATTCATTGTTCCACTGATTTCATTAGTTTACAACTTAATTATAGTCTCTATTATTTTCAATTCCCATTCCAATAGCTAGAAACAGTTTGAATATTAAAAGCGAGGTTAGACACGACAACTCGGCCACAATGCATCGTTTAAACAGAAATTCGGGAAATGAAATTTTGAAAAAAGGTCCATTCATCTTTTGTCTTTCAGATAACGAAGTGTTAAAACTAATTGATGCATACCATCTCAAGTTATTGCTTCACAAGTACACCTATTGAAATTTATCGTGCGGGGGTGACTTGAAACAGTGCTGTTTGCACAAAAATGTTGTTGTATAGAGCGCCAAAACAGAAAACGTGTGATCTACGATTACTTGCGTATAAAACATAAATTAAAATAATTTGTTATTGCCAGTTTCATTTTTATTAAGTGATGGAGAGTGTTAGTAAATTTTGAAAACTCAAAATTTCGGAATGGTTAAACATTGTAAAAATAAGTTATCTGAAGCCATTAAAATCATTAAGCGTGTGATAACGTAGTTGTTTCAGAAACAATATCGAAAGCAGGCAAAATGAATTTGAATTTATAGTTAGTTTACACGACTGTACTTACTTAAAACTTGTAAATTGAATATATATAATAAAATTCCTGTTTCATAGTATCCAACTTTCTTTTTCGTGCTTCTTTTAGTCATGGAGGTAGAAAAAATAACAGGAGATTGAACTCTTTTGTTTCTATTCAAATCATCCGCGATGCGCTGAAGCGGGTGCTTTATTCAAATTTGTCTCTTTAAATTTACCCGCGTTTAAAATAAGGTCTTCGTTCTTGAATTTAATTGGTTAAAGTAACAATTGAAAATATTTCATTACTTAATGTTATAAAGTCGTAATCGGGCCGTAGTTTTCAATTTAAAATGGATGCTCACGTGCTTCACAAAAATCTATTCCACACAATGTCTTGGTAACATCTTTACATTGTCATTACAGAATGACTCAGTCAAATTATTATTTCACTTGTAATATTTTTTCCATAATATAATGTAGTGTCCAGTTATTGTTCAAATCTACATTAATAACAACGTCATCCGTGAAATTTTCTTTGTTGAATCTTATAAAAATTCTTTTAAGTTTGTTATCATTGAGTGAATTGAACTGTTATTAACCCCTGACTCAGCATCAACTCGTCTAATTTTTTCGCAGAAAGGAATGGTGTCTCAGCACAAGACGAAGATAAAGTACACAACTTGAAATCTTTATAATTATAAATCCAGGGGCTTCTAAACTTACTGAATTCTCTGTAGGTTTTTTACATCTGTCCAACTTTCGTCTACAATTACTACACGTAAACTTTGGGTAAATTTTATCATCTTCTCTCTTTTCACATTAATACCATATATACGTTCAATAATTTCGGAATATTCCATCACACACTTAGGATTCTTATACCCTGTCTTTAATACGACTTTTCCACCACAAGTTCTACACAAAGTCGACAGCATTTCTTTATGTAAATCTTCTTCCATCATGGGAGAATTATGTAGTTTTTAAAAAAACTGTTTATAAAGTAGCTAAATATTATTAAAAATCAAACTAAGCTTGTAGGCAACTGATTGTGATGGTCAACGTGAATGAATAACATGATGGCTGCCAACCCGCGTTTTTTGATTATACGAAAACATTGAAAATAGTGTTGATTGAAGTCGGTATATCTTACGATCCCCTAAAGGTTTTACTTTCATTTAAAAGCATAAAACTTCATTAACACTTCTTCAGTGTAACTTTAGCGCGGCACAATCGAGGCGCTAGTTCTTCATAGCAAATTTTAATCTTTTTGTAGCCTTGTGTTGTCGTCAATTAAATAGTAAAAGTCGTTTTAAATAATATCGGCTCGACAATATTCGGTGAAATTTGTTGCTAGGATACCTTATACGAATAAGTAACCGAAATAATAAGAATTTACCGACATTTATAAGGAAAATAGTCGAAAAATTTGATATTTAAGTTGTAAACAAGCGGCCCGTTAAAAAGTTACGTAATCTGTTTCTTAAAAAATCCAGTGAAATGCGCATCGCGGATGTTCTTCAAAAGCATGCCGAAACAATAAGAAATTTCAATAGAATTGAATAGGCTTTAGAAAAGAGTTCAATCTCCTGTTATTTTTTCTACCTCCATGTTTTAGTTTAGGATATACTTCCTTTGTTTTTTTATCATTCCATCCGGATTACGCGAATTTATTGCGCCATTGCATATGACATGTATATGGAGTATGAAACGACGTCCATATATCAAAAAGGCAAGAAGAAGCCCTGGTAACGAGATTAAGTATGAAATTGTAAAAGTAACAACATGCAGCCCGTCTATCGCCAATTTCACAATAAGTGTGCCCATAGCCTTGAACAGAGGATATAATTGCAGCACCGATTTGTTCAGAATTCTGATTAGTATTCAGTTAGGGTACTTAGTAAAACGAGTCAATTGAGGTTAAATTCTTAGATATCAACCTTTTCTATTAATTGAACTTATAATAATTACCAAATGACTTATACCACCTTTGAAACTCCATCGGCTGAACTTTATCACACATCAGTGATTCGATTGCATCATAATTGATAAGAATATTTATGCAATAATCGAAGAGACGAAGTGTATCGAGTGGAAAAAAACGAAACATTTTAATGGCATATATTTCTGTCAATTTTAAATATTTTTTGATAACATTCTGGAATTACTCCCTTTGACCCTTCTATTTTACAAATGTAAAAAAAATTATATTTGGCGATATGCTGTATCGCCGTGACGTGCTATTTTACAGGGGTATTGATTTTCGGCACTTTGTTCATCTTCAGCTTCCGAAGAACTTCCTTGATTAATGAAATTTTTCTATCGAATGTTGCGCTAGATAGTCTCCGAACGGAATCTGAAAAAAATTCGAAGTTTCATTCATTATTTCATGAGAAATAACGTTTTTTTGACGCTGTTTCAAGTCACCCCGGGTGTTTCAAGTCACCCCGCTTTACGGTAGTTAAAAACCCTTTTTTCTTTTGTTAGGCCTGTATTAGGGTAGGGCTTCATCATATACCTTGTAAGAGGAAACGCATCATCTCCCGTTCATAGAAATGGCGTATCAACTGATCTTCCCGGTAATGGGGTTGGATTCGGGATATTCAGAGTATTACTTTCCAAAGCTTTTTTTAATGAACACTGTGCCCAGATGCCACCATCGGAATTTCGGCCGTTAGCTCCAACGTCTGCATATAAGAACTCGTACTCTGGCCCGATCATCGCCATTAGAATGATGCTGTCAGTCCCTTTATAGTTCCTGTAGTGTGAGCCAGATTTCCAAGGCTGTTGCATTACTGTGTTTACCGTCAACTCCACCTAGACCATTTGGAAAATTCCAACGAAGTTCATACTTACGTGATATTTCCAACCATTCATCAGTAGTACTAAGGGTGCGCAAAAGTTCAGGACCAAATTTTTCTATTATGGCCACAGTTACTTCACTTATTATTCTAGCTACCGTTCTTCTGCCAAGTCTAAACTGAAACCCCAAGGAGCGGAACGTTTCACCGCTAGCTAAATAGCGTAAAGCTAAGCAGCACATTTCGTAATTGTGTATCTTCTTTTAATAAACGCGTCGACAGTTTTTCAACAAGTTGGTTGAACTGCGATTTATCAAGACGTATATAGTCTTTCAGATCCTGCGAATCTTGATTTAAAAGTTCTTGGAAAAGAGTATGAAACACTCCTAATTCTTTTCGTTTTTTTAAGATCGGCTTCACCGAAACTCTTTTCGACGAGTTAACGCTTTTCTCAATATCATCATCTTCATCTAGAAGCAGCGCTATCGCTATATAAACAGCATCCATGACTTTGCAAGCAATATAATATAATATGAAATGAGCATGTCTCAGCACTACAAGTATTTTTTTGCTTGCAAAATTTATAAATTGCATTGCATACGCATGAAAGAATTGCATAGTGGGTTCTTAGCTTAACGATAAATGAATCATTTGACGTCACAATGCATGGCTTCTCAACCAGACGTTTTTCTTAACTAACTTCGGAGAACTGCGAATTTTGCAGATAAATCTATTGATATCTTCATGAAATCACTTTTTTATTTGAAGAAAGGTTGCAGAAAGATGGAGAAGATACTTCTGCTTTTACTGCCGCTTATGATTGCAGAGATATTTCAAGTGGAAAATTGCTGTCAACATACGATCTCCGTGCTCCACCATCAACCAACAGAAAAAAATGGTCGGCTCCAGTTTTAAGATACAGCAATCACTGCTCAACAATCCGACTGTTAAACTCAGGGGACATTGAATCAAACCCTGGTCCAACAAACTGTAATATCTGTGAAAAAACTATCCGGCGAAATGCAAGGTACGCACCTGCAACCGATGTAGCACGAATGCTCATTTAAGTGCGTCAGTAAAATCTCTCAAAACTGGCTCTGTAATTCTTTCACGTTATCGCATCTCCCCTTCAGTAGCGTCAGGAATATACAAGGATCACTACCTCAAAAACTAAGCAATACCGTTGGTGCTATTCACGCCCAACCAGGGGAATGCCCTCATCTTAAAAATCTAATGTCGAAGGGAACAAGCATCGCTCATCTCGACACTCAATCCATTACCGCGACCTTCGCAGAATTTGAAGCTATGCTATTTACCTACAAATTCGATGTGATAACTCTTTCGGAGACATAGTTGAAGAATAACAAAATGTTGCTGAAACATGTCGAAATCCTTGGTTAAAAGTTTGTGTATCTCAACCGTCAAAACAAACGTGCTGGAGGAATTGGTTGTTACATAAAAGATCACTTCGAATACAAAATCAGAGATATAACATATATCGGAAAGACACTTCAATTGAACATCTCTGGATAGAAATTAAAGCTAAACAGAAAGGAAATTCATATCTTCTTGGCATTTGCTATCAGCCAAGTTCTGTCAACGCAGACAAAGTTAACTGGATTGAAAAAATCGATACACTGCTGTCGCATATTACAACAAACTGGAATGGACCTCTCATTCTAGCTGGGGATACAAACATTGATCTTTGTGCTGAATCACATACTTCTAAAAAATATCTTGAAGTTCTGGAACACCACGGGTTCAGACAACATATTGAAAAACCGACGAAGAAAGGAAAGACGCTGATTGATCATATCTCGTCAAACCTCAAAAAAGTCGTTGCTACGGATGTACTCCCCTGTGATGAGATAAGTGATCACGATTGCCCTTATGTAATCATGAACATTCGTAAACAGAAATTTGAGCCAAGATTCAAAATAATCAGAAATGTAAAAAATCTAAATATTGCAGCTTTCCTGGCTGATGTTGAAGCCCTTCCATTTCCTGCAGTCTATGCTGTCGATACTCCAGATGAAATGCTTGATATTTTCAATGAGCTCTTTGTCACTTGTTTGAATGAGCATGCACCGTTAGTGCGTCAGAAAATTAGCAGACCTCCATCTCTCTGGCTCAAGGATTTAAACATTAAAGACAAATTGCTGAAGAAAAACCTTCTCCGTACTACAGCTCAGAGAACCGGTTCAGAAATAGATTTAAACAATTATCGTACTTGCCGAAATGAGGTAAAAAACTCATCGAATCGGCGAAATGGAACTTTTATAAAACAGCACTTTCATCCAAGCGACCGAAAGATGTCTGGAACACCATATACCGTATTCTCAAACCAAGCCCTGCAAAGATAAACGCAAACCCTAACGAGATCAACCTCCATTTTAATACTACAGCAGAACGATTGCTTGGCTCCCAACCAAAGCCTGAAGAAATGCTCACAAAAATCATCAACTCACTGCAAGATACTGAAAATATGCTTCACTTCAAACCTATATCCTACGAAGATATCCGCAAGGCAATCCTCTCAATCCGACAAGATTGCTCGACCGGGCATGATAGCATTCCTGCAAAGTACTTAAAAGCCAGTGTGGATTATATTACCAGTCCACTTTGTCACATCATCAACAAATGCATTCAAGCTAACACTTTCCCACAACAATGGAAAGTTTCCAGAATAAGCCCCATACCAAAGGTGAACAACCCAAAGGGACCAGGTGACTTTCGACCAATCTCAATTTTACCGATTTTATCGAAAGTTTACGAGAGACTTCTGATGAATCAAATTGTTCAATTTCTTGAAAACCAGGCGATACTCTCACAATACCAGTCTGGATTTCGGAAGGGACATTGTACAGTATCTACGTGCATCAAAATTAGAGATGATATTCTGAAAGTTATGAGCAGAGGAGAGATCTCTCTTAAATAGCTCTCTATAGCTTTGGAAATACTAAAGCGCGTTGCTTGCCCATTTGTTATTGGCGGAACCAAAAAGACACTTCCTTTCCTACTATTCTACGAACTGTCCAAAAGGCCGCACTGCTTCTTCTTTTACTGACGAGAATGGCGTAGCTACTTTTCTTCTTGTCCCCTCTGATTGATTCAAGTTCTTTAGTCGAACTGAGGCTATGACAGTGAACGGAGGAAAAAGACGCTGGCATTATTTATGCATTTCGATCAATCGGGAAAAATATAGAAATAATTGTTTGAAATAAGAATGCAAAAAGTTTTCTCATTGTTAAAGTTAACTTAACATTAAACGTTAAGTTAGTTTTAACGAATTTGTACAGTTTACACAGTCTGCAAGAATTTCAATTTACCATATTTTGATCATAAGTTATTGCAAATAAAGATATAACATTTACGGCGCCTGCTTCCATTTTAAAAATTATGAAAACTTACGAAATTTCTAATCTTACAAATAATTGATGAATCCAAAACTTGAGTTTGCACATCTTTCATTCCCACAATTAAAAAAAAAACGATTTCCCATTATAAAAACTTAGAAAAAAGTATTAACAAAACATTAACCAATTTCGTTGCCAGCTTGAAATGTGTTTATATGATCGTGAAGCCCTAGAGCAGGGAAGGTTTCTTCATAACATTAAAGTAACCGGCTAACTTTTGTGTCTTTTCGCAGCTGTCATTGCATAACAATGCAGACTTGAAAGTAACTTTCTTCACTTTTATTAAGCTTTTTGTTTGACAGTATTAACATTACCAACAAAATGCCAAATTTCCAACCATCAATTGTTGCAAATTAACATTTCCTCTCATAGCATTTCATTCGACCCAAGATTTTTACAAGGAGATTTTAACGTCTATTCCGTTCTTTCCATCAAACTCGTGTCCATTCGTTATCAGTTGCTTTTCTTGTCTTTTCTTTATTCGCTTTATGCCTTCTCGTACGACTTTTTCTACGAAAAATTATCAAAAAAGTTAGTGGCTTATACTTAAAGAACCATATGTTTTCTAAGTTTCTTCGAATGAGTTTTCTAGGCTAATCAGAGTTTTAGTTACTTTCTTATATAATCAGCCTGTATTTTAAAAATATTTGGAATATCTAGTTTATGTGGATTTTCTGATTATGAAGGTCTTGTGACTAAGTTAAGTTACAGGACATCGGAATTTGAAAGCCAATTCGGACAATCAAAAATTGCCGGATAATCCAAAGTTACGGAACCCTTATTTGTTTGGTCCAGATTCTAATACATCCTCATTATTCTGCTTTAGAATAATTGAAACCTCTTACTTAAAATATGTTTCAAACTGACGATATATAATTATTTTCATGAAACGTTTTGAGTATGCACCAATTACAGTTTACTTGAAAAAAGATCGTTTCGTTATGTGACACCTGCAGATTTTGGACAAATATGCAACAGGAATACTCATCACCTTTTCTTTTGAGAACAATCAACGAAGCCAAACAGGTGAACATGAAGAATAACAAGACCGACAACATCGCAATGATAATCAAAGGAGTTGGTGGCTGGATAACTTTTCCATGGGTGTCTTCCTCTAAACATATGTAAATAAATGATTTATTTAGATAACAATGATTTGTCAAGATTTTCTTAGCCTAATATCCAATAACTCCAACGGTCGGTAACTTTTCGAAACAAAAATACACTTTTTCAGGAAATGGAATAATCACGAAATTGCTTATTGGTGAAATCTCTTCATAGTCTACGTTGCAAAGTCACTGCTGAAGAAGAAGTCGGGCGTTGTACTTACCTTCATAGACCGCAACAGTGGTGGTGTTACCCGCAACACTCATTGGGACGACCCTTACTCTTGACACTTTTATCGCTTTACGAATGTTTCGGAAGCAGATTTTCCTGTGATCAGTATGGTTGACAGTAAACTGATGCAATGTAGAGTTGCTACTTGTTACAAGCTGTATTTTATACTGCACCCTGCAGGTTCCAGTTTTAGTAAATGATGTATAAATACATTTTCCTTTTCGATGTGCAGATACAACTGGGACGGGCTTGACTAAAATAAAAGCGATTGTGATTTAGGTATTGAACTCAACCTTGATTTACAAGCCACACCAGATATAGAGTGCCAGAAAAAGCTATGGTATAATTAGCATGGCTAATAAATTTCTCCTGCAACATACTGGGATGTGTTAACTTTACAGTTGATGTCAAATTGGCTCCCCCAAAGGCTGTCACTTTGTAGGTGATTGTGTCTTCACAAAATACTTTTGGATCGAATTCAAATTTTTTTGATACCAAATATCTGTGGTGCCCAATTTCAGTAATATTTCCTTGTGGTAACTGCTTCTCACCAAGATGCCAAAAAACTAAAGGTCGTGGATAGCCGCACAATATGAAGCTAGCTTGGAATGGATCGGTTGAAGTGTTTTCAGCGCCACAATATCTAATTTTTTCTAAATGGAAAGGTTGGATCATTTACAAATGCTAAAATAATGCCCAGCAGGGACACAACATCCTACTGACGTCGAAATTTGGTAACGTAAACGTTGGTTACCGACCAACTTAAAAACAACTTCTTCTCGACGTATTTTTTTACTACGTACTTTATTTTACTTATGTATGACGTCCACAAAACGTTAGTAAAACGTTGAGAAGTGACGTCTCAAATTTACGTACTTTTAGTGTCTTATTTACGTCGTAAATATTACGTAAAATTTGAAACCTGAAAATTAAGTCATCTTTGCGAATATGATTGGATATTTTAACGACGTCTTAAAACTACTATCATCCGATGTCTTTGTTTCAAGTTACTTATAACGTCGTTAATACATAAAAAAGTTACTTGATTTCAACTTTATAAAAGTATCGGTAAGTCAATGTTGCCGTTAACGTTATTGTTTGTTATATGTCTAATAGTACAAAGTTTAAACATCAACAGCACAAAAGCGTAAAAACTTGGAGAAGAAGTAAGCCTAAGAAATAGAATGCTAAAGTTTCGTTCAAAGAATATTCATGATACAAATTATCCATACCGTATACAACAAGTGTGATTTCAATAGGTTTTCTTTCTTGAATTAAACTTTCATTTTGCAACGTAGGATGGATAGAAAACACCTGCGAATCTTTGTAAGTAACATTCATAATTTTCGTAACGAATGTAACAAAATCCTTAGCAGGATTTTTTTCAATAGAAATGTTTGTTCTATTGCTATGGCTTTGATAAATAAATTGATAATCACGAAACGTGCCATGCATAATTCTTTGCCGACCAATGTATATATTCAAACTATGAAGGCTGGTGTCGAATGTGATCTGGATAGAAATATTTTCCCCTTTTTGGGCTGTGATTGTGTACTCATGTTGATCGCTTGGAATGTTGATCTTCAAAACGCAGAATACTAAAAGTAACATTAATTGTAACATTACAAATTCGACAAAGTTGATGAGTGTAGGCTGCAAGGAATTTATTCCTCAGAACCATAATCTCAAATGATCCAGATATTACGGTAGTACGTTTGTCACTAAAATAATTTCATGTAACCACAATGTACCCTATTACCCCGTTTTTAAGCCCATGGGCTTAAAAACGGATTTTTAATGTTGAGTCAGTTTTTTTCTTTCAAAAAGTGGTCCGGATTTAAGCCCATGGGCTAAAAAAAATAAGTACCAAAAATTCTCTAATTTGGATAAGAAAGGATAATATGAACCAAAATATGGGAAATAGATCATCAAATAAATACGAGAGAAGTATGATGGTACTTTTTCATTTTCAAATATTTTACACGACTTCAATATCATAATCGTCCTCTTCTTCGTTCCCCTCGCTTTCACTATCCTCTTCATTATCATCATCCTCGCTTTCAACTGATTCGTCTTCATTGACACCTGTTTCATGGCGTTCCTCTTCCAATTGAATAAGAAATTCATACAAAGTAAAGGGACCATATGTGTCCACAGAAAAAGGGCATTTACTAATTAAGGATTATTTAAGAAGGAAGCCGTGTAAATTTGACTGATTTTTTTAAAAAAAAATGATGCACCTGAGAATGATTTTGTTTTTTCTCGAATGCTGAAAATGGCTCCGTATTTACGCCCATGGGCTTGAATCCGGATTTAAGCCCATGGGCGTAAATCTGAGGGGGGCTTAAAAACGGGGTAATAGGGTATGTAAAGCAACGTTGTCCGGTCCCGTAAAATACATTTGGCTGTGTCATCTCTTCACCAAGTTGCTTTTATTTGTAACCAGTGCTAATATTCACAATTAACTGTTGAGACTAAAAGGGCTGATTTTAAAAGAAAGCATAATAAATGTTTCATTCGACATTTATAATTTAACTCTCCGTCAGACAGTTTCCCAGTGACTTACTAAAACGCAAATTCGGGTAATTTTTATTGTCTATACATAAGTGGTGTTTTATTTCGGCTCAAACAGATCAAAAGGTCCTTCTCAATCACTATTGGAACACCCTGTCAACCCTGTTAACTACCGATAAAACACAACACAAGTGGAAAATCAGTCCTTAACAAATCTAATAAAACAAAAAATTTTGTACTGACTGTTCAACTAAGAGAAATATTATCGCTTACCATATTTACAACCAATCAAACATAACAGAATTATCACGTGATGACTGTAATCCATAATTCCTCCAAACAGATATACAGCGTACCAATGAAATGTCAGCTTTCAAAAAAAATTTTTTTTCGTTTAAATAACCTTAAGTGTTTCTTACTGTACTTGTGAATGAAAACAAACCACTCATATCAATAATATTTTCCTTAATATACAACAGTTCATCAGACTTTATAGGCGTTATGATAGGCTAGTCACGTGATTTCTTTTTCTTTTCATATTTTTCACGTCATCCGGCATTAGCACATCTTTGAAAGACCGAATTTTGTCAGTAATTCGGCAGAGCAGCCAGAACATTGAATTCGTTTGAAAGAGAATCAAATAACTAAACATAGTATGTCACTTGCCATTACAATGAAATGATTAAGTGAAATATGATTACATCAAATAACACAATATTTAACGATTCGCTGGATGAGAGTTACTTTTATTTTAGGCAGATTCGTAAACTCGACGAGCCTGTTACACGAAAAAAATCAATTACTTGCGAGAATTTTTTAAAAACTGTTCTACTAAAACGATACTTCAGAGATTTAAAGCCTTTTGTTGTATCAAAAGAAACATCATTACTTTGCACGCTTATTTCAAGACTTTTTAAACATTCAAGAAATTCTCTCTTTCAACTCAACTTTCAACAAGCCACCTATTAAATTTTATAAACATAGACTTTAGTTGGGATAACTGAATCCAATAGGATTTTAACAACCCACATTTTTTGACGAAATGCTTTTATTATTGTGTAACGGAGACAGTATCAAGATATTAATCTTTTGCATATAAAAGATAATTTCACATTTACAACTCTCCTTCTAAAGTGCAATAAAACTGATAGAGAGCACAAAATAACATGAAGTTAAGCCTTCATAAGTAATGAGAAGTGACCCTGTTAAGTGTTTGTTGTTCTTACAGGTTTCTCTATGCTTTGATATCCCAAATTATTTTCTCATTTCAAAAACTAAATTTTGGTACTGCCCCAATTTCGAAAAATCACCTGGTCCAAAAGCAAGGAAAAGTCAAACAACCAAATATCTAAAAGCTAAACTGAATTTAAGCCGCACAATTTTTCCATAGTAGCAATATGAAGAGCTCGCCATTCAGCTTGAATTAAGAACTAACCAATCATTTCTTCGTTTCTAAACTAGAATCTCATAAAGAAAAGCAGAATCTTTCTTGTGCATTTGAATTATTTATTTTTACAATGTTAAAGTTCGCGTAAAATTGTTTTTTTCATGAAGTGCTATCTTTCGTTTTTTGTTCGGAGCCCACACTTTTTTGTATCATATGTTAATGAAACTGACCACAGCTAAGTGGCGAATGGTTGGTTTACACGGTCAAAAATAGTTTTACAAAGTACAACAACATGATGTAATAGTCCGCGATATAAAAAGCACAAACTGATGAATTCGTGGGAACAGCTGAAGGATGATTTCCCGTACCTTTAAAAGAAGGTCTTCTTCCGTGACAAATTGATTCGCAATATTTTTGCCATCTTCCATACGTTCTGAAAATATGGAAAAAACTTATTTATAAAAAAGTTTGATGATAAAAAAGTATGATCTTTAAAATAGTGTCGACTCTTTTTAAGGCGACAGTAATGGTGATAGTTAAAAGGTTAGAAAAAGATTGAGATGTGAAAAAATGGATTCATGTTTCGCAAAGGAATTACATACATTCATATCAAATTGAAAGTCGTTGAAATGAATATCATAAAATACTTATGCAAAAACCAATTTCGTTTGAAGTTGAAAGTATTCCGAATCAAATATACAAATGGTATTCTGACTTTCGGTTACCCAACTTCCCGTTAACGTGTTGGCTGAGGATACATTTTTCCGTATAATCAGTCAACATAGCTTCACAACCTGGATCATCTGTTTTCGAAGTCATTTAAAGTGGCATAGCACTTACGCGTAAAACCAGCATTCTTGACATAAACTTAGATCTGGCTTGCTGTTTTTCAATATGACTGCGAACATACTGATGCCAATCCGTCAAACCAACTCCAGTCATACGACTCCATATCATCAGGTCCTTTTTAATTCTATATTAGTATGTTTACGTAACTTTCAGTTTGTGGCCTTTTGAACCTTTGACAAAAGAAGTAGCTGGATTCAAAATACAAAATGCAGCCGATTACGGCAGCAAGTCAGCGGCATTTGTTAATCTTATGATTCGCACAAGGCCTTCCTTTTACTTGAATGTTACTATAGAAGAAGTAAAAATTTAAAGATCATAGCCGACGACGACTACGAAACCCTATTCCAAAAGGCATCTGGCTAAAGCCGCTGACTGATAAGATTGGTACAGACATAGTCACAAGAAAAGAGATAGGCTGGTGATTTGGTCTGACAGAATTTTCTTGCGGATTATGTTTCTTTTCCTCTTACGGCCCGAGTGTACATGCACTCTATTTTCTCAAATGGCTGCGATCGGAAAGGAATTTCTTCAACGTGATGATTTAGATGCTGTAATCGAAGCTATTGAGGATGACATATTTGAAAAAGTTGACGAATTTAAAACTCAACTGGTTAATGTACTTGCTGATACTAATTTGGAAGGCACTGTTGTTCAGCTTTCTTGTACTTACTCTGATAAACGTTGTAAGACAAAAAAAGGCCTTTCAAGACGTGGTCATGCTCAACATCAAAAGTAACAAGAATCTTCAACCTTAAGTGAGCACTCAAAAGAGAAATCACCTGAGGAAATACGTCATCCATTACTTTTCAAGCAGTTTATTTAACAAAGTTCAACAAAGTGTGCTTCTGACAAATGCTACTCGGAAAAAACACGACAAGAGTTTTCGTTTTATTTGGTTTCCAATGAAGATGTTGTATACTCTTAACAATTTGTTCGTGATGTGATTGGTGGATCTAACGGTGACATTGAAAAGTTTTATCCATTGTTTTAAAATTGTGTATCGACCAAAGAGAATACTTTTAAAAATTTGTCCAAAAGATCTTCCAGACTTATTGGATTAAAACAGCTAATTATGTTGTTGTACATTTGACTGATTCACTGGTCAACAATAGCAGTATGGAATTTTAAGGACAGTTCTTTTTCAAACAAAGGAAAAAGATCACAAAGGTCACAGTGGACTAGAGATATGGTTGGTCAACAAAGTTTAACTATTGTTCTTGCTGGCAAAAGTGTAATGAACAACGAAAAAGAAGATCATTTAACCAAAGCAAGGGATAGAGGAGGTTTATGGAGTGTTACAAATACTGTATACTCAATTTTTGCCACCGTTGAATCCACATTCCATCAGTCAACTAACTGCTGGTTGCCAAACAAAAAAACTTGACAGTAACAGAATGGTGGGTGAACTCCTGGAAGCTTCAGTACGTAACTTATTGAAATGAAGAAAGCTTCAACTAGTGAACAAATGTACTGATGGCCAAGAAAGTCCAGGACAGTGACTTTAATCCTGCCAAAAATGCATTTTTTTAAACACACAAATTAAATATAAAACGTTGTTTGGTCAATTGTATCACAGATGAAAGGAAAACTGCAGGAATTCAAATATGGTTGTAAAGGTAAAATAAATATTTCTAAATAATTTCTGAATTTACACACAAACATTTAAACTATAAACTATAAAGATAGCTGCTTTGACAGGATTGAAGTCACTGTCCAGGACTTTCTTGTTGTAACTTTCTGGTACGGCAAGGCACAGTCTCAACATCAAGCTTAGCATATTGGAAATTACTTTCACAGTTACCGACAATTGACCTAAAGAGTTTTGTGGTACGTATAGTGTTATCATATCATAACCAAAATCACGAAGTCTTGGATTAGTATTTGCAGTGACCCATTGCTTTCTGACGGCCAAAACAGTTTTCAAGTGGATCCTGACAAAATCTTTCAGTTAAGACATATGTAGTGCCTGATTGAAGCAAAAATTGAATGAGTTGAATAGCAGAATGAACAGAAATTTTCAAACCCTCATAAGTTTGCCAAGGAATGAACATGTTGGATTTAGCATGTGCACTGAAGTTGGCTGATCGTGCTTCAATTGATTGTTACCAATTTTCAAAATATTTTAGAAAAGTGTCCAAGGCAAAACCTTCGTCATCTACAGCTTCACACAGTTGACAGTATTTTTCACATTCATGCAAAGAGTTTGTCAAATATGCGACAATAAATGACAGTTTTAGTTGCTTCTGGTGACCCATGCGTTACAAGCGCCGCATACACAGATCCACTGAATACTTGAGCTGCTAGACGGACCTTCATAATAGAAAAACAGGTAAGATTGATGTGATTACTAGTAATTTCTTAAATCTAATGAAGTCCACAATCCAAATCATCATAAAACAGCTTAGGAATTGGTTTCCAAGTGAGATATTTGCCTTTCTTCCAAATACTTCTGGTATCTTTTCCTGAAAGTGAAATTCTCAGACAGTTGCGAGCTGCTAAGTGAAGTGGATCAGATACGAAAGAAAGATATCTCTCTTCTTCAGCCATAACATTTAAGGTCTGGTAAACAACACCAGCATCAGGACCATCTTCTTGTTGATTCATGTGTAAATGCATGCGATACATTTTGCTATTTGATGAAGGACCGTCACTAGTCGCCCTAACAATCTTAATTCTCACATTCTCTTCAAGAATGTTGAATGCTTTCCAAAACAAAGTGAATAGCTGTAGAGAATCAGCACTGGTTGTTGCAAAATTTGCAAATGAAAGCTTTAATGGATTGACAATGCTCCTAACAAAGGAATCTAGCGCATGTGAAAAATTTCACATGTTAAAGTAGCATTATTAAGTTGGGTATCAGCTAAGTCAACAAACCAATCAAGTGTTGTTTGTTTTCCCACACTAGATTTTATTGGAGTTTCATTTCATCCATGAGTACGATGCCATATTTCTTAATGGATTTAAATCGACTGACAATGTCACAAAGCTCCAGAACCACCTTTTCATTGAAACCATGTTTAGGACGAATGTAGTTTTTGTAATCTCTTAGAACTCTTCGATTTGGAAAAATGAGGAAACCATTATTTGTCTATTCATCATACATAGCTGGAGACTTAGCAGCCAATCCTAAGCAATAACAAATTACCGTTAGGTGATATCGCAAGCCTGTTTTTGATGATTATTTTCTTTGTCCCTCCCAAAACATTTTCATGAAAGGGTTGATAAATTTCTTGTCAGCCCCAGCCATAATTCAAATAAGATCGTCACCAAGTTTTCTATCCACTTCCAGAGACTTTGACTTGATTTCAACTTTCAATTTAATTATTTTATCCCTTAGCTGCTTGTTTTCTAATCGGAAATTTTGCAGAGTAAGCTTTAATCTCTCAGGAGATGTGAAAGATATTGGTGCTTTTGGTTTTGCTGGTACAGTTAAATTGGGTCTTTTCCTTTTCAAGCTTAACTTTTCTTTAGATTCACCAGGAGTACAGACATTGCACTTTTTAAGTTGATTATCAATTAACATCAAGAAAGATGAAGATCTCGTACGATTTGGTTTGGTGAAGAGGATGACTATGACTTACATTAGCAGAAAGTAATTTTCGAACATCATGCTCAATACAACTACCATTTAACTGATTTGATAAACCAGGGCATATTTTGTAAAATTTTATGAAGTTTAGCATATGCATTTCTATACATGGTACCATTATATTGCCACTGGGTATAAAGATATGTTTTGGTTAAAAGTACGCAATCATTCAAGGTATTTATTATTTTGTTGCTTGGTTTCTACAGGGTAAAGTTATTTGTGTGCCATTATGCGGTTCAACTCCTGATTAAGTGGGCCCCTGAAAACTTTCGATTTGACACCTTATTGGCTTCTTTCACTCGGGTGTACAATTTCTATGAAAAGTTACAATCATTTCAAACATTTTTTTACAGGATTTAAACACGTTCTTTCCTTAGCTAAAATCGAGAAAAAACGTTTGGGGTCAGGGGCTCTATGACGTCATTAATTTTTCCTTTAATTTTATTTTTCCGGAACTTTTTGGGTGAAACAACGCAGGCTGAACATAGACGCCGACCGACGCCGCCTTGGCTGCTAGTATAAAAAACTTCTCTTATTGATCTATTAATCTTTCTTTTTGTGATTCTTTTTTCGTAATGATATTTACGAGTTTGCTTTTCCATTCGGTTTCAAACTCTCAATTACCAGATGAAATTTTAAAAAGTGAATTTATTTATTTAATAATGTTTACCCAGGATAGCCTCTTCAGTTCCTTATTGTTATCAATGAGGGCCCTTCGAAGGAGGTCTTAGAGCATATAAAGCCCCCATTTGGGCTCCGGAGGTCGTAATGGCAGGAACCGCTCAACTAGACAACCATCCTAGACATCATTCCTACTCTCTTGGTGAGTACTAAGCAGAGAGAAATTGGGGAGATTTGTAAACCCGACGAGCCTGTTACACGAAAAAAATTAATTACTTGTGAGAATTCTTTTGACCTGCTCTTCTAAAACGGTACTTCAGAGATTTAAAGCCTTTTGTTGTATCAAAAGAAACATCATTACTTCGCACGCTTATTTCAAGTGTTGATGTGAAGTTTCTAATGACCTTGTAGGGAAAAATTCACGAAGAACTTTACTAAGTTGTATACAAATTCCTACAAATCTATTGAAAAATAGTTTCGTGTAAACGAAACATGATTTTTCGGAATCCCGCTAATGATTCAGACTGTTATAGTCGCTGGCATGACCCGGTCGGGGATTGAACCCGCTACCTCCCGAACAGGATGCGAGCACTCTACCACAAGGCTACCAGTCGGTAAAAATTCCCTTATCTTAAACTTACGAGCGACTGTACAGCTGTCAATAGAACAGCTATCACCAGGCATGTTAACAATCTTCCAAAAAATCGTCCACACAAAATCCAAATTACACACACATGTTCACGAAAAATGCGCCATTTTTAAAAATCTATATACAAAGAAAACTGAGCTCCAGTTAAAAATAGCGAAGAATAGCAAAAACAATAACACATTTTGAGTGACCAGATTATCTCTTTTCTTATGATTATGGTTCAGAACATAAACTGCTAACATGCAAGAAGGGTGCACCATTTCTCTATTGCCAATCAGGTTTCAAAAGTAATAACCAGGGTCAAACTTAGGAGGTTGATTAGGTTTGATTGACTGCCTATCATTGCCAACTTCTTGTTTGTGTCACTTCTGAGCCATTGCCATTTTGGTTTATGTTCACCAGTTCAAGGTGTGCCACTCAGTATAAGTACAAGAGTAAAAAGAGTTCTCAGAAAGATAGGACGTGTCTCTGTTTTAAACATACCTTACCGAAAAGAGCCAGCCTTGCTTAAACCTAGTAAGCACTATGAAACGAAGTAAACATTTTTCATGTGGTGATCTCGTACAAATAACATTACTTTGTCACATAAAAGGAGGTATGAGACATCAAAAATATGTTAATGACGAGTACTGCCTTTATAAAAACAAAGAACAAATAACTTTTCCGTGATCTTATCATGAAAAAGAGAATAGTGCTCAGGCAAACAAAATTTAAGCCTTAACCTGCCTCTAGATTTGACCCTGCTTACTACCACTCAAAAAAGCTGTTCTTACCCCTTTTAGGTTGTGCAAGTGCAATAAGAACAATTACTGATATTTTAGAAGTACGAAGAAATAGAAGCTCGAGAAAAAAAGCTTTAGAATTGGAATAAAAACAGTGAAACAACAGTTAATGTTTAGCACATTATTTATATCCAGAATATAACTTAAGTCGTGATATTAAAAAGGTACTTTTAAGATGTAAATAACCCTCTCAATCATTGTATTTTGACCAGGGAACTGTTCTTAAAAGTATGTCACATGTAATTCATGTGTTTTGTTATTGTTGTTGTTTGATTCGCGCATAGTGATTTTGTTGTATACACAAATAAAATGCTATTTTAATTTCATTTCAATTGTTCATTTTTGTCCATCATATGCATAAATTTTTCTAAAAGTCTCGAAGTCATTATGATGAAAAGGAACAAATGGAAAGGAAAACTAAAACACACTGTGTTATTGATTCAATCCTTCTCGCTGAATCACCCTCCAAGTATGTTTAAGCCAAAAGTTCGAAGAAGTGCCCGCTACTGAAAGTTGAAGGAAGGGCGGTTACTCTAGGGTGGGCGCTTAATCGGGAGGGGGTGAGAGTTGGGTGGTGGGAGAGATTGGAGCTTATTCGAGGCATTACAGTTATTGTCGAATTATGTCATTAGACGGTTTCTTAAAAATAACAACTAAATGGCTGAACTGGACTGTTATATACGGAAGCGTATTAGTGCCGTCTTTGTGTTTCTTCAGGTAGGAATTTCTGTGTGAAGAAAATAAAACTTAAAGATTAGTTTCACTGCATAGAAAGTTTTTTGTGGAAAAATGTCTTGTTGCTTTTTTCACCACATTGAATTCTATGTAAAGGAAATAAGTTTATTTTTTATTTTCACCACATAAAAGTTTTTATGTGAAGAAGTTGAAATTCGTTTTTATTGCACCACCTGAGTAGCGCTTGGCTTGACTTGGTGTGTAGTACTAGTTCTGATCTCACCCTTCAAGATCAGTGGGAACAAGTTGATGTAAAGATTGTTTTTAAATATGGCGACCTTCACGAAAGGCAAAACTTTGCGAAAATATAAGCATTTCAGAGGCGTATTCAAGATCAGTCAAAAAAAGTCCAACATTACAATATTTCTTTTCAGTCTTAAGTGTCGATTAGGTTACTTGCACGCTTTCCTTTTCTCCTTTAAATGACTAAACTCTCTTCCACAAATTTTGACTGAGCTCCGGCTACGCCTCTGATTTGTACCATTCCTTATTTCTTACGCTGTAGCTATATTAAGCTATGAAAGGGATATTCTTTTTTTACCTCATCGTTGCTTTTGAGAGCTATTACATCCTCCACCATTTCTAAAACGTGGGAATTTCGTATAAAGCATCCAATGAACTTATGAACATCCAATGTTACATCCAGTGTATGTAGAGAAATAAAGAACGTTCGAATTTCTTCACTAAGAATTTCTTATGTGGTGAAATTTAGAAAACTTAAAAATCTTCACATACAAATTCTTATGTGGTGAAATTTACAAAACTTAAAAATCTTCACATAGAGATTCTTATGTGGAAGAATTTACAAAACTTAAAAAATCTTCACATAGAAATTCTTATGTGGTGAAATTAAAGTGTATGCAAAAAATTTCTCCACATGTGAAATACTATGTCACAAAAAATTATATGGCCCCAATACGCTTCCGTAGTTACATGTAGGCGAAATGTTCACTTGGTCTGTACCATTCTTTTTTAGAACACATATTACTTTATCTTTTTGCTGTGCACGGTGTCCATCTGTAATCAAAATCTGTCCAGAAGAACTATAACATTTTCTTGATGCAGAACTTGCAAACGTCGATCCCATGCATATTGCTCCTTACATTTGATTCTCAAATCTTTGCCATGAAAAATAACAAGAGGTTTGAGTCGTGGTTATGGCTGGGACTGACAAGAAATCTACATGTAGAAATTGCTTGCATTGGAAGCTGAAGTTACAGGATCACCAAAAAATGCCCTTGTTGTCTTTGATTTGTTAGTCTTTTATTAATACATCCTGATTATAAGCTCATGGGCTTATTTCCGAGTGGGTTTATAGTGCATCATAGGGCCGTTATCCCAGATTTTACGGCATCAAGTAATCAAGTAACTTTATACACCTATTGAGTTATATGGTAGCCACCAATCTCCACCCGGTTTTTTGGGAGCCACTTACAGCCCGACTTTATCAGACCCTTTTATCATAGGTTTGATACTCTCTTTGTGGAAAATTGCAATTAAAAATAGCATAGTTTTTAATAAACAAATAGTACTTGCACTTTGAATTATGAGACACTTGTTGTACCTGGTCGACAGCTAATTTGGACTTTAAACTATGTTGACCAGGTCAATTTGGTTTAATTTATTAACACGAGCATACTTGGTCTAAACCAAATTGGCATTTGTTTAACTTGTTATATATTTCCCCATAGGGCGAAATCTATATATTAATAGCCGATTCTCTGTCTGTCTGTCTGTTTGTTTGTTTGTAAGTCACGCAAAATGGTAGATTGAGTTGTGAGCGAAATTATTTCTTTTTTTGTGTGCGACGTGAGTTCGAAGCAAATACATTGCAACCCCAATCGAACGTGACTTTTTTTTGGCTGATGAACTAATAGGAAGAACGTTTTGTTTTTATTATTATTGTTAGTTTTATATTCCAAGGGCTACGTTGACTATGTTGGCTTTGAAAACAATACATCAACTAAATACAAAGAAACTAACTGATTAAACATTTTGGACAAAAAGCAGCAGTGGCAGAACTTGGCAGCATGCTTGCCAGTGTATCCTAACGTATCCTTGCCTGATTGTCTGAGACGGGTAAACTTTTTTTCGAGCAATCAAAATGTTTAAAAACCGATAGGTAAAAAAAAGAGTATCATGAAACAAAATATTTTTTTGCTTTTCTTTTAATTTAATTTCTTTTTTTAATTGTTAAGCGCTTCTGATCGAACGTTTTTTTATTCTCTTTATTCTTTTAGCACGTGCCTTTTTTCTCTCCTCCGGCGTGATCTTTTTAAGAAGAGAAACGATTTTCCCCTTACGTTTGATAGCACCCATGTTAGAGCGCGTAACATTTTTAAAACAAAAGCTAATAAAAAGTTGAAGTTTTCTCTCTCTACGTTTTGAGTGTATTGTTACACTGATAAAAGATTGGTTTTACCAGAGGTTGTGACTTCGAATCTGCTTCTGGTTGAACACAAGTTGTACGAGCCGTTTATAAGGAAGTTTGACGTTTATTGATACAGTGATACAGAGCAGGTGGACATGGGCGGCGAGCGACGCCGCCTTGGCGGCTAGTCTATTTGTTAATAGCCGATTTTCCGTCTGTCTGTCTGTTTGTTTGTAAGTCACGCAAAATGGTAGATTAAGATGTTAGAGTAATTATTTTATTTTATTTTGTGCGACGTCAGTGTGAAACCATTGTATTGAGACCCTAATCGAATGCGACGTTTAGGGAAAATTATCTCGGGAACCAATAGGGATAACTGACGTTTTTTGGGGTCCGCGTTACAGGCGATGGGGTGACGAAAAATTTGGGTCTAATTTTTTGGGTGGAAGGGTGTGTGACGTCATCAAAATTTTGATCAACGATATCTCCGTAACGGTTGGTCGTAGCAAAACGATCCCATACATTTATTTAATCAGTTTTTCGAGCTCTACAACATGGACACACTTATCATTGCCAATTCCTTAATTTTATTTTTCGTGAACACAACGCATGCTGAACAGTGGCGGCGAGCGACGCCGCCTTGGCGGCTAGTATATGTTAAAAGCAGCATTTTCCTTCTCCTCCTCCTTCCTCATCATCTTCTTCGTTCACTTTTATAGCCAGCGGTTCAGTATTGAACTTTGGCGTAGACAAGATAGATAAGAATAGAGGCTAGTCTTCAGTGAAGTAGTACGTCATTTTGTTCAGTCAGTGAAGACGGGTAGTGGAAGATTTTTGCTTTCTGCTAGCTTTCAAAATGGATAAAACGTTGAATGGTGGAAATGAATCGTTTTAGTTCAGTGTTGTCGTAAAAGGATATGTAAAAAAGTGTAAAATTATATCAATTATGTCATGGATGTTTTGTTTTTGTTGACAACCATGTTATTATGACTGGTTATTAAATACTTGGAACAGTAAACCATTGAAGCTGTGATTTCAGTGCAAAGGCGAAAATTCATTATTAAAAGCTAGGCTGAGGATTTATTTTTATTTTATGCACATCCTGATATAATAATGTATATAGCCCAACTGAATTGAAATTCGGATAAAATTGGAACTGTTTTATCCAAGTTACAAAAAGCAAGTATTCTGTTGAAATACATTGTTTCTAGTATATATAAAGGATAGAAAACTTGTCAAGCTTCTGCAGCAATAAAGATCATACATTTATCATGATGAAATTGTCTTTCACATTGATGTGGTTGTTGATGTTCAGTTTTTTAAGGAAAAGTGTTAGTCACATTTAGGTCTTTTTTTAGGTGTGTCCATAATAACTTCTCAGTCATTTATCATTAACTTATCATTTGACCATGAACATGTTCCTTTCATAATAAGTTCAAAATAAGTTCTTTTGTGTATTAAATTCAATTCCACCCTGATTGGTATGGGCAGCATTTTTATATGAGTATCTGGTTGGTGGTAGTTATGCCATTGTAATTATTTAATGATACATTTTTCTTATGGTTATCAATGTACACATAATAATTGATAAGATTTTTGCAACTTTGGGGAAATATAATAGTCGCATTTTTGCAAATCTTGTTTAATAGTTGGTATGGTTTACGACAAAGTTTCTAAAACCAAGTTGACAATTTTAGAGGCTCTCTATTACCACTAAAACAACTTGGCTTAACATCCGAGTTGGTTTGCCACATTATTACTGATAATAATCAGAATAATGATATCAATTACAGAAACGATAAATTTCATAAATTCACAAGCAAAATAACTTTCACTTATCATGCTAGTTCATATCTTGCGCGATTTTTGGCTTTATTGTATGGCCACCCAATAGCCCTTGAAAAGTAAACTGGTAAAGATCTTCACGTGTTTGGCCTAATTATATGGCTCATTACAAACTTAAAGGTTTTTTCTACATTTGTCATGGATGTTTACCACATTTAGCGTTACTACATTTGACCGAGATTTTTACTACATTTAACGGAGTTACTACATTTGTCGTAGAAAATTTACTACAGTTGACGGAGTTACTACATTTCACGGTGTAACAACTTCCCATGTGTTAAATGTTCAAATACAAGCAAAATGGCTGGCCAAAGTTATCTGATGTCAGTATTTTTTGAAATTACAGATTTATTGGTAACTATAGAAACTTTGTTTGATGTAAATGACACCGATCCTACCCCTAGAAGTTCTATTTGAGAGGATAAGAGATCCGAGATACTCATCCGAGGCACTTACGAATGATATCGTATCTTTCTTGTACTGCTAATAATCGTTCCACCATTATACTTAGATTATTTGAAGAAGCTTTCCCTCAGTACGGGTTTCCATCAAGAGTAACAAGCGATCAGGGTTTAGAAAATGCCAGGTTTGCCCAAAAAATGTTTGAGTTAAGAGGTGCTAATAGAGGAAGCATCATTATCAGAAGTTCTGTCCGTAAGCAAAGAGTGGAACAACTTCACGGAGATGCCCTCAGCGGTTGTTTGCAAGCATTTATTGATCATTTTAAGGACAAAGAGAATGAAAAAACACTGGATCATTTGGATGAAAACCACAGTTCATTACTCAGTGGAATCATCACCCACTCAGTACCGAACACAATCAGTAGCCAATGTAACTTTGGGTAGATGGCATTATTCGTTGCTCACGCTCGTATTCGCTAGCTTTAAATTTTTTCTCAACTTACGAAATCCAATATTGCGGAGCTGAGAACTTCAGTTTAACAGTCGAAGGGGAGTCCTCAGTTGAGGTCACAGAAATTTCCTCTCCATTACCGGCAGCAAAACACGAAGAGCTCCTCCGATATGCTAACGAAAACTTTGACGCTCTTATTGGGAGCGAGAAGTTCCTTAATGTTGTGAGATTTGTAGAGCAAAATGTAAGACGTTAAAATTCATAATAAGTAATATATTTCTGTCACATAACTAAAGAAGTCGAATACATAACAAAAAGACAACCTTGACTTAAAAGAATGCCATCAAAATTCCAGGAAATATAAAATATTATTATGTAGTGTGAAAGTCAGAATTTTACAGGTATTTACAGGCTTCCTTTTGCGTGCTTTTGAACTTATTGATTCATTTTTTTCATCCTTATCTGTGTTGACATCATCATTTTGATTCTCTTATAAATAGAGTCATCAGAAACATAGTTGTCAAGAATTTCATGCGCTTCACGAGCTATTCTGGTGAGAGCTTGACGCATGCTGGCTGATTTATTCCCATCATGATTTATTGTGCTTTCATCTTTTCATCACGCTTCACTAATGTCTTTTGGGTAATTTCTAGAAAAACACGCAATGCATCATGCCATTTCTTCATGAAATAATGACAACAAAATTGTATTGAGATGCGCATGTGTATAAAACACAGTCCTAATAAAAAAGAATTTATCATATGTATGAGCAAATTGTGCACATAAATAGATTATTCATTATTTTTTTGTGCATATAAAACGTAAAATAGAACGTAATATGTAAAATCACAATCTGTAGACAAAATACAGGATAGATCAAATGAAAAGGTAATAATGTCAGGTGTGGCGCCCCAATATGATAAGCTGTTGGTAGACAAATCAGCATCAATTATCAATACTTATTTCATTGACAAAACATTAAAGTATTCGGAAAAATGCGATATGAATAAGAGCTTCTACAGTGTACAGTAGTTATACTAAGCAGCTAATTGATCAAATTGGAGTTTTCATCATTTAGGTTTACTGGCTAGTAATAAGTAGTAGTAGCATTTTTCTAATCCTCGACATCGTTTTAAAGATATGTTCCACTTTGAACGAGTTTGTATATTAAGTTTCAAAATAACAACGATGTCACCTTGTCCATATTCCATCCACAAAAAATAAATTCTATGAGCGCTTCTGCCTTGTTACAATGTTTTTTTACAAAGTATGGTTGCCTTTTGCTATCGCAAATGAGCAAGGTATTGCAAAGTGAGGCAAGTAATTACAGAGTGTGGCATAAGCTCAAGCTTCACAGGCATCGATTTTCAGTAGTTTGTCTTCCAAAGTATTAAATTTTGTGAGATTCACTTTTTTAATCGGCTAATCAGTAGCTACAGCAAGCAACTAATTACAGTTAGTCCAATTACTTAATTGCTAATTAACGTTGTTAAGTTTTGACAGGTTCATTTGATATAGCTATCATAAAAATGTGTAGTGAAAGTTGATTTAGCTGATATCCATATCCATTTTCTTAATAATCTGACATTCGTTCTTCGATTGACAAGAATGATATAGAAGGTAAGCAATTTTCGAACATTTGTAATATTTCAAAGCTTTTTTTCGTAATATACTTCTTTTTGTAAAACTGGTAAGTGAAGACAATAATTCAGGTGAGCTCTTTGACTTAAGAATACGAATTTTATTTTGCTTTCTTTTTTGGAAGTATATTCATTGCACTGCCCTGCAGATTCCCAAATTTATAGAGAGCACTTTAGGATATAAAAGTAAAAATGACCTCATTAACGGTTAAATTCGAAAATAAATTTAACAAGATGCCCTTACGGGCAAAAAGATTTCTGCAAAATCAGCTGAAGTATGAAAATGGAAGACTAACAATAATATTCTTGAAACTTGAATGGTTTTGAATGATTGGACAATAAAATACAATACAATACAACATTGACTGCTGCTCAGTGTAAACTGCACACAGCAGGTGGGAATTGTAACACACAACAGTTTTGTTATTGAAATATTGAAGTTAAATATGTTCAAACAGCTGACCAAAGGTGTGCTACCAGTGAAAGTTTTCATGAATAAATTATTTGAAATTATATGTTGACTCTTTTGAATGTTTGAATGAGAGTGAGAAATGTAAAAAGTACTTTTATAATTACATACAACAATACACAATGCCGAAAGTGTAATTGATATTATGTAAAACTTTATTGCATATATACACCTGAATGACATGAAACATTGTTTATTTTGGGTATACAAAATACAATTAAGTTTATATGGATCTTTTCTGATATCACAGTGATTACGTATGAAAATCACATAATATGCTTTAAACATTTGATATGCACTTCCAATCTTCTTAATTACATACAAACAGAATTCCCAATGTTGCAAATACAAAAAGTAATCAAAGCTCTTGATCATTAAAAGTATATGCTCTATAAATTTATACCAAAATTTACCAAAATTTTGTATTGTGTTACTAATAGTACAGTATTTTGAATTTATACACAGTTAGAACATTTCAATTTGCCAGGATAATGATCAAGGCTATATTATTACAAAACAAAAGGCAATTATAGAAAAAACATATCAACAAACAAATCAACAAACATAAAATAATAATAAATACATAATAGTTTATATGACGCTCGACCCACACACAAGCCACATACAAACAGGAATAAATTCACAACAGATAACACAAGCAAACACGGGTCCACACAGCACGTAAAAATTGAACACAACGTAATTGTTCATTAACAATCGTGATTAGGAAGAACATTCATAAATAGGGGCATTGTCAGTATAACTTAGCTAGAAAATCATCAATCAAAAGTGGTGCAGAGCAGACAACCACTACTTAATGTTAGAGCTGAGGAGGAAACGGCATTAAAGTATTACAACCCAAACAAGAAACAAAAAAATCTTTTGTATCTAGAAAGGCTTAAACATTGAAACATTTTTCCCTAATACGAACACATAGCTCTTTGACTCAAAACTT
The DNA here is from genome assembly GCA_027922465.2 of Turritopsis dohrnii. NCBI lineage: Eukaryota > Metazoa > Cnidaria > Hydrozoa > Anthoathecata > Oceaniidae > Turritopsis > Turritopsis dohrnii. The sequence continues at coordinate 558,005 of BQMF02000275.1, forward strand.
CTTACTTTACAACTTCTTAGTTAGAAAAGAATTATCACACTACAGTAGAATATTATACGTACTCCTCAGAGCTTCATAAAAGCATAATTGACACTACAAAAACTTTATTGACACTACAAACACTTTAAACTATATATGTTACGGGGATTGTGATAAATTCGGGGATTATGCATATTAACCAGTTATTTTACATAATTCCCGGTCAAATTGGGTCATTTGATTAATACAGACTTTTTCATCAAATTTCCCGGTTATTTTATATAATTCCCTTAGAGAACGGAGAATGTGATTAAAAAGTGTTCTATTTGTCAAATTCACCGGCTAGTATGCATAATTTCTAGGTTGTTTTGGTGAATATGTAAAATTTGCAAAACAGAATTGAAAGGAAAGGAGACGTGTCGTTTCTCTGTTTTACGTCGTTTACATCTGAATGAAAAATACTTACTTTATTTTGGAATAAAGTATACAGAATAATGAGTGTACATTGATAATTTCTGATTTCAAAGTAATTACGTAAGTAAATCATACACAAACTTCAAACATTTAAGATTGCTATCAATCTTCCTTCTTACGAATGGACTAATTGCAAATTACTGCTACAGATTTTATTCTTCATCTTCAGTTTTGGAAATGTGCATCTTCTTTAATTATACTGACTAAAGTTGCTTTGGGATCCTTTTGGTTGGTTCTTTGTTGAGTTTCTTCGACTGAAATGCGTGACTTTGGCTTCGTGTAAACATTCCCACGAGATTTCAAAAAACCGCTAGGTTTGGACAGTAAGAAGAAGAAAAAGAACAGAGCCGGTTTTAAGGTATTTCTTGATTTCGCAGAAATCCAATTACACTGTAATTTCATCATATTGCACTCCTCTACTTCTTTTCCTTTCTTAAATCAGCCTCTTTGTTGATTTTGTTTACTTATTGATGTAAACACTTTTACCACATGGAAAACAAGCAAATACTTTTATGCCTATGTGAGGTAACTTTCTCTATTTTGCAGATGATTTTCTATTGTATGTTTACAATAAATACCTCTGTAAACTTTCACCTTCGTCTTGCTTCGTGCTCAACTGTCTGTAGACTATGATACTACTAACGGACTCCGTTGCCATCGGTTTTTTTATTTTTGGCAACCAATCAAAACGGTGGAAAAAGAATTTCTTACGTTTTGATTGACTTAAAAATAAATACTTCATCCCAAATTAATTGCGGACCTCGTGATGGCTCCAGATGTTTATTTATTGCTTATGAATTTCTTAAGTTTAGATAACGAAGATGGAAGAGATGCTATCACGTTGCAAGCTGTCTAGTAAAAATTCAGTGAGACCATCAAAAACTACACGTTTTTCGACAATTCCATGTTTATATTTGACTGACAAGCTTTCGGAGGCGTACCGCTCTCCATGATCACGTCAATAGTGTACAAACAGAATAAAATTTTTTTTAAAATATGTTACATAATACAATAGAAATTAAATGCTAGAATAATTCTAAAGGAAAAGATTGGCTAGTTTTGTTTAAGCTAGGGTTTGTCACGGCTAATTAATAAACTCTCCTTGATGGTGAGCTTAAAGTCGTTAGACTCACGAGACAAAATATCAAAATCGTTAAACGAAGGAGAGAAATGACACTGGCGAGAATGCTCTAACACGGCAGAAATCTGATTAGGCTGTAGTGATTTCTGTTTGTCAGTTAAATGCGAGATTCCAAGATGCTCACAAATTCGGACTTTAAAATGGCGTCTAGTTTTGCCAAAATAAGTAGCATTGCAGCTACTACAGTTAAAACGATAAACAAGTCCAGATTGCAGCAACATCGGAATCTTATCCTTAAAATGAAAAAGAGATCGTAATTTAACACTGGCACGAAATATAACACGAATGTCACAGTGCGGTAACTTCTCTCGGAAAAGGCTGTGTAACTGAGAACGAATGTTTAATGAAGTATTACCCAAAAAGGGTAAAACAAACAAAAACGGTTTTTTCGGAACGGTGTGAACCTCCAACTTAGGTCGATAAAGTCTATTGAGAAAGGCCCTAATACAAGAATTAATCATATTTGAGGGGTAACCATTCTTCTTAAAGACATCTTTAAGAAAAACCGTTTCCTCATGGAATTTACAATAGTTAGAGCAAATATTAAAACAGCGATGTAATAAAGAGTACATTAAGCCATGTTTATAAGATGTAGGTATAAAGCTATTAAAATTAGTATAGACACCACTAAAGGTTGATTTTCGGTAGATATTAGTTACAAATTGATTCCCTTTCCTAGATACAAAAACATCCAAAAAGGAGAGAGTAAAGTTATTCTCAATCTCCTTAGTAAATGAAATGTTTTTATGTCTCGTGTTAAGGTAGTTATAAAATTTGTCTATATGATCCAGGGAAGAAAACATTACAAAAATATCATCTACATATCGTTTATAGTATGTAGGCTTAAATTCAACAGGGCATTCATCAAGCCACTTCCGTTCATAATAGCATAGAAATACAAATATTTCTATGATAATAGCACATAAAAGCATTGGCTAAAGTAGGTCCTAGCGGTGAGCCCATGGCTACACCATCAATCTGTTTATAATAGCAACCGTCAAATACAAAAAAGGATTCAGTAGAAGCGAGTTCTAAAAGTTTACAAAAATCCTTTTTGGAAATCCCATTGACCTTAGTATTGGCTTCAGGAAACAATTGATCAACACAAATATCAATGGTTTCATGAAGAGGAGCGTTCGTCAAAAGAGAATCAACATCAAAACTAGCCATATAATGAAGAGAGTTCTGAGTGCAAATGTCATTAGCAAAAGAAAAAGAATCTTTGACAGTAAATTCATTGGTCGTAATAGTAGCTAACAAAGGTACAAAAAACTTAGCTAAGGAGTAACTAGGTGTACCAATAGCAGATAAAATAGGTCGAAATGGCGGCACACTGTTAATACAAGGCTTGTGGACTTTAGGCAGGCCATATAACACACCTGGCTGAGAACCACAAGGGCTAAGTTTTTTGTAAACAGTTTCAGTAATAATATTTTTTTCGTATAGACATTTACAAGCGTTCTTGATTTTATTTTCAATACTAATAATAAAATTAATATCTTTTCCAGCTGGTATATCAATTTCTCGAAACTTAGTGGTATCTTTAAGGAGCGATTTAACGGCGTTATGATAATCATGCTTATTAATGATAACAACTACATTACCCTTGTCAGCTTTTTGAATGACAATGGTTTCATTGTTAAGCAAATTGCGAAGGGCAGCTTGTTCGCTGGGGGATAAATTAGACTGAGCAGGATTGTTGTTGTAAGAAGAATATGATGAAAGCGCTATATCCTTGAGTCTAGTCTTAACAAGATCTTTGTCAAAACTATTCCCTAACTCTGGCTTAATATCACGAAATAACAGTTCAAAAGGCATAAGAAAATCGGCATATTGCAATTTTTTTGGGTGGAATAGAGAAATTTAAACCTTTGCATAACAAAACCTTTTCACTATCTGATAAATTATAAGATGAAAAGTTATAAACGACTTTCTCTGGATCATGCGTAAGAGATTTATTCTCATTAACAAGGTTATGTAACTTCTTCTTGTGCGTGCGAACATTATGCTTAATAGCTTTATTGTTAGAAACTAAGAAAACTGTACAAATATGAGTAAAATCAATAAACGACAAGATATTAAACAGAGAAGCTTTAACCATGGAGGTATAAAACAGAAGGAGAACAAACTCTTATTTTTCTATTATTCAGATAATGACTATTCTATTCATTGCGGTATCACTTTGATGTCATCCGTGATGCGCTTTCGGCTGGTTGTCGGTGAAACGAATACTTTTTTAAAAATTAACGACAATTTAAAAACCAAATATCATCCATTATAACAACGGATCAACTTGCTGCATAGTGACAAGCAGATTATTAAACCTAAAGCTTCCTTGAGAAACAAATGAAAATCTATGTTTTTATACAGAGTTGAAGATATCGCGTAATTCATGTATAAGTTCCAATCTACATATCTTCTGACTTAAATGCGCCTCGATAGTGCCGCGGTACGTGCAAAAACTTAGGATTATTCTCTCTTCAAAAACTGAAGCTCAGCGAAACTGCTTGAGGGGATCACGAGATATATAGACCTAAAGTTGCAATGTTTTTGTTGCATATTTGTGACGTTTTTGCATAATTCTCCCAATTCCTACAGATTATGCATGCTAAGAACTTTACCCTAACGATCTTTAATCACATTGGAGAATTGATATGAACGAAATTTTCACGCAAGAACGCCAAAATTATAAAAATTATGCAAGATGATAGCAATTATATGTTATTACACACTGAGGACTTAAACAATGCAGCGCATCACGGATAGTACAATATCAGATTTGGAATTCGTTCTCCTTCTGTTTTATACCTCCATGCTTTAACCAATTCAATTCTCGATGACAAATGACGAATTCTGTTTTTCTTTTCCTTGATTTCTTCTTGTAAAAGCATACGTTGACATTTCGCATATGCTTCACTAGATCGTAAATTCTTATTCGATACACGGAAACATATAAAGGTGGGAAATACGTTCTTTGAAACACAGTCATTTAAGAAATCCAGATCAAGTTGACTTTTCCGTAATTTATAGTCCAATCTCTCAAATTTACGAACAGAAGCAAGTGTAGAATCTCCATACCTTTCCCGGATAACATCAGGAAGCGATAAACTGATTGGGAATCTCAAGCGGATAATAAATAAGAAAACCAAACCAACAACTTTAAAAATCATATTGATGATGTGAAGAAACAGTAGTAATAACAGTAGCACGTGTACGTATACAAACGACTTACTGCATGAGATGAAAATAACATGTCTTACTGCGTTATTCCAGTTGACGATTCATATTTAGTTGATATCACGTTGCAAGCTGTCTAGTAAAAATTCAGTGAGACCATCAAGAGATGCTATTGATTCTGTTAATATTGCATTGCTTAGTAATTACAGGTGGGATTCTTTAAACCAAAATTATTAAAACAGGAAAACAATTGTCTTAGCACGGATCAAAAGAGATGTTAATCTTAATCGAGCAGCAGCAGACATAAAACGTTTACGTTCAGTTAATTTCCTGACGTTATTAAAAAGTTCTGCAAAGTCGTAGCAATGTTGTGTGCTTGCTGGAGATGTGAGGAGTTCAGTTCAATTTGAATAGTAAAAGCTTTCGTTCAAACCAATGTAGTTAAATTCATTTCATATCTTTGAAACTTGAGTTCCTTTATCAGAAAGATCAGGAAGAACATTTACCATACTTTCAGTTTAGTTTATTTCATTCCAACCGTCGTTCACATTTTTTTTTATTTCAGTTGCATGTGGTTCTGTATTTCCACGATCACAAGAAATAGTCGGATTCAAAAGTGAAAATATATCACTTACTTTCACCGTACGACCTAATAGCACTAATGAATCTATTAATCATCTGAAATTCAAATTTAATGGGATTATATTAGCGTCATATAGCGAGAATTCCTCTTTCGCGGTAGTTGCGAATAGAACATAATTTCACACTGGTGATATCCAACCTAAAGTACGCTGTTAATGGAACATTTGTCTGTGAAGTTCAGTTTGATAAAAATGGGAAAAGTCAAAATGACAGTGGATCAGTGATGGTCACTGAAATAAAATGTAGTTATAATGGTAGAGCAGTTACTTGCGAATTCTGTATTTTTACACATTTTTTTGCTACATGGTTTGACAATAAATTTGACCAATCGCTCGTAATTATCAACTTTTTTGTACAGTCCCAATCTTTTTTCATTGGCACGTTCACATGAAAATATCGGCTACAGCGAGTTAGCGGCATTTATGGGCAACTATCAAATAGCAACACTATTTTAGTGATTTGAGCAGAGAGTCATGTAAGGATTTCGGGAAAAGTCTAATTTATTACTGTCATAAAAATAAGACGAATAAAATCTAATAAATATGAGACGATTCATAAATTTTAGATGGCCCCGCCTTCACAAAGGACATGCAATTACGTGATATTTGGACAGTAGACGTTACAGCAACAAGTCGTTACATTATCATGTTGAAAGGAAATCCAATTTCAATTTCATGGAAGATTGATGGAAAGAATTTCTCTAAAATTGATGGGATAATGGAAACTGTTGATTTTGCAAATCAGATTCACAATTATACATTTGTTGTTCATCCTTTAAGAAAAGATGACCATGGAAAAACGTTGACGTTTATTGCTGAAGGACACAAAACTCTAACGCATGATGTCAAACTGAATGTGACTTGTAAGTGTTTCATTGTTTTATACATAATTGCAATTCTGTTAAAAATTATCAACTACCTGTGCCTAATAAAGGTTAAGTTTTAATAACCAAGCATTATGCATAATGTCATTGATGTATTAGCTAAATGATATTTTTTCGTGACTATCTGATGCAATGCAACCATTTGACGTTCCCATGGTTGTTTTTGTCTTTCTCAATCCTATATACAAGCGAATAATGCTTCAAACACAAGTAAGTATAGCTTCTTAGAGACAGAAAACCAAAGGTGTCCTATTTATGGAGGTTTAAATGTTTGATGCAGAACACAATTCTAAGTTAAAGATTTGTTAATGTTACAGGGGGACCAACGACTTGTGGAAGAAATGGGAGCAAAATTGTTAAATTATCTACTAAAGTTTATGCAGTCGACGCATGCCGGAATCCTGCTCCTCACCCGACATGGAAGTTCGATAAAAAGCTCATTGAAAATAAAGTCACCAATGTTAGCAGAAATGAATACATATTTTTCAACAAGTGATATTCAAACAAGTCGATGTGGAATGATGTTAACTTGTACGCTACTAGGCTTGCATCGACGTCAAAAGAAATTCCGTATATTTCCATGTAAGTACTAAAACATTGAAAGCATGAGTAGTAAAACTAACAGGAGAGTAACCAAAAAAAACCGAATTTCTTTCGATTATCTCTATACTAGTAACTCGGGTAAAAATCTTTACCGAGTTTAACTTCGAAATTGATGTATCAAGTTTGCCTTTGTAAACAGAAACAGAAAATGTACCAATATTGTAGAACTCAAAAAACTGACCAAAAAAATGCATGGGATCATTTCGCTACGATCAACCGTTAGAGAGATATCGTCGATAAAAGATTTTGATGACGTCATGGCCACACCACCCAAATTATATAGGCTCAAAACTTTCGTCACCCCATCACTTGTATCGCCAACCCCAAAAGACGTCAGTTATCCCCATTGGTTCTCGAGAAATTTCCCCAAAAACGTCGCGTTCGATTGAGGATGCAATGCAATGATTCCCCCATGATCATAAAAAAACTGACATCGCGCCAACGCTACTGTAATAGATTTTTGTGTGATCTCACGTGACGAATTCTTATCCAAAATCACCATTCCCTGATTTTACTGCAGAAGCAAAAAGTTTCGTTGTACTTTTTTTAATTATAAGCCCATTGACGTGTACTTTATACGAATATATAGACGTGATTAAGACACGATTCTTTGTCTGTCTGTTTGTTTGTCTGTTTGTCTGTTTGTTTGTTGATTTGTTTGTCTTTTGTTACGCAAAATGACGGATTTCAGCTGCGAAAGAAATCAGTGTGTCAGCAATGTAAGGTCAAACATAAATTATTTCTCTTCTCGTGCGTGACGTCAGTGTGAAGCCATATCGAGCCGTATTGAGACCCAAATCGAACGCGATGTGTAGGGAAATTTATCTCGGTAACCAATAGGGATAAATGACGTTTTTTGCGGTTCGAAAAAATGGCGATGAGGTGACAAAAATTTTTGGTCTTACTTTTTGGGGGATCCGCTCTATGACGACATCAAATTCTTTGATCGGCGATATCTCTGTACCGGCTGGTCGTACCAAAATGATCCCATACATTTTTTTTATCAGTTTTTCGATCTCTACAACATCGGTACCCTTTCCGTTGGCAGTTCATAAATTTTATAATTCGTGAATTCAAACGACGACGCCTTGGCGATTAGTTTCTTTTTATTACTCTATCTGAATTATTTCTAAGAAGGTTTTCTCTTATTTAATTAAAATGAATTTGCTGAAATACGTTGTAGAGGTTATATCCCTAGTATTTTTCAACATGTACCTAGTTGTGCCTAGCCCAGTGAATGTCATATCCATCAAAAAGACACGAAAGGATTGTGTTGAATTGACCATTTCTTCATCGAAAGAAACTGGAAAATGCCAATTACATTACGAAATGAAATATTATGATAAGGATAATACGTTGGTGTACATTGGTAGATATTTGGCAAACTCCTCAATAACCAGCTGCAGAAACAACTTATCATCTGCAACAAATGTTAGTGTCCAAGGATTTTCCGATACTGTAATGACTGTATAGAACAAGATGCCCTATCGGGCAGAAGGATTTCTGCAAAATCGAAGAGGAAAATGAGCTTTTCTTTATGTCATTCTTTAGCTTTTCATAAAAAACTGCTTGTACAATGAAGCTGAATGATTATTACTGAAAAATATATAGCTGTCATTACAAAAAAGAAAGACTATGACATTCTTGAAATTTAAGAAAAGTTTAATCCGCAATATATATTTATTAAGTTTCTGATCATGTACTCCCCAAAGATCTGGAAAAAACATAATCGTCACTATGCAAAACTTGATTAACCAATAAACTTGATTATATCTTAACGACAAGTTAAAGACAAGTTCCACAAGATTTTTAATAAAAATAATGTGAAAGTCAGCTACTCGTGTATGCCCAACATCAAGTCTTCCATCAACCCGCACAACAAGAAGATTCTCACACCAACCGGTCACAGAGAAGACGAAAGAACATGCAACTGCATCAAAAAAGAAGATTGCCCGATGGCTGGAAACTGCCTTGCAGCAAACATAGTCTACGAGGCTACATTAACAACTGACATTCCACGCTACGGGGAAAAGAAATACATCGGAATTAGCGAATGCACTTTCAAAAAGCGCTTCACAAACCACAAGACATCTTTCCGTTTAGAAAGATACAAAAACAGCACTGCTCTTTCTACGGAATACTGGAAAGTCAAAAACGAAAACGGAAACCCTAACGTAACCTGGCGAATTTTGAAACACGCAAAAGCTTTCACGCCTGAATCCGGAAGATGTGCACTATGTCTCGCAGAAAAATACGAAATTGCAGTGTATCCTGGAAAAAACTTATTGAACAAAAGGACTGAAATAATAGCCAAATGTCGACACAGAAGAAAATATCTACTGCTTCTCCACCACGGTCTGGAAAATATCACGTGCCGTCAATTTTTTAGAAGCTATTGTAATGCATTTTTTACGGTTTATTATTATTCCGCTGAAGATTGTTACCGAGTACGGTGGCATGAAACTATTAGTACGGATAAACTAAATCTCGTCTATTTACTTACTTGCGTATCTTAACGACATAATGTTCTTCACTTTGTTGGTACGAAATGATATTAAGGATTCAGTGATCAATTCAGATAAGACAATGAGTATGCATGTAAGTCAATGTAAATGTTAAGAATTTAATGTATTGTCAATCTTCCGAACAGAATTCCTAATTCACAAAGACAGAAAGGAAAGCGTAGATTTTAATGATACTAAATACATCTATATATACATACAAAATCAACATACATAACTGAAAACAGAAATTTGTGCTTTAATTTGAGTAACAATATGTCATTGCCATCTTTTTAATTTAAAAACATGCATTACCTGAATTAAATTTTATGAAAAGATTATAAAAATTGATTCAGAAACTTAAAAATCAATAAATTTTTAATTACACGCCAGGGCATTATGAAAGCATAACTGACACAATACGAACCTTACATTAACTCCAAATAAACTTAATGAACAAAATAACATCAAATTTATATGCTTTCAGATATCACTGTGATTACGTATGTACGGTCAATCTTCCTAATTATGAAAAGACTTCCCAAACACAAAAAGTAAACAAAGATTAGGATTTTGAAAAATATGACCTAAACTATAATATAACTGAAAACAGAAATTTGCGTTAAAAGATGTCCAGTATTTAGAATTTACGGACAATCAAGGTAAGTTTCAATTTACTATCATAAATAGTAAGTCCCCATTCCTAACTCAGGACATTGATAATACAGCCAAGAACTATACAAGTATATAAGATGAAATAGCTAGAGAAACATCAAACATAAAATGAGATGCACAGGCAGAGGGTAGACAAGACATTCCTTGTATGTTGTTGGAGCTGAAGAGGAAACTGAGCTGAGCTGTATGTATCCAGAGCTTAAAAAGCACTACAGCCCACACATGAAACAAACGGTATTTTGTATCTAGAATGGCTTAAAAGAATCCCAGACATTTTCCAAAAAATAAAAGTTGCACACACTGCTCTTACAAAACATTGAGAACTTGTTTTTAGAAAGGAATGAACGCAGTAGAATCATTGTAAGATGATTATAAATTTCTACCCTTTACTTTTGGTTTTGAAAGTGTAAATCTTCTTTTAAATCTATTCAGTATTGATCAACCAATGTGGAAGTCTATGTGGGTTTCTTCGGTTTCTTCTGCCATTATGCAAACGGCGTGCAAACGTAAAGTCGAAAAATACCCGGATGATCACATGGCGGAAATCAAGCCAATAAACTGTCGCGATTGAAGTTAAGGTGGTTATATTAGCACCCTTTTGTAGAAATCGGGCATTATGCATCAATCACGATTGAGAGGGCTTTTTTATGAACCAATGAAATTTAAGAAACAAAAATGCGTACTTTTTTCAGAAAATCAAAACCGAATTCGTTGTTTCGCTTTTCTGTTAAGATGAAAAACATATTTTCCATTTTTCACTTTACATACCCGGACGTTTATTCCATTATCTTACGAACTGAAGACGTTTTCAAGTTGTTTTCACTAGTACAAACTTCTAAGGTATATAGAATGTGGTGCTGTAAGTATCGGGACCGAAACTAATTACCATCCTATTAATTATGGTTATAAACTTTGTTTACATTTTCTTAACTGTCGCTGAATAATTAATCACACCGAAAAAACAAATCTACCAATCAAAATCTCCGATATCGAATAAAAGTGCACGTGCAAAGCTGCATGTTTTTAAATTTGTAAAAACAATCCTTTGTTGTGTAGAGATTGAGTGAGAATATATTTCAAAAAAAAGCTATGTTTCTGCCAAACCAGATTATAAAGACATTTTTAGGAAACCTTTACGGAACCCTTTCAGATAAAGAAGTTGAAGTATCTTTCTCCAATTTTAGGCAGTCATTATATAAATGGAATTTGAAGATATGTCGAATGTCAAAGCAACTCTTTTAAGAGTCTTTTCACATTTACGACAAAGCAGTGAAGTGGTGGTATCATTCACTGCAGTGATGCTCTCTGTTTCATCACAAAGTTTGCAACTTATCCGGAGAACATTGTTGTAGGTTGAAAAGTAATTTATAACATTGTTTATGTTCGTTCAAACAGAAAAATTATCAGGAATTTCCACTTCAAAACGTACTTGTTCATTACGTGTATTTTCGTCAATGTCAATTTCTTCATTTATATCAACATCAATCTCAAAATCTTAAATAGAATTTACATGTTTGCTTAGCTGATCACGGGAAACCAATGGATACGAATATTATTCTCGTCAAATCATAAAACACCAACTTAATTTTCGTAATGCTATCATCTTAATAATTCTGATAATTTTGATAGTTATGGAGAATTGATAAAAGGATATTACCTGAAGTCACATATTTTGAAAAAATAAACAACAGAAATCGAGATCTGAATTAGGACTTCCATTACGAGGAACAATAGGCTTCCATATATAGCGCGAAAATTTAAATTTTTTAAATTCAACTTTGTATACGGCCATCAGTACCCAGCAGGCACAAAGACGTCTTTTCAAGACGTCCCTAAGACGTCGCAAAATGGTCGCGAAGTGGGAATCTCAAAAGACGTCCCAATTACATCTTCATTGAGACGTCTCGATGACATCCCAACGACATCGTAACGACGTCGCAGGATTATGAAATTTACTCTTTTAAAAATTGTAATAGGCCACAGACGGACTCGAACCTGGAACCTCTGGTGTGCCAGCCGAACCCGTAACCGTTAGGCCACCGCTGCTTGTTGTCAAGACGTTTAAAAACATTTACAATAAATCATTCTGTACAGACTGATTGCTTATGAAAGTTGATAATTGTTTTGAAGATCGTTATTGAATCTGCACAGAGACGTCCCAAAAACGTCGTAAAATCATCCTTCACACGACCAATAAACAGAATTCGATACGAATGTAAATTCTGTATAAGCATGTTAGTGTTACTCGATTTATATCGTTTAATGACTGCAGAATGAAATTTGAAAATTTTTGTCAGGTCGCTATCTGATCGTAACAGGATCCCAATTGCGACAGCTCGTTTCAGACGTCCCAACGACGTCGCAAAATGATCTTATGTTTATAATTGTTTCGAAGGTCATTATTCAATCCGTATAAAGACGTCCCAAAAACGTCGTAAAAGGATCCCAAATGCGACGTCTCGTTTCAGACGTCCCTACGACGTCCCAAAATGATCTTAAGTTTATAATTGTTTCGAAGGTCGTTATTCAATCCGTATAAAGACGTCCTAAAAACGTCGTAAAAGAATCCCAAATGCAACGTCCCGTTTCAGACGTCCCTACGACGTCGCAAAATGATCTGGAAAGCAAACGACCATTTTACGATTAAAATGAGACGTCTCAAAGACGTCTTGTGCCCGCTGGGTAATTAAAACACGGATGATACAAAGGAAAGTTCATCGATGTTATTCTATCTGTTTTCGTATTTCTATGGAAAAGGTAAATGCTCTGAGGAAATCATCTGTCGTTAAATGGTTGAAAAGTGAATGTAAAATCACAAATGGATATTCATGAAAATTTACCGTTTCATTCCCTGTCGAGCAGACAATCAAAACTATTTAAATGTCAGAAGAAAATATTTAAGACTGTTAACATGTGGAACTGAACAATATTTTGGAAATTATGATAAGAAATTCAAAAGTAATGAAATGAAGTTGATATAAAGATATTTAAATTCAATGGTGTTGTTGAAATATGGACATATGTAAAGATTTTCACTCGCTTCGTATCTTTTGTAAAGCTACCAAGTCTTAACCGAGGCTGTCTGCTTTTGTAGTTTGATCGTTCTCTGTCCAAATTGTTATATTTCACATGTCAATAAATTACATGCAAGTTTTTGAAGTAATCGTCCGATGCCATTGAAACCTTAGACACACAATTCAGTTTTCATTTTATAGTTGTTGTTAAGCTTGTCCCCCTGTGGCATTCACGATTCACGATTAGTATAAGGAGCAACCCTTGCAGTGCATTTGATCGTTTTAAATGTTTTCATTCCTTCGCGAGATCAAAATACGATAGCAACCGTTGTTTACCTGCTTTTCAAAATAGGAAATGAAAACTTGCTGGCAATGATACACACAAGGGTAAGAAATTTCAAGACAACAAAGATATTAACGAAAGTAATATTTACCGACTAGTAACCCGGGTAAAACTTTTTACCAAACTTAACTTCGAAAACAATAGGTCAAATCCACCGTTCCAGTGTACATACCCCGTGACGAAAAATAAATCATAGAATCGCAGCTCAAAAGTGTATCTATGTTGTAGAGCTCGAAAAACTGATCAAAAAAGTGTATGGGATCGTTTCGCTACGACCAACCGTTAACAGAGATATCGTCGGTTAAAGATTTTGATGACGTCATAGCCGCAATCCAAAAAATAATTTAGGCCCAAATTTTGTGTCACCCCATCACCCGTATCGCGGACCCTTAAAAACGTCAGTTTTCCCTATTGGTTCTAGAGATATTTCCCCAAAAACGTCACGTTCGATTGGGGATGCAATGCAATGATTCCCCGTTGTAGATTAAAAAACTGACGTCACGGCACTTGCTACTATATAATAAACGTAAAAAAACGCATGGCCTAACGAAAAATAGGACCACGATTAAGAAAATTTTGACCTTAAAATTCAACAAAATTTATCACTCTCTAAAATAAAAGTGTGACACACACTCGCTATTATATAAAAGACTAGTATCTCGCGTAAAAGTTTTTTACGGCTTTAATTTCGAAACGGATGTGCAAAAACCCCGTGACGAAAATTTCAATTACGGAATCGGGACTGGAAAGTGTAACGATGTTGTAGAGCTCGAAAAACTGAGCAAAAAAATGTATGGGATTGTTTCGCTACGACCGACCGTTGCAGAGATATCAGCGATCAAAGATTTTGATGACGTCATAGCCACAGTACCAAATAAAATTTAGGACCAAATGTTGCGTCACCCCATCACCCGTATCGCAGACCCTAAAAAACGTCAGTTATTCCTATTGATTCTCGAGATATTTCCCCAAAATCGTCGCGTTCGATTGGGGATGCAATGCAATGGTTCCCCGTGATCATAAAAACATCTGACGTCAAATGCCACGTGCTATTTTACTAATCGTGGATGTGTCTTGCGTGGGCGAACTGTCTCTATATGACCACGATTAAGAAGATTTTGACCGTTAAAAAACAGAAAAACAAACACTCTCTAAATTAAATGTGTTACACACGCACGCGAATTAGTATAATAAGACTAGTATCCCAGGTAAAAACTTTTTACCGAACTTAACATCGAAAACATTAGGTCAAATCTACCATTCCCGTGTACGTACCCCGTGACGAAAAAATAAATCATAGAATCGCAACTCAAAAACATCCCAGGCGGCGTCGCTCGCCACCCATGTTCAGTATGCGTTGTGTCGCAGAATTTAACTCTTGCAAAAGTTTCTTTTCAGGCATTCATTTTTTAATTCATTTCTTACATTCAGAAAATTTAAAACAGAAACAAATAGCAACATGGCTCAGAATATATATTCATACGCAGAAGAGAAGTAACTTTAATGTAAAAAAATGCAATATATAATACAGAACCGTTTACCCAGACATACAAAACCAAACATTGAATAACATTACAAAAATGATACCTTCCAACTTTTTCTTTTGTTCAAAAGTTACTTCTGGGCTGCAACCATTAATGAATTTTTGAAATGATATAGTTAGTTCTTCCCAAAATCATCAACATCATGATTAAAACCATGAGTTTCATTTCTTTGTGCTTTTTTTATTATTGCCTAAAAGAATAATATTTCAATTGTAATACCGAAAATAATAATAATAATAATAAAAAAAAAAGAAACAAAAAAAAAAGGAAATTCAAGTACGCATTTATCCTAAAAACAATAACTAAGGGCCTGATTATATGAGGCGGGTTGGCTCGGTGCTGGCTCGTTTACAACCCGGCACCAACTTGCTATTATATGGCAAAATTCAAACGAGCCGAAACCGAGCCAACTCGTTTACAACCCGAGAAAAAATCAAGATGGCGCATTCATTAACTGAACAACGCATAAGAAATCAGCGAATGTTGATTTTAATAAACACTTTTTTAGAGATGTCATCCAAGGTTTTATTGTTATGTTTACACAGAAAGTTAATGTTCCAAAATATTCTAAATTTCATGTTTTCCAAAGAAAACATCCTCAGAAAAAAGTTGCTTATGAGAAAACACCAGAGAAAAAGTAGGAAAAAGAGACAAATTTGGTTTAGAAAGTGTCATACAGATAAGTGGTGGGTGGATGTGATGTTGGCTGTTGGACCAATAGAAGATTTATGGAAAAAGAATTTTAGACTTTCTCGGACAAAGTTTGATGAACTCTGTAACGAATTAAGACCCTACATAGCTCCTAATCTGCTCTCACCAAATCACAGGGCATTGTCAGTAGAAAAAAGGTTGCGGCAGTATTGTATTTTTTAAAAGATACAGGCTCAATGACGATGACAGCGAATGCATTTGGAATTCATCAAAGCACTTTAACTAAATCTGTAAAAGAAGTGTGTGGTGCCATAGTAACGTACATGGTACCAAAACTTATCACTATCCCTAAGTCTGAAGATGAAATGCTGTCTAAAATCAGTGAGTTTGAAGTTGCATTTGGAATGACTCAAGCATTTGGGTGCATTGATGGCACACATATTCCGATAAAAGCTCCTATATTGAACTCACAAGATTATTATAATTATAAACAATTCTTTTCACTAAATGTACAAGGTGTTTGTGATTTTAAAGGTTACTTTATGGATGTTGACTGCAGATGGCCAGGTAGTTGTCATGATGCGAAAGTTTATGCAAATTCAAGTATCAACAGAAAAATGCATTCCAGTGAAATTCCTATTGTTTATAAGCAAATAATCCCAGGTGAAGAGAAAATACCAAACTACCTTATCGGAGACCCGGCATACCCTTCGACTCCATTTTGTATGAAAGAACACGAATCTTGCAAATCTAATGCACACTGTTCAACAATATTTTGAGAGCGGCACGAAACCCTATTGAACGTGCCTATGGAAGACTTAAAGCTCGATGGGGTATTTTGACAAAGAAAATTGACTTTAAGATTGAGGTTATTCCTACAATCGTAATGGCGTGTTTTGCTTTACATAATTTTTGTGAGAGAAACAGAAAAGTCGTTGATGAAGAATTACTTCAAAGTCAACAAATATTTCAAAGAAATGTTCAAAAATCTCAAGAAAACCTCCCTGATAAAATATATTCTGGAAATAATGCAGACAGGAAGAAAAGAGATCGGATTCCGACTAGAACCAAGAGAAGAACCAAGGCGCAAAAGTCTGCTGGAATCGTGGAATCGATGTATGGCTATTATACAGAACACAGCATGGGTCTTCAGGAAAAATGGGCGCTGAGCTGCGATTGATATGTTGGTCGTGTTATTTTACAGTTGTTGATATGCTTGAGTACCAGGGGACAAGGGGGATATAGATGCTGAATTTTCTTCGTTATCTGTGTATTGAACAAAAAGGGCGACAGTTTGCGTTTATAAACTCATTTATGGGATACAAACATCCGTTTTTGTGTGTTGTGTGTTCCTCTACATTTAAATACATAAATGTTGTTTTTTTTCTAGTTGGGTATTCTGTGCAGTTTGTGCTCCTCAGTTATTATTGAAATTATTGTATAATGATGACACCGGCTAACTTCTTGTGTTTCAGCTAGTGACCATGAGTATTCATAGCTCTGCTGCTATATACATGGTCATCATCATTGTCTGATATTGTATATATTTTTAATTTTGTATTTTCCTCATTTCATTCAGTAGATATTTGAAGCATGTTTAATATATTGAACTAATTTTGTGTATATGTAGCTAGTTACTTTAATCAGCTCAAAATTAACTGTGTTGCCCTTCTTGATTAAAACTCTTTGTCAAGTTCCTCATATTATGTTAGCTATATAGATGATGAGTTTCTAAGGTGACGTAATGTTTATAAACATAAGGGTTTTTTGCTGGATAACCTCTGTATATGCTACAACATAAATGCTATTGATCAAATCACTTTCCTGTGGATATGTGCACACATCTTTGCTGGGAATTAGATGCCATTATCTCTATGTATACATTCAAGATTTTGTCAGTTATATAGTTCTCAGGAGGCATTTTAATTTAAGACATTAAGACATTAACACTTATAAGTAAATTTTGCCATTTATTCTCAATAATAAAAACAAAGATATAAGTTTAAAAAATTATATTAAAATTCAGCACGAAGCTTTTCGGTAAAAACCATTTTCAAGTGTGTCTGTATCTCAGCTTTTTGTTTTTAGTTTTTAGTGACGATGTTCTTTCTTTTCTCAGAGAGTGGTGAATTATACTAAGGATGAACTGTTGGTATCTTATGTTGGTCTTTTCTTTCAAGTTTTTGTAGTGAGTGTTGTATTTTTGAATAAAGATCTTTAAATTTCTCTTGTGGTTTGTGTTTTCTGCCAACATCACAGATTTCTCAGCTTTCCATTTATCGATGCTTTTTCTAAACTGTCCTTTAACTTTCGCAAATGTTGGGGAAACTTCATCGTACAGACATTTGTTTATAAAACCGATGTGTGTAGCAGTTTTCTGAATATGCAATGTGAAATATTTAAGTTGGTTAACTGTTTCGGCAACACGTCTTGGTATTAACGGATTATAAGTAAATTTTGCCATTTATTCTCAATAATAAAAACAAAGATATAAGTTTAAAAAATTATATTAAAATTCAGCACGAAGCTTTTCGGTAAAAACCATTTTCAAGTGTGTCGTTCACGTTCTCGACATTAACACTTGAAATCTATTTTTTGTAAAGTTTGTTTAATTGTAACTCTTGAAGTTTTTTGTGTGCCAGTTTTCTTGATAATTATATATTATATAATGTCACTTTCAAGACTTAGAGAAAGATTTATATACAAGAGCAGGGGCTATTTCAGAAAAATAATTTGGGCGGCGATAGCTTTCGATATTTGAGTGTTTTCAAGCCCTAGATTAGCTTAAAATAGACTTGTTTTTCCGTAACGATTACTTTCTCATAGGCTATTTTATTCATCAAACATAGCTGATGATGAGCAAAACAGCTCGGCAGCCGATCACACAATAAAGTTCACGTTCTGCATGTGTTTACCATTTTGATTAAATTATACGTGACCGAATTAGGATTTGGATAACTCCTTTAATAAGCGAGACCAGGCTGTTTGCTTGTGTTTGAAGTGAAACTTTTCTGTAACTTTGACCATCTTCGTACTTTTGTGGAACCAATAGAATCTGACTTAAGGCTGCCTTACTTCTGGCCTTTTTCAGCTTTAATCGTTCAAGAACAATAAGATTATTCTTTGCTTCAAAGAACACATTTTCACATTTCAGCCTTATTATGTTTGTATTTATCATATCTTCACACTTGATGAAGACACATAAACATGTCAAAAATTTATGATTCAAAATAAGTCGTGTTTTCATGTCTTATAATTATATCACACATACTTTTATAACTGACTTCTTGTTGCTTTTATATAATATTATACACATGGACAAAAAACACCCTTATTTTCATACAAATTTTCGATAATCACATATCTTTATCAAGTATATCATGTTGTATTTATTATGTATATATATATATTTATCTGCATCCTGGAAACTAGACATTTGTAAACATATAATATATAAATAGATTCATTTTAAATAAAATGTAATTTTTGGAGACATCTTTGCTAAAGTTTTGTTTTGACAATTTGAATTGATTTGTAACATAGTGTGAAAAATTGAAAAAATTAAAGCAAGTAAACTAATAAGCATGACGTAGACTGGAAAGCTTACTCACAAATGTGGTTTTATTTTATTCAACCTTTTCATAACTACCTCATAATGCTGTTATTGAACATATAATTATATAATTTATATCAAGCCATTAGCACATGTCATACCATCATAGATATATCTGTTTTCCACTCTTTTGTAGGTGAGAAAAGAAGCAAGAGTGAAAACAATATACTTTCAAACCATTTACCATAGTTTCACTGAAAGTTGCAAGAGAATTCACATCCATAACTGTCCTAAATTTACAAGAAAATCCAAGCTTAGTGTGTTCTTGCAATAATGATTTGATCTTATCAATCTTATTTGTTGGCCAGACTTAAGGCTCGTGTTTTTTATAAAAAGGTTCCTATAAAGGAAGCATCATATAGACCACTACACCCGTGGTCTTAAAGGTGGTTGTTTAATAGTACATGGAGGAGCAGTAGAGTTTACATTATCTGAAATATGATTTTGACATTGATACTCCTTCTAGTTTGTACCATTACATTATAAATCATTATAAATTACTATCATATATCATGTTAAAGTTCATACAATAAAAATTATTTGTAGAAAACAACATGTTTGATTTTAATTTGTTCATAGCCATAGTGACTGGTAACCTTACCTTGCAAAATGTTGTAAAGTAGTACAATATTCTTATAAAACTTTCTGGGTTTATATGTTTATGCAAAAGTATTGCATTATGTGCAAGATTTAATAGTTGTTTTAACCTTTTCAGTTTTTATGTATGGAATATTCTTTATTTTTTTTTATTTGTTTTCATGATTACTTATGATCTTTTCTTAACCCTTTAAGTGCCAGGCTGTGAATAAACCCATGCAGAGGATTGTCCATTCTATTGAAATGCCACATGTGTGGTGTTTCAATAGAGGGAATACTCCTCCACATAGGACTTTTTCTGTAAAATTGGTCATCGGCACTGAAAGGGTTAATGATGTTTTCTTAATGATGTTTATGTACTCTCAAAGTTTGCAAACTTGAGAATAAAGACCATGTCAGCTACAACAGGAAACATTCCTTATCAAGCAAATAAAGAGAAGAGAACTGGATCTCATGGAAAATTCAAGAAAAATGTAAAGTATTATTTATTTTTGAACCCTTTACAGTAGTTTATTTATCATTGAAAACGTGTATCCTGAAGGGATTCATGAAAGTTGCACCTTTTATCAGACATATTGTATGCATATAGAATTTCATGCCAAATTTAGAAAGAATTTATGACGGATGCTTCTGCTAGGCGTAAGCAAGAAAAAAGATATATTATTAGCATGCAGCATAATGTATGTATTCAAAGTTCTTATGAATCCTATTTCTAACCAGCTTTAATTGTGCGAGTGAAAATTCAATTCAATCTTGTTTCACTGAATTTTTGGTTTTTACCCATGCAGATTAACAAAATGTATACCAAAACAAAAATGCCAGCTGTTTTCATGGCCTATTCAGAAGGTTCTTTGATTGGACATGGTATGTGCTGATTTGAAAACTTTATGCCGATCTTGAACGTTTCTGTTCTATATTTTCCCTTTTCTGAAGCATTAGATGATTCAGATTACCGTAACTTCCGGTGTTTGGAAGTTGGTGACACGATGACATGCAATTAGTTAGTTTTTATTCTTCTCTTCAAATAATTGGGTCTTCTTACACAACAATTCAGCCTATGCACCAAAATTTACGGTAGATAATCTTTCTTAACACGGGGTTCTGTCCGTCTCCAATGCATTTAACTTACTTTGCAATCATATATTTATCGAGTTGGGTGGTGTTATAGCTTTATGTTAAACCATTATTAACTCCTTGACTTTTCGATAGTTCACAAGCTCTATTTGCATGAGTCCCGAATTTTTGTCAGTATTTACTTTCCATTTCTTATACCATGTTCTCATATCTGCATTAGGTTCTAATAAAGCAATGGAGGCGTTTTTGAAAGATGCTCAAGTACAGCAGATATTTCAAAAATATATTTTGCAAAATGAAGATGACATTCCCTCAAGTATGTTACTTTAATTATTGCATTAATAATAGAGATTATAAGAAGTATTGTAATGCACTGTGAAATGTTTTCAGATAATATTGATATGGACAGCGACGAGTTTGATTGTGAGATGGAGGAGATTGATTTTCCAACAGAATGGAAGAGTTTGAATGCTTTAAAGAAAAGGACCTTAGTGCTAAAAGTTGTCCAATGGGCTAGTTAGTAGAATTGGCTGCTAAGTTTTTTATTTGTATATATGCGCTGATATTTTATCAATGTCAATGATTATTTTGTAGATGCCATCAAAAACGTAAATTGGAAAAGTAAAGAACATATTCCGGTGTGGTGGCCGGAGACTATAAGTTTTCGTTCACCCAATGACAAGAGTTACAAGTTGAATGTTCACGAACTAGACCAAATTTTATGTAGCTTTGTTGACTACCAAGGCCAGCAAAACTTGGTACAACGTTTTGCCATTACACTCAATTGAGAATGTATACGAATATAATGTGCTTTAATTATTATTTTAGAAAGAGGCAATCGATGAGTCCGCAATTGAATTATCCGAAATCAAAAATAACAGTTGGGAGGATTTAACAAGTAGCACCAAAGACTATGAAGAACGGTTTGCTTTTCAAGTCAACTATTTAAGTGATTGGAAGGAGCCGATTTCGTCGTGTATAAGCAAAATAACATTTTGGTAATTTAACTACATAAGTTTTAATTCAAACGAACATAATCGTAACTTAAAATGAATAACATATGAAGATGTTTTTTATCAATTTCATTATCATAGGGCAAGAAAATACACAAGTGCTTACGATGGTAGAGAACCTGTGTTTTTTACTGGACAAAACCATATCTGCCAATCGATTGCATTTTCTATGTGGAACCAAGCTGAAAACTGGCGCTTCATCAAGTTGCTGTCAATTATTAGCAACATCAAGAACATCGATAGATGGGTGCAATATGTATGTTTTTACGTTGAATACACACATTAAACGTATTTATCTCAATATTTATGTACATCTCAACGAATTGCTTGAATATTGTGACTTAATAAGATTTCAGGAAAATGTGTTTCCATTTTAAAAGAAGTCTGTTTATTTGCTATAGGTGTTTTGAATTAATATATTTCGTGAACATGACTGTAAGGAGACGGATTTTAATCAGACTTGTATCTAAATTTTTACTTACTGAACTTTTACTTCTAATATTGCTAATTTTATCGATTGGATAATATGTGAACCGAGCCGTATATTTGATAATAATTGATATATAATTAATTAACAGTTGATAAATCTCAAACCTAATTTAAATGATCTCATTCTGCATTTAGATAGAGAACGGTGGATTAGGCCATAGCGCTGAAGAATTGAAAAATGCACTTCAAATAACTGACAAAAAGAATTTGCAACAACAAATTTTGCAATCAGTAGTGGAAGATAAAGGTATAGATAACTAAAGTAATGTTATAGCTAGTAGCCTTGTGATAGAGTGCTGGCTTTCTGTTCGAGAGGTCGAACAGAAATATGTAAATATGAAATATGTACTCTAGGACCCTCATTAATTACAATGCCTTTAGGAACTGAAGAGGATAAATAATCGTAAATAAAAAATAAAAAATAAAGCTTTTCGAAAGTACTTTTTTAAAAATAAGCATCACGAAAAGCTTGTAAATCGAAATTTGTTTTGATTTAGGTTTTTTAGATATGGCTGGTGTTGCTATGTTGTTACGCGTCAATATCGTCTGTTTTGATAGCAACCAAAAGTGCAAAGAAATTGATGTTGGTGGTTCCGGTGACAAGATAATTATCCTGTCACTACCGGGTGAAGGGTCTGCATCACTTTGTAAAATGCAATGCACATGGAGCCGTCCCTGTGACAAGAATGTGTTCTGCACTTCCTGCAAAGATGATGCTCTCACAATGGTTTGCAAATCTTGTGGGTTTCCCTATCATGCAGTTTGTGCTGTAAATGCTAATAGTTGCGGCTGTGATGTTCTACGGCATTTACAGGATAGGTATGAGTTCCTTTTTGATAGTAATCTTTGTCAAATGGAAATCATGGTTGATTCAAAATGATTTATTGATTATAGCATGTCCTGGCTTTTTGAAATTGAGAAAGTGCAGAGGCGTTTAAACTTTTACCAATCACAGTTCAATGTAAGTTTAAATTGTTTATAACAGACGAGTTTAAAGAACAGTATCTACTGTTTTTCCAACAAATCGTCATTTGTACTTAAATGATTAGTGTACAAAGAAAAAGAAATATAATCTCCATGATAATCTAAAGTAAGATATGCAGACTCGATGCCTTACATTTAGCATTTAAGTCCTCAATATCAGTTAGAATATAGTAATACAGCATAAAGATAATTTTGCTTCTTATGAATTAATTTTTTTCAGTTACTTTTAATGATTTAATGAGTAGCCCCTGCATATTTGAGAGTTGTTGTTATACAATTTAGGTTTGGTTTCATAGTATACTTAATTCTGGATTTGGAAGCTTACGGAGAAAACTAATTGTGCAACTTTGTAGTGGGAATGCCGAAGCCGAACTACTGTCCGACATCAATAAATTTTATGATTCAGTTCTCCCAGAGGCCATTGTAAGAAAATTTGAGTGATTCTTTATGAAGCAATAACCTTCCCTAGTAATATTTTAACCATGCTTAAATATAGATTAACTGTATGAAGAAAGCTGTTAACAGTACAATTAAAGGAAGTGCATCATTGAAAGACTTGATGCACCGGATATTTCCATTCGATGAAGAGATTATAACTAACCGTTTTCTTTTTCCCGAGGTTGTTTGCTCTTTTGACTTATTTTAAACACTTTGGCTTGGATTTCAAATCAAAGTAATTTGCCATTTTTGTTCTTTTATAGTTCGTTAAGTATCTGATCATCAATTCCACGGGCTTTAGAGTGAGCGACTTAATGGTGGAAAGAGCAACGTGGAATATATCACATTTATAGTTACTTGTCTTCTTTAATGCGAGAGAAATTTTTGTGTTGTTCTTTATTGTTGTTGTCATTTGCGTTGAGCATGCTTTACAATGAATTTTAAGTTGAAACTTTTCCGTACCTCTCAAATCTGGTAATTGAATGGTTTTATTCCTCATCCCTCAAAAAAGAAATATTAACATTATACTTAGAAGTATAGTTATATCTGCTTATTTTCTTATTCAAAATAAAGGGTGATTATGATCAACTCACAAAAAAACTGACATGCTTCTCTGACATTACTCAAACGGTTATGAACAATATGGAGATAATATATAAGATATAATATTCAATATACTCATTGAGTACAGGAATACATTTGGTAGTAATCCTCTTACATGATCAGAGAAATAATAATCTATTATTATCGCCACATACTTTATCTGAAAGTTCAGCTAAACTGTCCAAAAACCTTTGCCAGAAAAATATATTACAATATATTACAATTTTGTAAACGTAAACAGAAATATAGCTACCAATCAATTTTTTCATTTTTTGTTCTCTTTATGCGAAATCCGAACAGACAGAAGCAAAGTGGTTGAATACGAGATAAGTGCGTTCGACCAACAAACATAAGTAACTATTCGCGAGGATTCTTCACAAAGATAGCCATTGCTGCATCTTTGGTTCTCATTGGACGAATTCCGACCCGACGGAACCAAAGTGGTTGAATACGGATGAATGCGTAAGTGCATTAAAGATAAGTCACTATTCGCGAGGATTCTTCACAAAGATAGCCATTGCTGCATCTTTGGTTCTCATTGGACGAATTCCGACCCGACGGAACCAAAGTGGTTGAATACGGATGAATGCGTTCGAACAACGAGCGTAAGCCATTATTCGCAAGGATTCTTCACTTAGGATAGCCGTTACTGCATCTTTGGTTCTCATTGGACGAAATCCGACCCGACGGAACCAAAGTGGTTGAATACGGGATGAATGCGTAAGTGCATTAAAGATAAGTCACTATTCGCGAGGATTCTTCACAAAGATAGCCATTGCTGCATCTTTGGTTGTCATTGGACGAATTCCGACCCGAAGGAACCAAAGTGGTTGAATACGGGATGAATGCGTAAGTGCATTAAAGATAAGTCACTATTCGCGAGGATTCTTCACAAAGATAGCCATTGCTGCATCTTTGGTTATCATTGGACGAATTCCGACCCGAAGGAACCAAAGTGGTTGAATACGGGATGAATGCGTAAGTGCATTAAAGATAAGTCACTATTCGCGAGGATTCTTCACAAAGATAGCCATTGCTGCATCTTTGGTTCTCATTGGACGAATTCCGACCCGACGGAACCAAAGTGATTGAATACGGGATGAATGCGTTCGACCAATGAACGTAAGCCATTATTCGCAAGGATTCTTCACTTAGGATAGCCGTTACTGCATCTTTGGTTCTCATTGGACGAAATCCGACCCGACGGAACCAAAGTGGTTGAATACGGGATGAATGCGTAAGTGCATTAAAGATAAGTCACTATTCGCGAGGATTCTTCACAAAGATAGCCATTGCTGCATCTTTGGTTCTCATTGGACGAATTCCGACCCGAAGGAACCAAAGTGGTTGAATACGGGATGAATGCGTTCGACCAACGAACGTAAGCCATTATTCGCAAGGATTCTTCACTTAGGATAGCCGTTACTGCATCTTTGGTTCTCATTGGACGAAATCCGACCCGACGGAACCAAAGTGGTTGAATACGGGATGAATGCGTAAGTGCATTAAAGATAAGTCACTATTCGCGAGGATTCTTCACAAAGATAGCCATTGCTGCATCTTTGGTTCTCATTGGACGAATTCCGACCCGACGGAACCAAAGTGGTTGAATACGGGATGAATGCGTTCGACCAACGAACGTAAGCCATTATTCGCAAGGATTCTTCACTTAGGATAGCCGTTACTGCATCTTTGGTTCTCATTGGACGAAATCCGACCCGACGGAACCAAAGTGGTTGAATACCAGTTGAATGCGTTCGACCAACGAACGTAAGTCACTATTCGCGAGGATTCTTCACTTACATAGGCGTTACTGTCTCTTTTCGATCTCATTGGACGAAATCCAAACCGACAGAACCAAAGTGGTTGAATACGGGTTAAATGCGTTCGACCAACAAATATAAGTCACTATTTGCGAGGATTTTTCACTTAGATAGCCGTTACTGTATCTGTGGTTCTCTATTCGTTGACGAAACATGTTGTTACACGGGTATGTATTATTCATGGTTAGCTTTTTGATATTGAAATATTGTTGTCACAAAATTCTAAAAGCGGGTTCTTGAATAATAATTCTGTTCTTGCACATGCTTTCAAGCATTGAGGATCCGATTCATATAGATCCAGTGAAGTGGATTCCCGGCGATGGTACAAATAGCAGTAGAAAGATATCTGAACACGATTCAGCTTCTACTAAGCACTGATATCTCAAAACTCATTCTTAGATATATGACAATGATGGAGAATCAGCTGATGCAAATGATAAAGAATTTAGAATAGATCGTTTTATTGGTAAAAGACAACGAAAACTGTAAACTAATCATATTTAATGGTCCACCTTTTGACCACTTTCTTGTAATTTGACAATATTATGTCAAACGCAATGGAGTAGCTTATGTTATTCGTTTGACATTGGCGTGAATCACGCATCTACAAAACCACTAAGAAAACTCAAGCTGGAGTGGGACCTTTGCATATCTGCTTTTTGGGCCTTAATAGTATGGTGATATTTATTATGTTTGCTGATACTTTTTATGTTGAGAAGATTTTACAAGAGACCTAAGGGGAATAAACAGTATTGGACGCTGTTGTTAAAGTTTATTTTTGAGATAATTTCTGTACCAGAAGAAAAAATTACAGTGATTAAGAAAATTATTTGTTGTCATATACGATAATTGAGTTTTCAATTTTTTGGTTGCCGCGTTTTGTTGTTCGTTTACTTCAGAATTTAAGTTCTTGAGTAGAGGCCATTTGGATATGTTGTATGTCACAGCACAACCTTTAGAGAAAAAAACAGGATATATATTTTAACATATTATACTTGCTACTTAACTGTGTTTCTTTTGTGCACTCTGTGCACATCTCTAGCTATAATCTTTTTTTTGTCTGTGTCATGTAATCATACTTATTTTCCTTTCCAGTAAATAATCTGAAATGAATTTACCTGTATGGTTTTTCCAATGAAATCGATCTGACACAAAAAGGGTATCTTTGAAGAACAGAGGATCGCGATTCAAACAATATGTATGCAATCCACATGCGTTGTCGTAAACTATTACTTTCGGAGCTAAATTAGAAACATAGTCAGTATTGTTTGATATTAAAATGAATAAAAAAAATAAAGCTTCCTACCTTTTTGAAAGCGTGTTTTGAAAATCGTAAACGGTACGTTTGGCGATTCTTGACTCTCCATCACTTGAAAGCCGTAGCAAACACCTACATAGTAAATAGAAGATTAACAGACTTTTCTATTAATTAAGTCAACTAATTTTTGAGTAGCTACCAAAGATATTACCATGAGGACAATAAATTGTAAATATTCCAGGTAATAACGTTGGGTGACCTTTGTATAATTTTCTGCAAGCAGTTGTGGTGAGGATTTCTTTATCTTGAGCGTACCTCCCACGTTTACGTAAAACAGGTAAGTTAGGGAAACTGAAAGACAATTATACAGGTTTACAAGAAAATTCTTTATTATTCAAATTAATAGATTGAGAAAAATAAGTAGTTCGTACACTCAATAAGAATGTTAAGTCTAAAATTCAAACATTGAACAGAAAGCTAACCTGCATATTTCGGAGCTTGAACTTGTGGCATGCGTGTTAACTGGAGAAGCAGACACAAAAGGTTGTTTGGAAAGATCAACAAGATATAGGACTAGACCTTTCCATTCAAGTGGCAAGCAAGTTTCAATCTGCAAGCAGGACAGGATTTCAAAAAAAACCGGAAGATGATTTTGTATGGATCTTAATAACTCATAGTTGCTCTTTACATCTGATTCAAACAAACTTTCTGCTAAACTGTAAACAAAATCATTCGGTTGTATGTACGAGCATACAGGGCTAACTGATGAAATGCATTGAAAGATATTTCTAATTGGTTTTGGTATGAGATTGTTGGTGTATGTATTCAATGTCCATTGTAGAGCGTGGTAGATGGAACGATGATGTTGTCGAAGAACGGCTAATAAACGATTCTGTTGAGATATACTTGTTTTATGCGAAACCCATTCTTTCAGCAACTCTCTTGTTTCTTTTTTCGGCATAGCTATTCTACTTTTATGGTCACTAAAATGTGCATTAAAACACATACCAATGCCGTAACAAACTGATAACGTAAATAGCTTCTCTGTTAATGTTAATGTTCTTGCTGAATGTCACTTACGGACATCAAGAGTGTTCAGCTGTGTTAAATTGTCCAGGATTTGTATTTTCTTTGTCAGTTATCGTATATCTTTTTCTGTTGCCTTGTTGTTCAGTTCATTAATTCAACCACACTTCAAGCAAGTCAGTTTTCTGTTAATATTACTCGTAATTTTCATGTCTGTCACAGTAAAAATCTGTTTTTAAAGTATGAACTTGTCTCGCTTGTTATGTCACAAAAAACAGGCAAAGTGGTAAACAAACTTTTCTTACGAAAATCTTGGATAGATATGAGCATTTGTATCCTCTTGTAATGCAAGTGCAGCAAATTTACGCTGATAGCCAAGCCCAGTTGCGTCACATACGACTTCCTCTGGAACGCTTCCACAATTTCGGCAGCAATAACCAG
The DNA here is from genome assembly GCA_027922465.2 of Turritopsis dohrnii. Lineage (NCBI taxonomy): Eukaryota > Metazoa > Cnidaria > Hydrozoa > Anthoathecata > Oceaniidae > Turritopsis > Turritopsis dohrnii. The sequence continues at coordinate 586,991 of BQMF02000275.1, forward strand.
AGGCAGTATCTACGTCTAATAGACTTAAAAAGGCGTACCAACAAAATCGCAATTTATTATAAGATAACAAGGTTCTGAACTCAGAATTGCCGCATTGTTCCTGCGTTAACGCCAAAACTTCGTAGTATCCGTGCAATGTGCAACTATAAAATTTGTTAGCTCATTATTAGTAGGAAAATTAAAAAATTGATCAAAAACGAATGGAAACACAGCTGATTGATGTTAACTGAAACAATATTGTACCTATTGCCATTTAGAAAATGCAACATATAGTCCCGTAATACACCATGATGAATCATGAAAGTTTGCATATTGAATACTGCATCATTACGACCATCATAATCAAACTTTTTTCCACACTGCAAGCAGCTTTTCGAAAATACTGTAGATGATAAAAAGTAGACATTAAACTTACTCAGAAAAAAAGTAAAATATTACTTTAATGCAATGAATGTAATGCAAATTGCCTGCGAGAACAAAGATAAATATACTGCTACAGTAAAGGAACAGTGAAAACGAGGTACTGCCATTTATAAAATAACTATTCACAAAAGTCAGGAAAAAATCTTTTCTTTTGAAACAAACCTTTGCAATTAAAATACGAATTCTTGGTAAAGAGTATGCCTGTATTGCTAGAAGTTAATTGTAGCGGGAAATTACAATCAGCGCAACTGACTAATTCATCTTTGCATATCAGCATTCCTTCTTCGAGTTCTAGGTATTTGCTGGGATCATGTTTCAAGCAACTCTGCATCCTCTCATCCGTCTGGAAGGGAATTTTCCTCCACGATGCTGCTGGATATGAGTAACTAGAGCACTGTGAAGCATTCGCATTTGAGCTTCGTGAAAACAATTCTACTAATACAGATGGGCAATCGGCTTTTTCATGGAAAGATTTGACGTATGTGATATGTTGGCAGTATGGAGATGAACATAGGTCACAAAAGTATTTGATACCATCATAATTTACAATGCCAACAGTATCATCTTTTACAACCAGTATCTTTTTTGGATTAAAAGATACCTCTGAAATATCTCCACCCTAAATTATGCAGATTAAGTTCATTCAAATCTGATTTTTTACGAAAAGGTATATGACATAAAATAAGCTTACCGTGCAATCTATTTGTTGAAAACCTGAAAAGTATTAGCTAGATTATTAGGAATTGACACATACTATTGAAAATTGTTATTAATAGTATTTTTTTATCAATTAATATCATCAAAAACAGACAACTCTTTGGTGTTGTTATGAAGAATTACCTTCAAAGAAGAAATTTTTGCGAGAATTTAATTCATCACTCGACAAAAATATTTTTTCCGTGCGGTTTAATTTCGCGGTTGAAAGGAATTATTACCTTTCGCGGGAATTTAAATTCGCGGATGACCATATTTCTATTTAATTTTGCTTATGCATACTGGGAACAAGACACCCAGTAGTCATCTTCCAAGGAAGATATCACGCATTATAATCGCTCCAGGTAACTTGGGGATTTCATGCAAAGTAACAGTAAAAATATCTGGAACATGCTTAAATCTATTTTTGATGGAAAAATGTAAACAACTTGTCGACGAAGACATTCCGGGGCTCCTTGTTACAACCAATAGAGCCAGTCATTCAGCCAATCTTACCATGTAAACCCAAAAAGACAAAAGAGAGGACCCAGAATGCCATAGCAAGCCAGAAAAATATAAAGAGCTTTTTGAAGGGTGGAAGAAAACATAAAATTAAGTGAAAATCTTGCAGAAAAGACAATGATTATGATCAACCAGAATTCCGTTTCATTATAGATAAGGATTTATTTGTATTCTTTTCATATATTATTATTTTAAAGCGCGTAGACATTAGACAGGATAAAGATGTTATGGACATTCGCACTGAAATTTCGTGGATGGCCAAGTTTTAAAAATTTCGCGGTAATTTTATTACGCAGATTTCAGTAAAATCCGCAAAATCATTGAAACTATCATTGAGCGAAGATTTGTTCCCTTAAGCTAAGTAACTTCAAGAAAGTAAACTTACTAAAAGGATCTTCATCTTCAGTCCACTTTTCTAAGTCCGATATTATTGGTTTCACAACAGATATATGTTGGCATAAATTTGAATTAAAACCTGTACACAAACATTACTGTAGATAAGCAATTCATCAGTCCAAGACAATCAATGGTATCAATTAAAACAACCAACCCACTACTACAGCCATCTTATTTGTAAATCCTTATTTATTTAGATATTGCAATTAAAATTATTATCAGTAAGCGTTAGAAAACATATACCAGGTTGAGTATAGTCAGTGATTGTGTCTAAAGCATTGATAAAATTGAGTTCCTCTGGATCACAAGAACAGCCATAAAGCCACACAGTTTCACCATTCTTTTTCAAGACACACCGTCTCTGTATCATTATTATTTTGTTCAACTGAAACACAAATTTTATTCACTTGCTTTTTACTTAGGTTTTGTTAATATACATACAAATAATAAAAATATACTTGCTTTTAATCTTAACCTGATAGCATCAAAGTCTGGAATAACAACTTTAATATAATGATCATCAATTGGCATAATTGCTTTACATTTTCTAATTTCAATTTCGTATGCAACGGAAGGGTCAAATCTGATATTCACCTGTAAAATTTTAAGTACTTACATTGAGCATGCAGATGGTATAAATTCTTAAACAAAATCAGAAGACATACAGAAAGTTGATTTTTGGGGCTGTTGTGGCCGGTGTCAATGTTTTGGGAATATTCTATCATATCCTCACACGATACAGTCTAAAAATGTAAAATAGATATTAAAATACATAGCAATTAAATGTAAACTTTATAATTAGGATGTTAACCTCTCGACATACTGAATGGTAACTATCAATGCGTGTGTCTTCATTACTGTGAACATTCAAACTATCATTGAATTCCATAATCTGAAAATGTGTTATCATTTAAAAATGTTATCATTTATTTAAATATATAATTTTCAACTTAAACAAATTCTTGCATGATTATTAACAAAATGGCTGAAACCTGATCACCAACTGTGTTGTCATCTTCAGTTGTAAGCTCCAATGATTTTGTTTGCGGTGTGCATACTCGTCTAATTTTCATAGTGTTAGATTGCGTACAATGCTGTGAAGCAGGTTGTACTCTTGAAATGGACATGGTAGAAGACCTTTACATAAAATTATAGGAATATTTCATTGAATTAACATTTTTAGTCATTAAAATATTCTAATTATTATTCATAGAATTTAGTTGATGCAGAAAAAATAATCCAGTGTTTGGAATAAGAATATGAAATTTTTCATTCTTTTTCTAGGGCAAATTAGCCAAACAGAATTGATCCCTTTTAAAACCTTACGTCAATGAAAGCTAAAATGTTTTGGTTGGCGATAGATAGTAGAACATATCAACATTAATTGATATCATAAATCTTAAGTATATGTAACCATAGCTTTCACTTTGTTCACACTGTAATATTTCAATATATAACGGAATGCCATAAACAATGCTACCACACAAATTTAGACATATATCAGCCTTTTCCTTACAAAGAATTTTAAAATTTTGTGTACATACCTTTTCTTAAGTGCATTATGCTCATTGACCGCTGCATTCAAAATGGGCATTCTGGCTAGAACTGATGAATCTTCCTTAGCCAATTGCTCAACACATACTGGCACGAGAAATCCCAATTTCATTTTTCCTTTCTGCTTTCTCTTACTTTTAGGAGGCATCTTAATGATAATATTCTGTATATAAGAAAGTTTTTTTAGCAACGTAAAGAAGTGTCATACCGACCACACCTAAACATGTAATTAAACAACCCTCAACAGTTGATAATTAATGTTGATGTCTAAACATTCAGAAATGAACACCCACAAATTTAAATGTTGGTATAAGGAAATACCAATCAGGAAAGGTTATCATTGTTGTAGTGTAGTAGTATCCCAGGTAAAAACTTTAAACCATTTTCAATTCCTCCATGAGTCAAAGTCCCTCTAGCTTAATGTTTCTGTTTCTGAAAAGGGATGGAAAAATGAATTTTAAAAAAGTGAGAACAGAGCATTACCATCTTGTCAAGGAGCGAAAAATTTAGGAAACGGGTTTCTATAAACGGTTGCTATTGATAAAATTTTTTGTCAGTGTAAAACATATTGGCATGAAAGAAAAAGGTCATTATATATGATTTCTAAGGATACATACAAGATAAAAAAAAGTTGAAATACAAAACTCCAATGTTGTAATAAATTTTGTACCTTGGTGAAGAATTATTTCTTTATAATATCAAGTATATATATATATACAAGTATATATACAATAGGGTGAGATAAGTCATTCTATTTATCTACACTCAACACCAATTTTTCAATTACTTTGTTATTCTGGTTATAAATAATGTATAAAAATGAATATACTGCTAGTAACAATTGTATATATACAGGTTTGGTCAAAACTAGAAGAAGAAAAAACATCGAAACATCTAAAGCAACTAAAGTTAAAACTATCAAAATGCTCACTACCATTTGAACCTTATTTCTATATATATATGTTATCATTTGTATAAAAATGAAATCTTAATAAGTCATTGCAAGAGGCAAAATAATAATTTAACTTGCTGAGCTCTTTGGTTGTTTGTCTATATAATATACTTAATAGCATTTTTTTTCGATCGTTTGGTATATGATATAAAACTATTATAATCCTATGGATATAAAAGCATACAAAACATGATTACGTACAAATAAATAAATCGATACCTTCAACCAACAATTCTCCTCCTCCTTAGACCATGGCAAAATTGGATAGCAATGCGTTTATATATATTAATTACATAATTATGTACTTCATCAGTCCAAAACATCACGATTTAAAACCATGAGTTTCATTTTTTCAATTTTTACTAGGAAAATTTTATATATAATCTAAAAGAAAAAAACATTTGAAGGAATAAATAACGCAGAAACCTAATGCCAATAATGATAGCATATGTATAAACATAGAATATAAAACCAAGAAAAAATTTGATATATAGTTGCAGATCAGAAATGGACAAACTTTATGAATAACATTTGTCTCCTCTCTTGATTAAAAATTGGTAACAGAAAGTTAGCCCCATCTAACAGCCCCGCCTAACAGCCCTGATTGATTACTTAAACCAAGATAATACCATTTCCTATATATGTAAAATAAATAAACAAACATTCCACCTGAAATATATATATAGGCACTATTTCTTTTTTTTCGTAACCCCCCTATAGGATGAGCGGTACGGTTAGGGTCAGGCTTAGGGCTAGGTTTAGTGTTCGAGGGAGGGAAATGAATGAAAGGGGCATCATAGTAATTTTGACATCAGTCCTACCCTAAGAATTTTACACAAAGAGAGATAAAAACACTTAAAAATAAGAGAGAATGTGTATAATTATCTTGAAGAATGTCCATAAAGCTTTCTGTTAGCCAGGGCTACAAACAGGGGCTAAGCTGGGGCTGTTGTTAGGAGGGGCTTACTTAACCTTAAAAATTATATAATATATAATCATAAAACTTCCATCGCTTTATTAGGAAATATAGTCAGTCTCTCTTCGTTGCTTTTGCACTTTCGTACCCCCTCATTCAATGTAATTTAAACTCTTAATACAAATATTCAACAACTTAAGACTAGATACTTCAAAACAAACACCATATAAAACAACTCGAAAAACCCTGAAAAATTATGTACTGCAGCTTCAACCGCCATTATCCATAATCTGTTTACTCGAGGTCCGCAAGCACTGACATACGCGATTTTTCCTCTTGGTTCTTCCCTTGGTTCTGTTCGGATTCCGATCTCTTTTTTGCCTCATGCAGAAGGAAATATTATCAGGAATTTGCTAACAGAATATATTAACCAGAATTTACCAGACTGTTACTAGGAAAATAACATTATACGTATATATACGATATAGTAAATGTTTTGGTTGTTAAAGTTAAAGATACAAACAAACCTATATATATATGTAGTATATATTAACTGTTGTTTCTGTACAAAAAAAGATAAGGGTCCCAAAAGTCAATTCTTAGCATGTTATAAAATGATTCACTTTCTTGTGAAGTACCACTTTGTTGCTGTTGTTTTGAACTGGCATTCTGTTGTGAGGTCATATGTTGCACTGGGTAAAAATGTGCACTAGTCGGCTGATATTGATGAAAACTTCCTTGTGGAAGATTGTATGACATAGATGGATACTGTTGAGGTGAATGCATTTGCTGCATTGACAGTTTCATGGTTTCTGCCATTAATTTAAAAGATTCACTCATATTGGACATTGCATCTGCAAATATTTTATTTGACTCCTTCATTACCTGGCACAACTCTTTCCGAAACATACCATCCTCTTTGGCTTCTTTCAATAAAATCTCATCTCTTTTTGATTGACACAACTTTTTTTCAAGATGTTTCCTTTTATCATCTATAAGCTTTGGTACGCAATTTTCATCATCATGGAACTTTCTTTTGTTATTACATGGTGTAGATGTTTGTCTTGAACTTTCTGAATCAGGTGATATAAACGAAAATTCATCTCCTTCGACATCAGCTAAACTTGCACTATTATGTAATTCAGATGAGGGAGAATTGTTACAGTTTACGGAGCTTTCCAATCCAAAATTTAATGGCTCAACTGATGCTGAACCAGCAAATAAATTTGTCAGGGTGTCGTAATGTTCAAGTACCACTTTCCCTGAACCACTTCTTCGTCCAGATACTACTGCATTTGAGAATCCCTGTCTGATTTTTTTAATTTTTTCCATTATTCTTTTGTACCCTTGTTTGATTTTTTCAGTCGCACTTTTTCGTTCATCTTCAATACGTCGAATGGTATTTTCATCAGTTACATCACTGGTTATGATAGGAATTTCAACTGGGCCAAAGAAATTACTATAGTCTTCACCAGAAGTTTTCTTACTTCCTCATATTGACGTGGCTTGTCAGCATTAAAATCTTTTCCCTTGTATTCCATGGACGTTTTAAATTCCATAATACATTTCAAGAGGTCATCGACAAGTTCGTCTGTCCATTTGAATTTATTTTCGCTCATTTTCTTTTTTCTTCAACAGAAAGGACTGCTGCTCTTCCAGCTAGTGTATGTGTTGTCATTTACTGCGTATTCAGCTCGCCTACCATTATTGATTGATTATTTCAAGCTACTTCGCATGCGCCAACCCGTTTCTGTCCCGGGATAAGCTATTATATGGCCGAGTCAGCTCGCCTAAAGCGAGCTGGCCCGGGTTGAGAAAACGAGCTGGCTCGGCAAGTGAGCCAACCCGTTTTCAACCCGCCTCATATAATCGAAATCGTCCTTGTAGAACTATTTTCTGCAAAAGCCGGGTTGTGTTTAAAAATAGATTTCCCTTTAAACGAGCCAGCACCGGGTCAACCCGCCTCATATAATCAGACCCTAAGAACAAAAATTTACACAGAAGATAAAAAGTCACAAATAAAATCATAAAGCCAAAGTTATCCCAGCGGGCACAAGACGTCTTTATGACGTCATATGTTGGTCATACTCAGGTCATGATGTCATGTGACCCAAATATGACCTGAAGATGACGTCATATGTGGTCATGATGAAATGACGTCTTAACTTAGACGTCGTGAGGACGTCATGTATCCGACGTCGTAAAATGTTTATAAAAAGTCGCTTTACCATTGAAGAATCTCATAAACTTCTTGACATAGACTTTATTTTATTTTATTTATTTCGAATTTTCATAAACAAATCTATAAAAATGCATACCGATTCGCTACATTCCATTAAAAATGGGCTAGATTCCATTAAATATCAAACCTGAGTGCGAGGATGAACACTTACAAAAGCGCTACATTCCATTAAAAATGCGCTAGATACTATTGAAAATGAAAATTAGACAATTGCAATCAACTGTTACTACGTTAAAACTCTGTCGGACAACATTCCATTCCATATCTAAAATCTATAGCATGAGCTAAATTAACAATGACGTCGTCGTTGATTTCATTTGTGACCTGAAGCAGACGTCATCATGACGTCTTCAGAAGTCATATAAAGACGTCATAAAGGACGTCCTTAGCGACGTCATGTTGCCCGCTGGGTATATACCTAGGCATAGAACGTAAACGATTACCATAACACAAAATATGCATAAACGCGATAAAATATAAACTGAAGAAAAATACAGCCAACAACGCTTATTTTTTGTAGGATAGTTTCATTGCACAGTCAATTTAAATTACATAATCCATTCTTCTCTTAAGTAACCCTCTCAACATTATAACCCATCATGTGCTTCATTTCTATTTTAACAGATGAAACATTCAAAAAACATATACAAAAAACCTGATCATGCTATGACGAAATCTAAAGAAAAACAAAACAAAGTAAAGAAACTTTGAAATATATTAACCTTAAAATAATAATTAAAAACACAAACGTAATGACAGAATTAGTATAGCTGAAAAATTTTTTAACATATGAAAACATTCGTGGAGCCATTTTTTATTTCCAGTTCAAAGCTCCTCTCTGCTGGAAAATTCAAAACACAACAGTAAACATCCCTCTTATCCTTTATTATCCACTAATACTAACTGTGTTTTAACTAAACAGATACTATTTTAACTTTACCTTTCAATACCAATTCACATCATCATGATAGTAAACAATATATTGATCATGTTCTGTAGCCATTATCAAACACTTCTAAACTCTTTACTTTCTATATTTCATACCTGTAAACAAATTAATAACACTCGATTAACTTTCCAGCATACTTTCTTGTTGTAAACATACCCTTTCTATTTGTTTTCTACTGCAATTTCACTACCATTTTTATACAGTGAAAGACATAAAAATGCTTTCTTCTTAACTCCATAACTGTGGAGCCATTTTGAAATAAATAAAATAAGGAACAGTTCGTTACCAAAACAAATCAGTAACTGCTCGTGTAGGACCTGCATCTTTATGATTTGATCGTTTTAACTCTGTTTTCATTCTCTTTTAACGCTGTATTTATTAAATCCGTTTGACTCATGTACTTACGTATATTACTTTATATCTTTTCCAAACAATTTTCCACCGAAAAGAAGTAAAACCATTTTCACCAATGTAATAAACATCATCCTTTCTGCAGCCATTTTTAAACAACTTCAACATTCATCTACACTACTTTACTGCTGCACTCCATAACAATTTGATAACTATAAAAAGAAATACGTAAAATCAGCACACGTTTCTATTGTAAAATAAAAATAGACTTTCTTCTACTCGTTCTTCGTTTGGTTTTTCATCTGAAAAAAACCTATATAAAAAGCAAACATCAATACAACTAAACTCAGTATACACGTGCTATCCGTTGTTTTATTAATCTAAATTACAATAACAGTAAAAGTTTAACAATAAACAGTTTCATAATAACAATACCTTCGTATGTATACAAACGTGTGTTTCTTCGTGAAAACAACTGTGATAATGAAAACGGTTATTAACGAACTAATTTTTTGGAAATCGTCAACCAATCAAAATGCCGAAAAAAGAATTTCTTTTCGTTTGATTGGTTTAAAAATTTAGACGTCACTACTTTAGATTACGCTAACATTAAAAAAGTGTTCTCGCCTCTGCACGGTCGTTTAGTGCGTATATTTAATTGTGAGCATGCGCAGTAAAATAGCCGTTGCAATGATGAATTATAAACATGGCGCTATGTTCATAGGCCTAGCGACGAAGTTGTTTTTGAAAACCTCATTGTTTAAATCAAAATAATTATGCTTATATGGAAGATATGGTTGCATGCAAGATATGCACGTGTTGAATAATTGTTGAAGATGAACTTGAACAGTTACTGGCGGATGATGGCGTCCATGTCGCCACATATGAGCATTAGTAACTTTACCTTCGAAATTTTCGACATATCGTTACAGCTTATGCAATATCCTCGAATTGGGAACTTTAATGAATTTTTTGAGAAGGTAAATATGGTTTTATTTGTTGCTTAAGACCCTAACAAAGTTTTCAAAGAGGTCTGGATGTCCAATCATTTTTTTACAGAAAGTTTTGAAATCTTTGCTATGAATAAGTCGTTTTTAGTTCAGTTAACTATCTTTTCTCAACACAGTAAAGTCAAAAACAAGGTAACTTAAAACAACTAGTCATATTTTCTAGTAGGGCGCCAATTTCCTTCTTTTTATTTCTGGTTTTCGTTTCTTGGCAATAGGATTCACACGTATATGGTGTTCTTTCAACATGCTTTGCAACCTTGATGTCCCATGCATGTGACAGTACATCCTCCCTAAATTATTAAATTCGGAGTGGATACTTTCACCACCCTGTTCACTGTAAACACCAAGTCCTAACTTCCATCTTCTTAGAAAATCAATGACATGGTCTTCCAACATATGCATTTTGGGTGTTATTGTTTCATTTGGCCATTTCTCACGATAAAATGAAACAAACTCTTCGATATGTTGACCTAAAAAAGTAAACATTTAACACAATTGATCATAATGATGCATAATGTATACCTATAACTTGAGCTTTTTACTATTATATACTTACGAAAAGTTTCAATTTTTTCCTCATCAAAGTTCTCTGTTGTGTTCAGCATCACATGACATAGACCATATTTGTTGAAAAGATTTTTAAAATCTTGGCATATTGTTATGGCTTCCTGGTGTAAGTTTGTGTTTCGCAGACCCAATTGAACAACCAAAATTGGAATTGCATTGCACAACTTGATAATGTTGGTAACCTGAAAAAAAAGTTTCCAAAGTTAGCTTGAAATAGCTTATAAAATGACCTTGTTAAGTGTAAGTCAGTTCACCTTTAACATTTTGTGCACATGATTTCCCACGAAAGACTTCCCATGATAAGCTTGTCTTTCAACATTTAATGATTTTAAAATTTCATCAAGTTTTTGTACGCAAGGACCAGCAGTACGTTTTAGTTCGCATGTGTCAATCAATACTCTAATTTCATGTTCCTATTATGACAACATAAAATAAATATTGTGGAAGAACTCAGATGAAAAGTTTACAGAAAATTTCATACCTTCTCCTCCTTTTTGCTTTCCAAATATCTTAATCGAGGTTTGTATACGTCCATGATAGCATTTGTATGTTCTGGTTGTTTTAAAATATTTAAAGTAATTGCATCATGCACCAAGTTGATTGTCTCCTCAAAGTCACTTACTTGATTTTGTAGATTTAATATTAGTGACTGTGTAGCTATAAATTCATCAAATTGCTTCTGATTGATCTTTTTTTCGTTTATTGCCAATTGTCCAGCAATTTTCATGTCAAGTAAATAACAAGTACTTTCAAGTAGATTGAAAATTTTCAGGTAAACACCCAGTGAAATATGTAAGACTGGTAATGCAACCTAAAATTCACATTTTTATAATACTTAAATAAGCACAATCTGAGCTATGTAAAATCAGGCCTGCTGATAATCAGTTTTTTAAACTTTTCCCTTTTCATTATAGTGGCACATAAATTCATTACCTAAATTCTAATAGATAATATCAAAATTAATTAACCTGGTCAAGTGGTATATTGAATATGGGTTCATCTATCACATTATTGTACTCCTTTGCATTTTTTTG